>JAMWET010001815.1:482500-919211 GCA_024036415.1 Prochilodus magdalenae
TAAACCACAGAGTTGCAGTTTCAGGGCTGCAGGAATAGACAGCACACTCTGTAGCTGCAGGGCTGCAGAAATGTTCAGCATGTCTTTCAGCTGCATGGCTGCAGGAATATCCAGCATGTCTTTTAGCTGCAGGGCTGCAGGAAAGTCCAGCATGTCCTTCAGCTGCAAGTCCAGGATATCTTTCAGCTGCAGGGCTGCAGGAAAGTCCAGCATGTCTTTCAGCTGCAGGGCTTCAGGAAGGTCCAGCACGTCCTTCAGCTGCAGTTCTGCAGGAACAGACAGTGCGTCCTTCAGCTGCAGGGCTGCAGGAATGTCCAGAATGTCCTTTATCTCCAGGACTGTAGAGATTGGCCAGCACATCCTTAAACCACAGAGTTGCAGCTTCAGGGCTGCAGTAACAGACAGCGCATTCTTTAACTGCAGGGCTGCAGGACCAGCTGGCATGTGCCTCAGCTGCATGGCTCCAGGTCATTGTATACTTTAGTTGCAAGAAGAGCTAGCATGTCCTTTATTCACAGAGATGAAGGATTGGCCAGCACGTCTTTCAGCCACATAGCTGCTGTCGCAGGGCTACAGTAACAGCCAGTGTGCACTTCTCCACATTCTTTAGCATGCCCAGGTGCATGTTTGCCATTCACAGATGGAACTGCAGTGTTATTCATATCTCTCAGCTCAGCTCTGTCCCTGCCTTTTTTTTTCAGAAAGAAAGCATTGCATGCATTGTCCAGATCTTTAGATCCCTAGTTGAGCTTTGGATGAAATGCATTTAGACAGCTGACGTAAGACTAGTGCTGTAATGGTGTGTAAAATGAGTTTGGAAGTGTAATTAATCTACACAGTGTGATTGACAGGACCTGACTGTGTAAACACTGTAACAGGTGTATCAGTTAGCATGCTCTGTCATAAACAGAGCCACCAAAACTGGATGTTTACTATTTAATCAGATGTAGTTTATAAGTAGACTTACTGTCGTGGACTGCTTTTAACCAGTAGTATGCAAATAATAGCATGCTGGTATTATAATCCTCATATCTATACAAAGCATGACTTTTTCATACAACCCCTTCCACCAATTACCAATTAAGGCAATCAGTTCAGTGTGCTAACATTATATCTGATGGCCCCTTTGCAATTTTAAACTGGAGCCAGGCCAGGAAAGGACTAAATGTCCTCATGATGAAAGGACATGATAATTTGGTCAAATGAGGACATTTAGCTGCTTCTCACAGGAAAACGCTGTTCTGGTCACATACACAGCTTGTTCTGGAAGCACTACAAGAGCAGAAAGACAGCCCTTACGATACAGTTTAGGTGCAGGTGTGCTTTAAAGTTTAGCTTTAGCTGCATGTGTAGGTTTAGGTGAAGCAGAATAAGATGTAGGTTTATGTGTAGGTATAGGTGTTGTATATTTAGGTGTAGTTTTATGTGTAGGTTTAGGTGAAGCAGAATAAGATGTAGTTTTATGTGTAGGTTTGGGTGAAGTAGATTAAGGTATAGGTGTATGTGTAGGTTTAGGTGTAGGGTTATGTGAAGTAGATCTAGGTGTAGCTTTATGTGTAGGTCCAGGTAAAGTAGTATAAAGTGTAGGTTTGGGTAAAGTAGATTAAGGTGTAGGTGAATGTGTTGGTTTAGGAGAATTAGATTAAGGTGTAGGTCTAGGTGTAGCTTTATGTGTAGGTTTAGGTGAAGTAGTATAAAAAGTAGGCTTACGTGTAGGTTTAGGTGAGGTAGATTAAGGTGTAGGTTTAGGTGTAGCTTTACGTGTAGGTTTAGGTGAAGTAGATTAAGGTGTAGGTTTAGGGTTAGCTTTATGATTATGTGAAGTAGTATAAAGTGTAGGTTTACGTGTAGGTTTAGGTGAGGTAGATTAAGGGTTAGGTTTATGTGTAGGTTTAGGTGAAGCAGATTAAGGTGTAGGTAAAGGGGTTGGTTTAGGAGAATTAGATTAAGGTGTAGGTGAATGTGCTGGTTTAGGAGAATTAGATTAAGGTGTAGGTGAATGTGCTGGTTTAGGAGAATTAGATTAAGGTGTAGGTGAATGTGCTGGTTTAGGAGAATTAGATAAAGGTGTAGGTTTACAGTGAGGTAAGTAAGTATTTGAGCACCCTGCGACTTTGCAAGTTCTCCCACTTAGAAATCATGGAGGGGTCTGAAATTTTCATCTTAGGTGCATGTCCACTGAGAGAGACGTAATCTAAAAAAATCCGGAAATCAGAATGTATGATTTTTTAATAATGTATTTGTGTGTTACTGCTGCAGATAAGGATTTGGTACAGTAGCCTTTGTTTGCAATTGCAGAGGTCCCGTAGTTTTACCAGGTTTGCACACACTGCAGCAGGGATTTTGGCCCATTCCTCCTGTGTGTGCGAGTGTGTGTGTGTGCGAGTGTGTTTGTGTGTGAGTGTGTCTGTGTGTAAGTGTGTTTGTGTGTGCGAGTGTGTTTGTGTGTGTGAGTGTGTTGGTGTGTGAGTGTGTTTGTGGGCGAGTGTGTGTGTGTGCGAGTGTGTGTGAGTGTGTTTGTGTGTGTTTGTGTGTGCGAGTGTGTTTGTGTGTGCGAGTGTGTTTGTGTGTGAGTCTGCGAGTGTGTTGGTGTGTGAGTGTGTGTGTGTGTGTGAGTGTGTTTGTGGGCGAGTGTGTGTGTGCGAGTGTGTGTGAGTGTGTTTGTGTGTGTTTGTGTGTGCGAGTGTGTTTGTGTGTGCGAGTGTGTTTGTGTGAGTGTGTTTGTGTGTGTGAGTGTGTTTGTATGTTTGTGTGTGAGAGTGTGTTTGTGTGTGCGAGTGTGTTTGTGTGAGTGTGTTTGTGTGTGCGAGTGTGTTTGTGTGTGCGAGTGTGTCTGTGTGTGAGTGTGTTTGTGTGTGCGAGTGTGTTTGTATGTTTGTGTGTGTTTGTGTGTGTGAGTGTGTTTGTGTGTGCTAATGTGTTTGTGTGTGTGGGTGTGTTTGTGTGTGCGAGTGTGTTTGTGTGTGAGTGTGCGAGTGTGTTTGTGTGTGAGTGTGCGAGTGTGTGTGGGTGTGTTTGTGGACGAGTGTGTTTGTGTGTGTGAGTGTGTGTGATTGTGTTTGTGTGTGTGAGTGTGTTTGTGTTTGTGTGTGAGTGTGCGAGTGTGTGAGTGTGCGAGTGTGTTTGTGTGTGAGTGTGCAAGTGTGTTTGTGGGCGAGTGTGTGTGTGTGCGAGTGTGTTTGTGTGTGTGAGTGTGTTTGTGGGTGAGTGTGTGTGTGCGAGTGTGTTTGTGTGTGTGAGTGTTTTTGTGTGTGAGTGTGCGAGTGTGTTTGTGTGTATGTGTGAGTGTGTTTGTGGGCGAGTGTGTGTGTGCGAGTGTGTGTGAGTGTGTTTGTGTGTGTGTGTTTTTGTGTGTGAGTGTGTTTGTGTGTGAGTGTGTGTGTGTGTGTGTGAGTGTGTTTGTGGGCGAGTGTGTGTGTGTGCGAGTGTGTTTGTGTGTGCGAGTGTGTGTGAGTGTGTTTGTGTGTGAGTGTGTGTGTGAGTGTGTTTGTGTGTGCGAGTGTGTGTGCGATTGTGTTTGTGTGTGCGAGTATTTTTGTGTGTGAGTGTGTTTGTGTGTGTTTGTGTGTGCGAGTGTGTTTGTGTGTGCGAGTGTGTGTGCGAGTGTGTTTTTGTGTGTCCGAGTGTGTTTGTGTGTGTGAGTGTGAGCGAGTGTGTGTGTGTCTGTGTGTGAGTGTGTGTTTATGTGTGCGAGTGTGTTTGTGTGTGCGAGTGTGTGCGAGTGTGTTTGTGTGTGCGAGTGCGTTTATGTGTTTGTGTGTGTGAGTGTGTTTGTGTGTGTGTGTGAGTGTGTGTGAGAGTGTGTTTGTGTGTGTGAGTGTGTGTTTGTGTGTGTGAGTGTGTTTGTGTGTGTGAGTGTGAGCGAGTGTGTGTCTGTGTGTGAGTGTGTTTGTGTGTGCGAGTGTGTTTGTGTGTGTGAGTGTGTTTGTGTGTGTGCGAGTGTGTTTGTGTGTGCGAGTGTTTGTGTGTTTGTGTGTGTGAGTGTGTGTGTGTGTGTGTGCGAATGTGTTTGTTTGTGTGTTTGTGTGTGTGTGTGTGTGTGTGTGTGCGAGTGTGTGTGTGTGTGTGCAAGTGTGTTTGTGTGTGCGAGTGTGTTTGTGTGTGTGTGTGTGTGTGAGAGTGTGTTTGTGTGTGAGAGTGTGTTTGTGTGTGTGAGTGTGTTTGTGTGTGTGAGAGTGTTTGTGTGTGTGAGTGTGTGTTTGTGTGTGTGAGTGTGTTTGGGTGTGCGAGTGTGTTAGTGTGTGTGCGAGTGTGTTTGTGTGTGTGAGTGTGTTTGCCAGTGTGTTTGTGTGTGCGAGTGTGTTTGTGTGTCTGAGTGTGTGAGTGTGTGTTTGTGTGTGCGAGTGTGTTTGTGTGTGTGTTTGTGTGTGCGAGTATGTTTGTGTGTGTGTGAGTGTGTTTGTGTGTTTGTGTGTGTGAGTGTGCGAGTGTTTGTGAATGTGTTTGTGTGTGTGAGTGTTTTTGTGTGTGTGAGTGTGTGTGTGGGAGTGTGTTTGTGTGAGCGAGTGTGTGTGTGTGGGAGTGTGTTTGTGTGTGCGAGTGTGTGTGAGTGTGTGCGAGTGTGTTTGTGTGTGCGAGTGTGTGTGTGTGTGCGAGTGTGTGTGTGTGTGTGTGTGCGAGTGTGTGTGTGTGTGTGTGTGAGTGTGTTTGTGTGCGTGTGTGTGCGAGTGTGTGTGTGTGTGCGAGTGTGTTTGTGTGCGAGTGTGTGTGTGAGTGTGTTTGTGTGCGAGTGTGTGTGTGTGTGCGAGTGTGAGTGAGTGTGTGTGTGTGTGTGCGAGTGTGTTTGTGTGTGTGAGTGTGTTTGTGTGTGCGAGTGTGTTTGTGTGTGAGTGAGTGTGTGTGTGTGTGTGTGAGTGTGTTTGTGTGTGCGAGTGTGTTTGTGTGTGTGTGTGTGTGTGCGTGTGTGTGTGAGTGTGTGTGTGTGCGAGTGTGTTTGTGTGTGAGTGTGTGTTAGTGTAATATTTTTAGCGCTGTAGCCCAGCGTCCGTGTGTGTGTAATCGACTGTGCGCGCATGTGTGTTTGGATTAGTGTCTCCAGTGTCTCGCTCGGGGGAAGGTAATACACTCACCCCAACAAACCAAACCTCTCTTTCTCCCTCCTTCCTCTCTTTGTCTTTTTGTCTCCTTTTTCTTATTCTCCATGTCTTTTTTCTCTTTCTCTCTCCTTCACTGTCCTATTCTCATTACTTCTTTTTGTCTTATTCCTCCTTCTTTCTCTCTTTTTCTGTTTTTCTCATCTCCCTCCTTCTTTGTCTCTGTTGTCCTCCCACCCTCTCCCTTACACTCAGTTTGAGATCTAATCTGTATCTTGCCTCTCTCTCTCTCTCTCTCTCTCTCTCTCTCTCTCTCTCTCTCTCTCTCTCTATCTCTATCTCTCTCATTCTTTCTCTCTTTGATTTTAATTTCATTCTTACTTTAGTCTCCCTCTGTCCTCCTCACCTTTCTTCTTTTTCTGCTCTTGTTTCTCTCTCTCTTTTTTATCCCCTTCCATGTCTTGTCCTCCCATCCTTTCTCTTTCTCTCACAGTTGCAGTGACTTGATCTCAGTCTCTTTATATTTCTCTGGTCTTCTTGTCTCTTTTGCTGTGCTTTCTTTTCGTCAACCATCTTCTCCTTTTCCTTTTCCCCACTTTTTCTCGCTGTCTCTCTCTTGCTGCCCTGCATGGATGCATGACAACCATACACATGGAGTGAGAGAGAGAGATAAGAGAGACAGAGATCAAGCCACTCCAACTGTGAGAGGGAGGGTGGATGAGAGAGGAAAGAAGGGAGGGAGAAGAGAGAAAAAGAGACAGAGAGAGAGGGCGCGAATGAAAGGCAATCTTGCGTTTTCTAGTGTGCGCATACACACTTAAGTAAGACGCTGTGCATGTCGCCTTTCCCCCTTTTTCTCTTCCTCCTCTCTCTCCTATGCCAGTTCCATCTCTCCATTTGCTTATTAACTCTTCATCCCTCATTCCTCCCCGCATCCTTCTCTCTCCTTGGTTCTGCTCTCCTTAAAATCTTCCTAGAAGAGAAGCTCCACCCGCCCTTTAATCCACGCGTGGAGAGATGCACACACACACTCACACACACACGCATGCGTGCTGACTCGTCCACTCTGAGCAGCAGAATGAGCTAAAGGGACTTTACTATGGGCAACTGTGTCAAATCTCCGCTAAATCGTTTCTCCAAGAAGGTACGTCCAGATACAATGCATTTCCTCCCTAAACATCCTTCAGCATGAGTATGTGTGTGGTAAGGGTGGTGGGTGTGTGGTATGTTACTTTGTGGTATAGTGTGTGTATGTTTGACCCTGACCCTGACTGTTTTATACGGACTGACATTTTTGAACTGTTTTTACTAATTCTGTCATTGCTGAGATAAAAACGCTTCAGGCCTCACACAGTTATTCATACTGACTGCACTTTTAGAGTTTCACTTTTATTTGAGGGCGGCAGTGAGTGATGTTTGTTTATGAGATGTGTGTTAATAACTCCTTTAGAGGGCGGCGGTGAGTGATGTTTGTTTATGAGATGTGTGTTAATAACTCCTTTAGAGGGCGGCGGTGAGTGATGTTTGTTTATTTGATGTGTGTTAATAACTCCTTTAGAGGGCGGCGGTGAGTGATGTTTGTTTATTTGATGTTTGTTAATAACTCCTTTAGAGCGCGGCGGTGTGTGATGTTTGTTAATAACTCCTTTAGAGGGCGGCGGTGAGTGATGTTTGTTTATTTGATGTTTATTAGTATGTCCTTTAGAGGGCGGCGGTGAGTGATGTTTGTTTATTTGATGTGTGTTAATAACTCCTTTAGAGGGCGGCAGTGAGTGATGTTTGTTTTTTGAGACATGTGTTAATAACTCCATTAGAGGGCGTCTGTGAGTGATGTTTGTTTATTTGATGTGTGTTAGTAACTCCTTTAGAGGGCAGCAGTGAGTGATATTTGTTTATGAGACGTGTGTTAATAACTCCTTTAGAGGGCGGCAGTGAGTGATGTTTTGTATATGAGACATGTGTTAATAACTCCATTAGAGGGCGTCTGTGAGTGATGTTTGTTTATTTGATGTGTGTTAATAACTCCTTTAGAGGGCAGCAGTGAGTGATATTTGTTTATGAGACGTGTGTTAATAACTCCTTTAGAGGGCAGCAGTGAGTGATGTTTTGTATATGAGACGTGTGTTAATAACTCCTTTAGAGGGCGGCGGTGAGTGATATTTATTCATGAGACGTGTGTTAATAACTCCTTTAGAGGGCGGCGGTGAGTGATGTTTATTCATGAGACGTGTGTTAATAACTCCTTTAGAGGGCGGCGGTGAGTGATGTTTGTTTATTTGATGTGTGTTAATAACTCCTTTAGAGGGCAGCAGTGAGTGATATTTGTTTATGAGACGTGTGTTAATAACTCCTTTAGAGGGCGGCGGTGAGTGATGTTTATTCATGAGACGTGTGTTAATAACTCCTTTAGAGGGCGGCAGTGAGTGATGTTTTGTATATGAGACGTGTGTTAATAACTCCTTTAGAGGGCGGCGGTGAGTGATGTTTATTCATGAGACGTGTGTTAATAACTCCTTTAGAGTGCGGCAGTGAGTGATGTTTGTTTATTTGATGTGTATTAATTACTAACAGTGTCAGTAACATTATTTGATTGGTGACAGGATTTCTGATAACTCTTTGCTACAGGTTCAGTGTAGAACAGCTTTGTTTCCTCACTATTTTTGGCAGGAAGGCTCCTAAACTAGATTTCATGCTATACCCCAGCTTCATCCTGCTGGACTCACAGATCACACACTACACACTGGAATAATCTCCTCTGCTGAGATGAAAATAGCCCTAGCATTTTACTTCAGCCAGAAAATGAGCACATAATTATGGAAGATCATTCTTGCCACTGTGGAGCAGGAGAAAAAAACAGCTGTGTTTTCTGCTTCTATGCTTCTGGCATCAGCTTGTCAAAAATCTTCCCATCTTAAAATAAAAACTTGTTTTTAAAAAAACCTGCCTTATTTTTGCTTAACTTGCATTGTTAAATATCTGCTACGTATGTAAACAGTTATCATGGCATTAAACGTTATTTCAAGACTGTTGTCATTGAACATAGAAAGTAAAAATTCACATTTCTTTATATTATAGTAAGTACAGAAAATGAGAAATATTACTCATTACTAGGAATAGAATTTTGAGAAAGTGTTATTTTAACATAGCCTTATTTCTGAGAAAACAAGTAATTATGTAGGTATAGCAAGTTAATATCTTGAGAATGTAAGTGATTATTATGTTAGTGATTATTGAGATACTAATCTAGATACTAATGTTGACATGCTGCTGCAGTAAACCAAGGAACAGTTAAAAACAGGGTGATTTTCTTCTCCTCCACCTGGCAGCAATGGGCTTCCATTCATACGGTATTGAATATTAACATATACATATTTTATTATAATGTCTCAGTAAGTGGTAATACATAAGACGCTCATTCTTGAGGTGATGGTATTTTTGGCATTGCATGTGAGTGGAGGTCATGCTGAAGTAGAGGACAGATGCTTTTTTCACACACAAATGAATTCCACATGGTGAGGGGGACTGACCACACACACACACACACACACCAAACATACTGCACTGTACTGGACACAAACCATGTACACATACACACCACATGCACCGCTCACACAATGTACACATGCTGCATACACTGCACATGCAGTTAACGCACACACACTGTACACACTCCACACAAACTGCAGATGTGCTATACTAGCACTGCAAAGACTGCACATACTGTACACACAGTACTCACACACAAACACTGCACACACACATTTGTTCTTGTGAATTGTGGAGCCGTTATATAGAGTTCCCTTAATTTTATGGGGACTTACTCAAACCTTAACTAGAACTAGTACTAGCAAAAAACCTGACACATGTCATAAATACCACACACACCACACACACTGCACATACGCTATAAACACAAGCTTATGCATGCTCTGTGTTCTGACGATGAAGGTGTGGAAATGTCAGAGGTTTTAAACCTTAGCATGCACTCATTAGATCAGTGCTAGGTTCTTTACTGTACAGCAGATCATCATCCAAGTCTTCCGTCCTGGTTGTAAATTGCCCCATGAAGCCATCGTGAGCAGCAGTGATGAAGCTGATAAAGCAGAGATTGCACATACAGTGACAGTGACATTAGATGGTTGTGTTGTGTTTTATTGAACTGCAGGTGTGTGTGTGTGTGTGTGTGTGTGTGTGTGTGTCTGTGTGTGTGTGTGTGTGTGTGTGTGTGTGTGTGTGTGTGTGTGTGTGTGTGTGAAAACTCATAAATGAATTATTTCATTCATTATTATACAAATATATGTAAAATGTTGACATCAAAAGAATAGTTTTGAAAAAAACACCTTTACAGTAATGCTAATAGAACAAAGCTCAGGGCACAACACATGAGATGTTTTGGCTGTTCTAAGTTAAGCATGGATACTAACGCTTGTTTCAGTTTACCCTGATCAGTCCTCGCACAGAGCTGCTGCCACTGATTTCCTAACAACTAACTGGAACCTGTCTAAACTACAGTTCATATTCACAGTCAACAACAAAAAACCTAAAAAGTTCAGAAGGACTGTGATGTTTTTTCTCACGGAATTGTTCCCATTGTTGGTCAAAACGTGATTTCTTGATTCCTCTATCACTTCCTGATTATGTTGATCACCTAATGTATAAGGCCTTCAGTCCAGCACCTGGAGTCCTAACCAATGGGAAACCTCACTCAGCTGTAGAAACCACAGACTATATTGGGGAGAAAACCTGAGAGAATTACCAGATAAGTAAAGGACAAGTACAAGCAGTTAGTTAGAGACAACTAAACATATTCACACCGTTTTATGATGATGACTTGAAAGGAATTACCTCATAGGTCTAGTACTAAAACAAAAAAAGCAAAAACAAACCTAACATGTCATGACTGATCAACCACATTTCTGGTAAGGAGATACTTCTCTTTTTTCAACCCATGTAATATTTTGCACACAAAATCACTATCCAGAAAAAGGCTATATGGAATTTATGGCAAAACACAGATACATGCTGTTACAACTCAACTCAGTTTCACTAAAAGCAGTGGTATATTAGCTCCATTTCAGTTCATTAATATGCTGTAAATGTATTGTACACAGCAGGGTTCAGAAAGATTCTGTGTGTTTCTTAGAATTTGTTTGTTTTTTCCTTCATTAATTCAAGACTCTGGCTGTGCCCAGTGTGTGGTCATCATAGAGGTCAGGCCCTGGGCCTACAGGCTAATTGGTCATTAAAATGGTATGCCCGACTAGTTTTATTTTTATCATGTTACCCCAAATAAAGTCGTTCTGAACCAGATTGACCTCTGTTTGATGCTATTTCAATTTAAATTCTAGCCATTTCTTGTATGAATAAAAAATATGAAATATATCATATTATTCTAAACAGAAAAATGCTATTTTACAAGTGATATTTAGTCTCATCCCAATATGTTTATTGTCCTTGTGAAGCTTTGGAAACACCCAGTGAACCGTTGATAGAAAATGGATATTAAAACAATTTTATAATAACAGAACTACAGTAAACAAAAAAGAATAAGTAAGAAACAAGCTAAATAATCTTATCATAGTCTTGCAACAACCATACACTACATATGTGGACTAGGCTTTACAAGATATCTTTTTTATAGCAAACCTGGTGTTTAATGCTGCTACTTAATTAAACTAGGGGTGTTTGATGTGAGGCAGCGCACTTTTCTTAGTTTACTTTACCATTATATGTCATGCTGACACATTAGTTTTGTGTTATTTATCATTATGATCAGCAGGAGACATAAGATCACATCTATCAGTTTCTTCCCACCTAACCAGTTGTAATGCTAGCCACCAAGTACAAGCCCAACCACAGCACATGTAAGCACTTTGAGGCTTTTCCAAGATGATTCCTGATCATGTACAAATGAAAAGGCAGATTTTAGAAATAAAGTTTATAGATAATAGTTAATTGTTTTTATTAATTTATTTAATCCTTTTTAAAAATAAAAAAATGTAGCTCAACACCAAAGCTAAAGTTCCTTATAGTGCAAAAAATTAAAGCAGTCAATGAAATGTCAGACCATGCTGCATAAAACATTTCTTAGAGAACTTTATAAATGAGCTGATTTCCCTCAGAGATCTAGAGATCTAACCTTTTTTAAAAGTCCTGGAGACTTCCTAAAAAGTGACCTGAGGAACCCTGACTCTGGTCCACATGTATCTGAAAATGCTCTGTAGGATGGATCATTTTAAAAGAGTAACAACCAACTTGCATGTCGGGGTCATTTATTATGTAGAGCTCTGTCTGAGGTATGACTGATGTCTTAAGTCAACTCCATAATTAAAATGGGATGGAAATCTGAAAACTTCTAGAAAACTTCTCGGGCTGATCAGGACTGTGAGGACATTTCAGAAATGGTGGCTTTCCGTAAAGAAAGCAATAGACTTTCTGACACTTTGCTGAGCTTTTGTTTTCTGGCAGAAGTTTGGATAACATTTCACTGTCACTCTGTTATAATATCTTCCTAAGGTGTTATTATGCACTACTGGGCTGGAATGGGCTAATACACATCCTGGCATGGACGATTATACAGTATAGACTGTGACTGGACTTGGATCGGCGTGTCATACTTCATAACAAGACCTGAGTGAAACCCTCAAGCGTTCCATCTTGACTCTGTCTGTCTGTCTGTCCTGCCCTCCAGTCCGGTGTCTAAAATTAGCTTTATAGTTTAGACACTAGAGCAAGGCTAAGGTAGCTACTGTTTTTAGCTATGCAATGTGCATGTCCAGGTGAGGTGTGTGATGATACAGGCATGCAGTTAGCACCATGCTAATAGGTGGGGTGTAAGCTTTCATTGCTAGCTACACTAGTTGTGTAGATCAAGATGCAAACTTTGTTTAGCATACATTTCTTGGCATTTGAAGTAGGGGCAAAACTGGGGGGGATTCAATTTGCAGCTGAACTATTGCTTTAATCCTGTCCCCTGACTCATGCTGCCCCGGTCAGGACCGTAAGCGGAGCTACAAAGCAGTGCAGTCGTGTGATGAAGCCGTAGCGTCGGGTGACGCCCTAGTAGCGCTGGCACACAACTCCACCTACATGCACAACGTCCTGGGACCCGCATGCATCTTCCTCCGCAAGGGCTTCGCTGAGAGCCGGCAGGCTGTACGTAAGTGTGGACGCACACAAACAGACAGATAGAGATATAAATATATATACATGCAGGTCCGAAAACATGCGTATACATACATGTATATAACTCTGTACAATACTGTGCAGAAGTCATGGGCTAAATAAATAAAATACATTTTATACATAAATATGTTTATTATTATTACTATTATTATTATAAGTGTAGTAGTAGTACATGGTAAACACTGAGCAGTATGTGAGAGTACATCTGTTAATGTTCCTGCAAAACAGATCAAATGAAAGTGGAATGCTGGTGGATAAGAGCGCTGACTTTGTTACTATTGGAGGTTTTGCTGTGATGGACGTGTTGACCTTCCAGCAGTCCAATGTTGCCTTTTTGGTGTGCGCGTAGTGTTGTGTTCCTCGGGGTTGATGTGCCATGTGCTGTTCCAATCTGCTGCTCAAGCTGCAGGCGTACCGCACTCATCTGCAGCCTTGACGAGGAGGGGGCTGGGGTTTATAGAGGTCAGGGGTCACGTGATCAGCATTAAAGAAATACTCCAGCTTTTTTCTCCTCAATCAGCTGCTTCTGCAGCCTATGGTCAATTACCGTAAACAATCACATCAGTATGTTTTCTTGAAGTTAGGAATAAACAGAAAGCCTGATTGACTCTAAAATGGCTCAGAAGAGAAGCTAACGGGCAGGTGATTCTGTCATTGCTTTTGCAAAGCACGTTCTCTTGTAGACTGCTTTTAAGCTAAAAGAGTTTTAAGCTGTGGTTTTGTATAGTTGTTTTTTGGGGACTCGTTTAATTATATAGTGTTAATGGTAATACTGTGTTAAGTCAAGTTTCTGTTAAAAAAAAAAAAAACAGGAGTCTTTAATGATAAGTTCTAATAAACTCCTCTTAGTGTTTGTTCAGGCTGCTAGACCAAATCCAGCTTTGCAGAGGTGGCCAAAGTACACAAACCATGTACTTGATTTAAAGTAGAAATACCCAAGGTAAAATGTTCCTCCTGTAAAAGTAGAGCCTCCTCCCTTTAAGCCTCCACTTCTGCCTTCAAATGTCCTTAAGTACTATAAAGTAAAAGTAGCATGACTTATTATGACTCTAATGTTTTACTATCATTTCTGGAACAAGACTCTTAATCAACTTATTCAAGAAGTAAAGATTCTAATGTCAGTCTTGGTTCACCAGTCTTTTAATATAAGGTCATTATTTAATCTGACACTGATGTTTAAAATGCCCAACGTAAAATGATCATAAGCATTGAAGGAGACACTGAAGGAGAACATTTCCTATTAGCTAGAACCAAGCTCTATTCAACAGGTCCACACAAACTCAAAACAAAGTGCACGCTGTACCCTGATTGGTGGGTTGCTTCACTTTCTTTCATTTTGACATGTTATGTTTTTCTGCACACATAAGTATCATAGATAACTTCATTTTGGGCCAAATATACTAAATGCACTATAACTGCTACACAATTTCATTTTAGTCCATTCTAGATCATCCACAGACATTGAAGCTTGTAACAGACTTTAAGATATCGTCATTGACCAAAGAATAACATGTATGTCCATTTCTATATAATTAGAACACAGCATATTTCCATTTCGTTGCATCGAGATTTTATGATGAATGGACCAGTAGAGATGCTTCAAAACCGCTTCCATTAAAACCTATACTTTAAGGTTTTTTAAAGAGAAATTTTTATCCTGTCCTGTGAAATTATATTTTTAGAAGTACTGGTTGGTCATGTTTCTTAGGTAATCCAGGTGGTGACACTGTATTTACACTTGGTGGATGTGAACATTATACTTATACTCATATCATTATAGTGAACCTTTATAGCATTGACATGGCCAACACATAATAGTGCTGCATAGGCCTTGTGTGACCAGCAGTGATGTCATAAAATTTCAATAAACACCCAAAAAAGATAGGCACCCACCAAACATTTGGGCCCTGGGCTGCTAACTTGATGATCCGAACCTGGAAACAGCCTCCTGATTGGGTAAATGGATCACACTGTTGGGAATCATTTACATAAAGTTCAGCTCCATACAGTATTTCATCATGTTTGTGGGTTATTGATGTGCAGGAGTAGTGTGAATGCAGAATAAGACCTTCAGTCCAACTTCTGTCTAATAAAAGAAGTTGATTGGCTATATCTACTTAGATACCAGAGACCAGGCTGTACCGGCCTGGAGCTTTTAAAATATGTATCCTTTCATTTCCAAGAAAATGAACAATGCAGTTAGAGTATTACTACCATACTTACAGCGTTTAAAAAGCATATTTTTACATTATATACTGTATATTTCTCTGCTTCTCTTCAGTTCAGAGAGATGTGTTCAAACTATTGTCTAGGGTAACTGAACATACTCTACAGATACAACAGATGGAGATTAGAATGAAGAAGAACTGGAGAGGTCCAGTTAACAAAGGCTTAGTAAACACAGGTGATGCTGATATGCTGAGGTCAGGACACTGAAGAACAAGCACCTGTAATAACAAAACCCACATTATTACGGCGCCTGGAGACTTTCTGCTGTGCCGCTAAACACTTCTGCAAAGTCAAACCTTAAACCTAAACGACTGTGATATCAAAATGAAACATGATCAGTGGCATGATCAGTGAATGTTATTTGGAAATGTTTAATTCAGACCATTTAAATACTTCTTTAAATGCACAGGTGAACTGCTCACGTTTGTATCACCTAAACTGAGGGAAAGAAATGGTACTAAACGGCGACTGCGCTGTCATTTTGTACATTAAGATTTTATTTCCTTTTCAGGACAGAGAGCTGAGGCCAGAGGAGCTGGATGGTAAGATTTCTAATATGTTACATATGTCAATACATAAACTCCAAGAAGGGGAATTCCACTGATGAGATTAAATGTAAAGTCATTTGATTTGGTGTGAGATTCTTTATGGTGGTGGTGATGGGAACCAGGCGTCACCATGTGTACAACACAAATATTGCCATTTTATTTAGTATCCAAACTACCAGTGAACATATATGTGTCTTATAAATTATTTACAGAATGTTGATGGTGGTAATATATATATATATATATATCAAGTTTTCTTTGGGAACTGTTTTGCTGCACAACGGCCTTCATGTATCCCTCCACCAGAAATAGATTTTATGGTCAAAACTATTGTAAAATATAATCTCAGACAACAGGCAGCATATTCATAACTATCAAATAACCAGGTGTAAGGCTGAAAAGGTGCGGTGCAGGAGCCAGACACTGGTCCCGGGACTCTCTAAGGATACACGCCCAGGATACACTGCATGCAGGGTAGAAGTGGCGTTTATTGGCCCAAGCAACCACACATCTCACCATTACTGTCCGGAGTAACTTAGAAGCAGGTGCATCAGGCGGGAGGCTGGGCCACAACTAGCTCCTTCGTCCCGCGCAGAGAGCTACAGCTCAGCGCACAATAGTCAAGAGCACGTAATCAACTGTTACACAGGTAATAATTTTCTGTCAGCAATCTTTTAGAGGTGGATGTCTGGTCGCCTTCACCGCCACTGTGAACAGTTTCGACTCTTCTTCTTTCTGTTTTGAAGAGTCAGTGGAATCTACCTTTAAGTAACGTCAGCCAAGCAAATAGCTTGCAGTCATAAAACAGTGGTGATATAAATATATATTTGTATATCCAGTTTAACTCATAACTGACAGTTGATAAAGCTACTGAAACTGAATATGATCCCACAATTGGAACTAATTCAAAAATGCAACCACAACAATAATCCTTTTAAAATCTGAACCTGTGATAACGTGGCTGTTGCTCAGATTTATCAAGTCATTTTGTAGAAGATGAACTCAGTGCCCTGATTCTTCATTGCTCCAGGAATTGTTTCATGAAGGGTTCAGTAATGAACATTTGTGTCACTCATACGGTAGTGTTTATGCTGTACATTTTTGGGTTTATTTGATTATTAATACAATAAGATAACAAAATATAAACACATTTGGTTTTCTGCAGAGCTCCGTGAGGCATTTAAAGAGTTCGATAAGGATAAAGACGGCTTCATCGGCTGTAAGGATCTGGGAAACTGCATGAGGACGATGGGCTACATGCCCACAGAAATGGAGCTGATTGAGCTCAGCCAGCAGATCAACATGAACTGTACGTGACAGACAGGATTAAAAAACAAACAGTTTTAAAGTTCAGGGGGTGAGATTATACCACGATTATACCACTTATTCCACAGTAATCGATCAGCTAACATTTGTCTAGGGTCTGAAGAGGCTAGAATAGCTAATGAGTAAGTTTATCTGTAGGGCTAGTATAGCTAACAAATTAGCTTACACTTATATGTAAGGCTAATGTAGCTAACAAATTAGCTTATATTTATCTGTGAGGCTAATATAGCTAACAAATTAGCTTACACTTATATGTAAGGCTAATGTAGATAACAAGTTAGCTTATAGTTCTCTGTAAGGCTAATATAGCTAACAAATTAGCTTACACTTATATGTAAGGCTTATGTAGCTAACAACTTAGCTTACACTTATATGTAAGGCTAATGTAGCTAACAAATTAACTTATACTTATCTGTAAGGCTAATGTAACTAACAAATTATTTAACACTTATATGTAAGGCTAATGTAGCTAACAATTTAGCTTACACTTATATAAAAGGCTAATGTAGCTAACAAATTAGCTTACACTTATATGTAAGGCTAATGTAGCTAACAAATTAGCTTACACTTATATGTAAGGCTTATGTAGCTAACAACTTAGCTTACACTTATATGTAAGGCTAATGTAGCTAACAAATTAACTTATACTTATCTGTAAGGCTAATGTAACTAACAAATTATTTAACACTTATATGTAAGGCTAATGTAGCTAACAATTTAGCTTACACTTATATGTAAGGCTAATGTAGCTAACAATTTAGCTTACACTTATATGTAAGGCTAATGTAGCTAACAAATTAGCTTACACTTATCTGTAAGGCTAATGTAGCTAACAAATTAGCTTACACTTATCTGTAAGGCTAATATAGATAACAAATTAGCTTTTATTTATCTGTAAGGCTAATATAGATAACAAATTAGCTTATATTTATCTGTAAGGCTAGTGTAGCTAACAAATTAGCTTACACTTATATGTAAGGCTAATGTAGATAACAAATTAGCTTACACTTATATGTAAGGCTAATGTAGATAACAAATTAGCTTATAGTTCTCTGTAAGGCTAATATAGCTAACAACTTAGCTTACACTTATATGTAAGGCTTATGTAGCTAACAACTTAGCTTACACTTATATGTAAGGCTAATGCAGCTAACAAATTAGCTTATACTTATCTGTAAGGCTAATATAACTAACAAATTATTTAACACTTATATGTAAGGCTAATGTAGCTAACAAATTAGATTATACTTATATGTAAGGCTAATGTAGCTAACAAATTAGCTTATACTTATATGTAAGGCTAATGTAGCTAACAACTTAGCTTACACTTATATGTAAGGCTAATGTAGCTAACAAATTAGGTTATATATTTATATGTGGAGTTAATAATGCGTATTTGACAGTTTTGGCCAGTTAGCTATGAGGCTAATTTCGTTAACCTTGGAATGTAATAAAGACAGTAATGCTAACTGGTGGGGTTTTGTTCCATGAGTCATTAGCTACATTATTAATGGAAGAACTGGGTAAATTTAATCACAACTTGTTTGATGTCTTAAGTCTTGTTTTTCTTTCCGTTCAGTGGGAGGTCATGTGGACTTTGAGGATTTTGTGGAGCTCATGGGACCCAAACTGTTAGCAGAGACGGCTGATATGATCGGCGTGAAGGAGCTCAGAGACGCCTTTAAAGAGGTAAGCCCAAATTTATTATTTGCCCAGCACTTAAAACACATCCTACAAGGAAACTACATAATTTCACAGTAAAAAATAGAAATTATTTTCAGAAATAGGTAATTATTTTGGCTAAATGTATTAAATTTATTATGTTTTAAATGTACTGCCACTCACAGTCAAGGTGAGGATGTATCAAAATACAAATATTTGAAATACAGACTACAAAAATTAAGTATTCAAATTATATTTTGTAAAGGCACCATTTATGATGTTGTTGTATCCGGTTTCAGAAGAATGCTTTCAGAATATTAATCCACTAAATGTATAACATATACACTATATGAAGGCACCATAAACGGTTGTTTATGAACCACTGTAAGCGCACAAGTCATTGTTTAAAGTCATAGTCTAAAGTAGAATGACTTCTTTACAAACCCTGAAGTTCAAGAAGCCTGAGTAGATTGATAAATCAATGTAATGAACCAGTGCAAGATGTTGTTACTGGAATATGGGGAATAATTTTCTATACTGTAAAGACTATAAGACAGCAGTGGAATTGTGGGAGCAGGAGTGGACTGAAGTAGGTGGTGAGAGCCTAAATAATATTGACAACTTCAATAACAGCAAGAAAGATTATTAATGTAATAGAGATTATATTTAGCAAGCCATTACCCATGTACTTTATCTATATGTATTGTAAATGCATTCTTGATATGTTCACACTTTTTATGGATTGTAATGGAATATGTTACTGAATATGTTCAACGACACTATATTCAGTGTTCAGCCGTCATAGCGTATTCTGCCAAACTCCCCTCACAGTATATCAATTCAGTCATTTTTATCTCCGAAAATTCCAATCAACTTTTATTCTCAAAAAATGATTTATAATTAGTTATTATTACCTCAAATACTGAATCATCTAAGTCACCGACTTATACAGTCAAACAATTATTAAATTACTTAAGAAAAAATGAGGCAAACCTGCAGAATAGCCAGCACCACCCCCCAACTGATTTTATTATGGGTGTTAAAGAAAAGCTGTACCTGTATAGCAGATCACAACAGTTCATTTCTGTGCTGCATTAGGGTCTGCAGCAACACACAGTATTAGCAGACCTGCTGCTTTAGCTCATGACACCTTTCAGATTCTCACTGTGCTTAATATCAGTTCAGTATTAAAGCTACAAGACATGAGACGCTGTGACTAATCACATCTAAGAGGTGTTTTTAGGCATGATGTGAGGCAGAGCAAAACCCTTTGACTTGAGATAAAATAATTGTAATGAAGGAGGCTTGTTTATAAACAGCAATGACATGAACAGAAATGCTAATGCTAAAAGAGCTCTAGTTTTTCAGTAACTGAATGGACAGTGATATATAAAGACTTGAGTAAACATATTAAATATGGAATAATGTAACTTCAGAACTGAAAGTGGTCGCTGTGAGTCTGTAGAAGTTCTGAAGTCGCTTTAACTGCTGCTGTGTTTGTTTCTCAGTTTGACACAAATGGAGACGGTCAGATCAGCACAGCAGAACTGAGAGAGGCCATGAAGAAACTTCTGGGTCAGCAGGTCAGAGTGACTATCAGTACATATAGTCCATACCTACATTCAAAATCAGTCACTACCATCAATATCCAGTTAGTACCTGCAATCGAAATCAATACTATCAACATTCCTGCTTTATTTCTCTCACCTTTTTCTGTTTTCATTTATACTTTCTCTCTGTATTCTCTTTCCGCTCTCTCTATTTCTGTCTTTCTTCTCTTTCTCTCTCTCCCTCTGTAATACACTATATAGACAAAAGTATTGGGACAGACACACATTGCACCTACAGGGGCTTTTAAGACGTTACATTCTAATCCATAGCCATTAATACAGAGTTCATCCTCCCTTTGCAGCTAAAACTGCTTCCACTGCATTTCCCTTCACCTTAACTAAGGAGTCTAGGCCTACCTCTGAAAAACAACACCATAGCATTATTCCTCCGCCACCAAACTTTACAGTCAGCATAATGCAAGTATCATTCTCTTGGCATTCGCCAAACCCCAGACTCGTCCATCAGACTGCCAAATAGAGAAGCTTGGTTTGTAACAACATAGAACAGATACTTACTGCTCCAGAGTGCAGTGACATGGCTACCGCCACTCGTATTAATATCAGCACAAAAACAGTGCCGTACCATGAAGCTCCTGATGCACCATTTTTGTGCTGATATTAATATGAGCGGTGGCTTGGAACTCTGCAGTTAGTGAGTCAGCATAGTCTTGTTAACGCAGTATGCATTGCTTTGCTGTTATGCTTCTGCTTTACAATAACACCACTCACAGTTGATTTTGGAATGTATAGGAGGGAAGAAATTTCACATAGTGACCTGTTGCAGCAGAGAGTTCTTTAGAATGACCCATTGTTTCACAAATGTGTTCACAAAGACAGACTGCATGGCTGGGTGCTTGATTTTATACACCTGTGGCAATGAAGCTAAATGAAACACCTGAACTCAATGAGTAAGTCCCAATACTTTTGTCCATATAGTTTATATATTAACAGGATACAGTATAAGCTGTAGTATTTCCCCTCCTGAATTGTCTGTATGTGTTTGCATGTACTCTCTCCAGGTGGGACACAGAGATCTGGAGGACATCCTGCAGGACATCGACCTGAACGGAGACGGTCATGTAGACTTTGAAGGTGAGAGAACATGCTCATTTATGTCTAGAATGGGAATAGAAGTGAGATGGTAACTGGACATAGCTGCTTGCATGTTTGCTTATACCATAATGTTCATAAAAGAAGATCATGGTGTAAACAAGCAGCTATGTTTAATATTTTATCATTTATATTTCAGGGAACAAATGACCATGCCAATACATTGCATTGGGGAGACTACAGTCTCAGTCAGTGGCTGTGTTTAGTGGACTGTGAGATGATTTATAGTGTATGTTACTCTAGACTGTAGGAGGCGTTTGTGTTCCTCTGCTGAAGCTGTAGAGAAGCAGGGCAGCACGGCTTTCTGCCAGATTATCTTCTAACAGAGGGATTATTTCACCTCCTAGATTACCACTCAATAAAAGAGCAGAAAGACACAGAGGACAGAAATAGCAGCTGCTGCTCTTCCTGTAGGACACACACACAGTGTGAGCTAAACGAGTGTGACAGTGCAACACCCCGAGGCTTCAGTATATCCTTACTGCACACTTCCACAAGGACATGAATAAACACTGGAAAATAAATAAATCCATGAAATATAATGTAGCTCACATGCACTGTTCACTATACAGTGCACTGTTTTATCTGAAAGCAAGTTTACACACAAAGGTATGTGTTTTCTGTTTATTGTGCTTCTTATTCATTATGTAGTGCCCAGTTTGTTCAAACTGATTCCTTATTCACTCTGCATTGTACAGTTTTTCTTCTGAAATGATGCCCTGTTACAGTATAGTGCACAGTTTTGACTGAAACTGTACCCTGTTAGCTACACGGTACAGTTTTGTCTGAAAGTCTGTCTCACTATATAGGCTAGGGCACTATTTTGTCTAAAACTATGTCTTGTTCACTATTTAATGTACAGTGTCTTGTGAAAGTATGTTCTGTTCACTATATAGTGCCCTACTTTGTATGTAAGTATGTCCTGCTCACTGTATAGTGCCCTATTTTGTATGAAAGTATGTCCTGCTCACTGTATAGTGGCCTATTTCATCTAGAAGTATGCCCTGCTCACTGTATAGTGGCCTATTCCATCTAGAAGTATGTCCTGCTCACTGTATAGTGCCCCACTTTGTATGAAAGTATGTCCTGCTCACTGTATAGTGGCCTATTCCATCTAGAAGTATGTCCTGCTCACTGTATAGTGCCCCACTTTGTATGAAAGTATGTCCTGCTCACTGTATAGTGGCCTATTCCATCTAGAAGTATGTCCTGCTCACTGTATAGTGCCCCACTTTGTATGAAAGTATGTCCTGCTCACTGTATAGTGGCCTATTCCATCTAGAAGTATGTCCTGCTCACTGTATAGTGCCCCACTTTGTATGAAAGTATGTCCTGCTCACTGTATCACTGCCTATTCCATCTAGAAGTATGTCCTGCTCACTGTATAGTGCCCCACTTTGTATGAAAGTATGTCCTGCTCACTGTATAGTGGCCTATTCCATCTAGAAGTATGTCCTGCTCACTGTATAGTGCCCTACTTTGTATGTAAGTATGTCCTGCTCACTGTATAGTGGCCTATTCCATCTAGAAGTATGTCCTGCTCACTGTATAGTGCCCTACTTTGTATAAAAGTATGCCCTGCTCACTGTATAGTGGCCTATTCCATCTAGAAGTATGCCCTGCTTACTGTATAGTGCCCTACTTTGTATGAAAGTATGTCCTGCTCACTGTATAGTGCCCTACTTTGTATGAAAGTATGTCCTGCTCACTGTATAGTGCCCTACTTTGTATGAAAGTATGCCCTGCTCAGTATAGAGTGGACTATTTCGTATGAAAGTATGTCCTGTTCACTGTATAGTGCCCTTTTTCGTATGAAAGTATGTCCTGCTCACTGTATAGTGGCCTATTCCATCTAGAAGTATGTCCTGCTCACTGTATAGTGCCCCACTTTGTATGAAAGTATGTCCTGCTCACTGTATAGTGGCCTATTCCATCTAGAAGTATGCCCTGCTCACTGTATAGTGCCCTACTTTGTATGAAAGTATGTCCTACTCACTGTATAGTGCCCTACTTTGTATGAAAGTATGCCCTGCTCAGTATAGAGTGGACTATTTCGTATGAAAGTATGTCCTGTTCACTGTATAGTGGCCTATTCCATCTAGAAGTATGTCCTGTTCACTGTATAGTGCCTTTTTTCGTATGAAAGTATGTCCTGCTCACTGTATAGTGGCCTATTCCATCTAGAAGTATGTCCTGCTCACTGTATAGTGCCCCACTTTGTATGAAAGTATGTCCTGCTTACTGTATAGTGGCCTATTCCATCTAGAAGTATGCCCTGCTCACTGTATAGTGCCCTACTTTGTATGAAAGTATGTCCTGCTTACTGCTGCGCTGGCGGTGCTGCACTGTCCTGTCTGTTTACTGTGTCTAATGTCTCATTTTTATCATATTTATTCTATTGTTTCTAGTTTACATTTTTGTTTACACACTAATGTCTGCACGTTTGCACTTTATACTCTTTTGCTCCATGTTGTATCTTGTAGCTGGAAGAACGCAATTTCACTCCACTGTGTACTTGTACATGAATGGAATGACAATAAAAGCCACCTGACTTGATTAAAGTGCACTACTTGGTCTGAAAGTATGCCCTGTTCACTATATAGTGCTCTATGTGGTATGAAGCTATGCCATGTGTACAGTGAAGTTGAGGGTTGATAAAAGTAAAGGGTATGTGAGGTTAAAACTGTAGTTTTTCTCTTTCTGTCCAGAGTTTGTACGGATGATGTCCCGCTGAAACTGAACCAAAGTGACCTCAGATTATGGTGTAATGTTCTGTCCAGTGCTGGAAGGATGGACGAAGGAAGGAGCAACATTCGGGAAATGACCGTGTCCTCAGCAGACAGACTTCTGGAACACAACTTCTGACCTCAATGACCCCAAAGTGAGGGCCAGATGCACCACTGCCCTCCAAACACATTCCACACAGCCTTTGGGCCAGTCAGCTGATGCTGGAGCCTGTTATCACTGTCCAGCAGTGTCCAGCTCAAAGAAAAGCACTGACCATTTCCTTTTGCTGTAAAACTGTGACCAATTCTTATGCAGGAAAACCTGAGCTTTTCCAGCACTTTCTCTGCACTATAAACAACATATCTTGTGGATAAAAAAGCCACAAACTACTGCAATATTATTACTACTACTATTATTATTGTTACTATTATACGTTTTAAACTATTTATGACTGTATGAGAGTGAAAACAGAGTGAGTGTCTAATATAAATGTGCATAAATTATATATATATATATATATATGAAGATATTGTCGTTGTCAGACCAAATATTTTGTTTATTTGTTTTACATTTGATACCACTAGCTGCTCTTTTTATTGTGTAAACATTTCATGGTGAATGGACCAATAGAAATAATCCAAAATTACTTGGAATAACGTCATATTACATTAACATATGATCGTTTTTGATCAGACAGTGACTATACATATATATAGCTCCTAGGCTGTGTTCACACTGCTGGAAAAAGTGTTTTGAATTTGATTCTGTCAGTGTAAACAGTAAAAACACAGTGATGCTGCCGCTTTCTGTTTTCATTTCAATTTACAACTGGTCCTAAAATTGGAAACACCTGTCAATAGTATTAACTGTCAATTTAGGTACAATATTAACCTAAACAGTGTAAATTAAATTATTCCATTGTTTGAAATTTTTCTGCTCTCTTCATGATTCTGGACAACATTTCTTCATTTTTATTTACAGATTTTATATGTTTTGGCTAAGCCGTAAATCAGACCAATTATTTAATATTTATGGAAAAAAATAAAAAAAAATAAAATAGATTTGGATTGTATAATTGGATCAATTGATGGCATTTTAAAATGTGGGTATAGAAATATGATTACATTTAAAATCATCATTCATATATTATTATTGCAATATTTTTATTACATATTCAGGCAGCCTGCAGTGTGAATGCAAACCCAGGTACAAAAGGTCTAGTTACTGATTTATATATCAGTTATTTATATTGTACAGTATAGGAACCCTGTGAAATGCTGGAAAAACAATCTTTGCTGTTGGTTTTATTTATTTATTTATTTATTTATTTATTTATGGTACTGTACTTTAATCAATTGCACTTATGCACTTCTTTGTGGTTCACTGTTATCATTATAAACATTATAAATGTTGTTGGGACTTGGCTCCCGTATTTAGATCATCTCTTTGCCATAATAAGGGTAAGACATTATCTACAGTCTTCGTTTGCATGAACGCTGGTGTTGAATAGACAGATGTAGCTGCACAGAGTCGTTGATGTGCATTTTAGTCTTTTTTGAGTGTTTTACTTCAGTACAGATAAATGTCTCTCAACACGACCTTAATTCACCCTGTCTGAGTGTTCAGTCCTGCAGTGGACTGTTTTAATTCTGTCTTAATTTCTTTCAGGTTTGTTGAACTTGATTCTATGTGTGATTCTATGCATGCCAAATATTCTGTTTGAAGCAATTTAATTAAAGAGTTGTGTTATGAAAATAATTGTCTAACCTTTTTATTCTGACTTATCAGAATACCCTACATAATGTTGCTGTGGCATTTTTACAGGAGAGAGCAAAACATTCATTTAATTTTAAAGTAAGTCAATGGGACCAGACTTTCCCCAAGCAATGTTGGGCCATTTTTGCTGGTTATGACATTTTCACACAATGTAATCGGTATGTGCTGTGTTCAAATGATGAATGAAAGAAAAAAAAAATCACATGATGAGATTCAGTATCATTACTTACACTTTACTTCTCTTTTCTTAATTCTCCACTTGTAGTTTGTGTACCCCTAGGTTCTTTAAAGCATCAGTTAATGTGTTGAGGTCTGCCAGGGAAAAGATATCACCTTAGGCTCCACCACCACATACCAACCCTGAAAATACTGTACAGACATACATGTGGCTTTCTGCATACAGTGAGTTTCACTATTTGATGCAGGACTGATACTCTCTATAAGTAATGTGCTAAAGATGTTACATTTTTAATAGAAAATTCTCCTAGCATTAAAGAATGACTTAATGACTTAACTTACACATTAGCCTTCAATTAAAACATGGTCTGCAGAATGATATAACAAACAAAAAATAAAATCAGCAGCAGATTTTTGATCTCAGTATACATATTGACTAGAAAACAAGCATTTGTAAAAATGGAAATGAAAAAAAGGCTTCAGAGTGGGGCTTCCTTTCTTTTTCCTGTCTTTCTTTTCATTTATCAAATTCCAGATTTTTCGTTAGGAAACTTAGACATGATTCTTCTCCCTTGCAATTCTCTGCTAGCAACACTGTCTGCACCTGGTTCAGTGCAAAACAGAGGCTGGATGTTTACTTTTTGTGACCTTGAGAGGAATTAAGACTCAAAAGGGAAACCCATCCTCCTTAGGTCGACAACACATAGCAAGAGAGGCATAAAGAAGAAAAAGGATAAGAATTTAAAGTTATATGCAATACTCAATAGGATAACTGCTAACTGTTAGAGTGAGCGTGAATAGAACTTAGTCACTGTTACCTGTTATCTTTGTAAATAAAATGTTCTTTTAGTTGTTAACAATTAATAAACAATTAATAAACTGCCATTTAAAAATGACATACTTCTTGAGTAATTTTTGGGAGGCCCCATCAGTCACAGGCCCTTAGACTTAAAACCCCAATAATATATATATATATATATATATATATATATATATATATATATAATATTTTTACTTAATTAAATACATATGTTAGTTTACATATACATATTTACAGTGCTGTTTAGATCGGGTATTATATAATAATAATAATAATAATAATAATAATAATAATAATAATAATAAAGATAATAACATTGTTATTGTTATTATTATTATTATTATTATTATTATTATTATTATTATTATTATTATTATTATTGTTGTTGTTACATTATGATATTAATATTACTTGTCTGTGTTCACAGACTAGGCCGTTTTTATTAATATAATAATTCATTTTAGCTTTTATTTTGACACGTCATAACACACCAAAGAAAACAAAACCTTTTGTGTTAAATATGTCGCCGATCAGATCGGGCAGTACAGATGGGACTTTTATCAGTCTAAACGCCTTTGCGCTGAATCAGGATCGGTTTCCGTTACCCGTTTCCCCTGTAGGTGAAACCTAGTGGATTCTAAAAACTGATCTCAGGTCAGAATCGTCCTCTTTCTCTGTCGGGCTCTCAGCTCCAAGACCCGGATGAGCGCGTTTTCCGCAGCGGCTCAGTGTTTAGCTCGGCATTAAACCGGCAAAACGATCAAATCGAATTATATTTAATGAAAGAGTAGTTTAATAAATTAGTTTAATCGCGGAATAAATGAGCAACACATCACCGGTGAGTTTGAAATCAGCGGATTCGTGTAGAATTACGAAATTCGTTTCTGCTTTGTTTCCGTGTTAGCATGCTAGGTGGCTAGTGCTGATGTTATAAGTTAGCAGTTTTTAGCTTTAGCACATAGCAGGTCCAGATTAGCAGATTTCCAATGATGTATTTGAACATTGGTTCTGCACTGCAGATGCATATGATTACCTAATGTATTGTATAGAGTTAAATTCGGTTTCTTATAAATGCAGGACAGCTACCGTTACCTGCGCGTTAATATTTGTCTCTGTCCATTTACTTGAAATGATGCTGTTATTCTGCAGGTAGATAAGATGTTGAAGCAGATATCATGAATAGTGTTAAATACAGCTGCAGGACAATAGCATACAATTTTGTAAATGATCAGTTTTAGCTACAGAACAGGCTTCCGTTTCGGATTTTCCGTTCCACCTTAAATAGGGCAGTACCGTTCTACATTCTTAACCTTCACTGGGACGTAACTGCTGCACTATTTAAGGTAGAAGGTATAATAGAAAAAGATGCCAACGTCAGCTCAGAGCGAGCCACGTAACCTAAGTGTGGGATATGTGTCAATATCATCACTACTGTGTAACATGACTCCACACTTTAGATTTGATAAAGATGAGTTATTGTTCCACCAGAAAAGAGCTGTTTGGGTTTCTTTTACTGGAGGACATGGGTTTGGTTCATCCTCCTCCTTTCTCTCTGGTGGAATGTGCTGGTAGCAATGGGTGATGTCATTTCCCCACACAAAGTATCCAATATCCAACAATAATATTAAAACTAAATACTATCCCATGACCAAGTGATCATAGCTCAATAAGGATTAAGAAAAGTTTGGTCTCTAACAATGTTGGGAATATAAATCTTGTAGTATTAGTAAAACACGTAAACGTCCATGTAACGCTTTAAAGGGTTGCACTACAAAGCAGCAGCCTAAATTTGAGGCTTACAGTGACCAAATGAAAGTGATCAGTAATAGAGTTACTCTAATCTGGCTCTTTTCCAGCTGATCTGCTTCCTTCTGCAGCTGATCTCTGTTAGATAACTAAAGAGTTTGTTCTCTAATGATCAGTAGCATGTATTTCATCAAGCAAAGCAGCATTCTACTCTGTTATCACAGAAAAATGCCTTTCAAGTGCATTTGTTAATTTATTTAGCTGTTTAATGTATTAGGATGTTATTAATGTCTAGCTGGAAATGGTATTGTTCTTGACCTGAATCCTTATCTTCAGTCTTCAGAAACTCCTGCCTTGGTGGACCTTGCTGTGACAGACTTCGAGGGGATGAGGAGACATCTGGATTCTTTTCCGGGAGCACTCCAGAACAAAGATTAAGAATTGCTGAAAGCGAACTGAATGTCTCTTGGACATGCAGGATTTGTTAACTTAAAGTTTATGTTCTGCAGTTCCTGATAGAAAGCGTTGTTTCTCCAAATGTGCCCATGAAGGCCTTGTTTCAGCGCAGGCTTCAAAAACTGAGGCTTTAAAAGCAAGAGAAGCAAACAAATATCTCTGTGGGAGACGCTGCTGGACGAAATGGAGTCGTACCTGTTTCCTTTCGATAACCTGCTGTGCATGCTCCTGGGCATCTCCTTCACTGTGTGGTTCACTCTTCTGCTCGTCTTCATCATTGTACCGGCCGTTTTTGGAGTGTCCTTTGGCATACGCAGACTTTACATGAACACGCTGCTGAAGATATTTGAGGTGAGTCTAAACTGGGGACTTTTATTGTCAATTCAACATTTACGTTAAAAAGACAGTTCTGTAATGTGTGTATGATATTTATGCAACTGTGTTTTGGTTCCCGGATCCACTGTTACTCAGTATTGAGGCTAAACTGCAGAGTCAGCCAGTTCTCTAAACCTGCACCGGAGCTGTGAGTTATAAATAGCCACTCATCTCGAGCTGAGGGAAGTGATGAGTTTGAGCTGTGCCGATATTACTCTAGAAATCCTTCACTGCCTCTTTACTCATTTCCACCCTAGTAGGGAATGCTAATTACCTAAGAGCCATTTCTCCCCGTTTATGTCTTTTCACTGCAGTAATAAAGGAAATGCCATTAACAGCATGTGTGAACACTGGACGCGTTATCTGCTCAATCTTCTGCAGTGGTATTAACTTTATCTGTCAGTCTGACTCTTTTACATTTATAATTATGAAATCTCGATGCAAGAGCATGCTGTTTAACTTCAGGCCTTGTGCTCTGATGGGTTAGTACATGGGTTTTCACACACTGAAACGCCACTCGAGTGCTAATTAGGACCCCGTTGTGGTGAATATGAATTATTATGGAGAAAGTACATTTTCTGTACATTTCACCACATAAACCTCAAAATACAGTATTTCTACTCATGGCTCCTATTCTGTTCTTTAAGATCTTAAAAATCTGTTGTACTTACTAACTGTACTGTGATATATCAGTCTGTGACTGTCTTAATTGTTATTTGTGCATATTGGAGTATACTGCTATGATTGCGAGTCAGTGTTTACAGTCCCTAGAGCTGTGCGTGTGTGTGTGTGTGTGTGTGTGTGTGTGTGTGTGTGTGTGTGTGTGTGTGTGTGTGGTCAAAGCTGAAAATGAGTAAACGTGATGCTAATTACTGACCAATAAAAACATGCAGATCTAACACTGGTGTAATCTGGGACGGCGTATGGTCTGTAGGGAGAGCAGTCATATCCCTTTGGAGAAGTGTAGCAGAAGGATGGGTGGATGGATAAGCAGATGTGTCCAAGTCCCTGTTGGCCGGTTTCCTATGTTTGGGGGTGTCTGTAGGGGGTGGATCACTCTTTAGGGACGCCTGTGGATGTTCCGTGGGACTGTACAGAGAACTGTTTTGTCCTCCATCTCTTTTCTTTTTAAATAGTCAGTCATTTGTATTATTCACTGTGCTGATAATGATTTATTCGCAACTAGCTCATAACCATTTAACGGACAGGCTCTATTTTAGCTTGATGTAGCTAACAAGTAAAGAAAGCTTATAGCCCACTAGTGATGTATGAGGCTAATGTTGCTAACAAGTAAAAAAAAAAAAAAAAAAAGAGAAAAAGCTTTAGTCCGTTAGTTAGCTATGAGGCTAATATGGGTAACAAGTAAAGAAGCTTCCTGACCACTTGCTAGCTATGAGGCTGATATGGCTAATAAATAAAAAAAAGTTTGTTGCTCATTGGTAGCCAGGAGGCTAGTATAGCTGAGTTAGCTCATAACCTGCTAGTTAGTTGCGAAGCTACTGTATGTAAGTAAAGTGAGTTTATAGCCTGTGAGATAGTTGTAAGGCTTAGCACGCTTCAGTAATCTCAGTAGTCTCTTTGATTTGATTGTGTTTTGTGACCCTGTTATATATGAAAACATGGATTAAGTGTAGCATATGGCTAATATGTCTGCCATCTGTATGACTCGTATGGAAGTCCTGTAAGAGTGTTGCATTCAGTGTTGTGCTTGTGTTTACAGTGGGCCACATTAAGGATGGAGAGAGGTGCTAAAGAGAAGAACCAACAGCTGTACAAACCTTACAGCAATGGTGAGAATCAGTTCATACCCAGCTTTTCCTATGCCTGGCAAAGTGCTGAGCCATATCCTGCAAACATCAAGATTTTACAGTGTAGCTGCTTGAGGAGTAAACAGCATTCTGTGGTGATCCCCAGGCACCACTGATTCCAGACCAGCATGTTTAAGGGCATGATATGGCATTGTCAAATTCCATCACAATAAACATTTCTAATTATTTTGTATGTAAGTGGTGTAAGGTACACAGCATGGTTAACCAGGGTGGGAGATCTTTTAACTTTTATTCTATAATGCTATTATTTGGGAGACAGGAGGTTTTGTCACAAGTGTTGTGTGTTCTCTAGCCTGTTTCTCACAGTCTTCTTCACTCCCATCAGGCATCATAGCAAAGGAGCCAGCATCCCTGGAGCAGGAGATCCAGGAGATGAGGCGGAGTGGCAGCGGACTGGGCGGGGCCGAGTTTGACGTCTCTGATATTTTCTACTTCTGCCGGCGCGGCGTGGAGAGCATTGTGGACGATGAGGTGACAAAGCGCTTCACGGCAGAGGAGCTGGAGTCCTGGAACCTGCTGACCCGTAGCAACTACAATTTCCACCACATCAGCACCCGGCTTACTGTCCTATGGGGGGTGGGTGTCCTCATCCGCTACGGCATCTTGCTGCCACTCAGGTATAGTAGGTTTGGGTGCCCTACTGCCACACATGTGCAATGTGGGATAGAGGGTTTCTTCTACTAATCGGGTTCAATAGGATTAAAGGGACATTCTGCCTCCGTTTGAGTACAGTGGGGTTGAGGGCTTATCCCGCTGTCACTCAAGTACAGTGAGGTAGTGTAGCATCTTGCTGCCACTCCGGTACAAAATATGGGGGTGGCATCCTGCTGACACTCAGGCACAGTTCTTCTGACACCTCTAGCCATTTGGAACTAAATTTGTTGGTCCTTCATTTCAGGCTTCTTAGAACCTTGGTGCAACAGGCCTGCATTAGCACCAGCTATTATTTGAACCATGGAATGTCAAAGCATATGGCATTAACAGAGGACGTCACACAACAGTTTTAAACAGTAGTAACAGGACGGCGGAGTGCATAGGCTACCTGTGAGTTTGTGCTGTTATTACAGATTGTTTTTTATCCAAAAATCAATCATGGAATAACTGTTGGTAATAAGAAGACACATGATAAGACATTAACCCACAGATTCAATCACAGAGGTCCAGTGGGGTTGGGTGGGCATTCTGCTGCCATTAAACAAAGTTCACCTTATCTGTAATTGTGAACTATGAAAGTATAAAGGTATTCTGTTCACCCAAGGTGAAGGTGTTGTCTTCACCCAAAACTAAGAAACGTTAATTACATTTAATTTTACCCATCATCTTAAGTGTACTCGAACTCCCGTGCGAACGCAGGTGTGTGAAAGTGAAAACTGCAGGTCCCTGAGGGTGTGTTTTTTAAGATCAGTGGCTGAGATGAGGTGTGATAAATCTTTCATTCTTGGAAAGATCAATTTGCTAAGTAGATGAGATTAAAAACGGCTTTGTGTTGGCTTCCCCTGTTATAAACCAGCCTGTGATGTGGTGAGAGGTTTATAAATAATTCAGACCCTGTGTTTGTCTAATGTTTCTCCACTGAGCACTCCAGGCAGCCACACAAACGCACCAGCTGGGCTTTCTCTTATCTGATATAGCTGCAGGTGTTTTTTTTTTTTTCCTTACTATTCATGGGTGTGCCGGCATACAGCCAGAATACAATACAGTGAAAGAATAGGAGTAGTTTTATCAGGTGAAGATTGTGTGGGCAGATGGTGGTTTATTTATGTAATAATGTTTTTATTTATTATAGCCAGTATAGGCTGCTTAAATTGTTATTTGGACTTCGGTGCTAGTCGTGGATTGTCCGTAACAAACACCAGCATTGTTCATACGCAGGGGTGTTAATAAGTGTACCTGGTACCAGAGCTCTTTGGGTCAGAGGTCAGTGATTGACTTTGTTATTGTTGTTTCATCTGACTTGAGGACATATGTTTTGGACACTCTGCTGAAAAGAAGTACAGAGCTGTCTACCAGTCACCATCTGGTAGTGAGTTGTATCAGATGGTAGAGAAGACTGGTGGTCAGCCCTGCTAGGCCCAGACAGTAAGAGTGTGCTTGGAGTGACTGGCAGAGGCTCCTCATTAGAACTATGAGAACTATTTTTGTGCGCCAGAGGAGGTAGGGGACATGGAGGCCAAATGAACCCTGTTCAAAACGTCCACTGTGTTATATTTCTTTTTTTTTTAATTCATATTCTCTCTCTCTCTCTCTCTCTCTCTCCCTCTCACACACTAAACAATTTAGCTCTCTAGGATAACATGACTGAATGTTATTTCTTTCTTCAGGGTCACTCTGGCGTTCACTGGTGTTGGGCTCCTTGTTTTTCTCACGTCCATTATTGGCTTACTGCCAAATGGAGGGTAGGTTTTAGTAATCTTTGTTTCTTCCAAAAACATTGAAGATACGTCTTCCATACTTCAGATAGAATAACAGTCTTAGTCCAGAAGACATATCAAAGCAGTGCTGAAAATGGAAAACTGAAACAGGGCTGTAGGTACATAATCAAACATTAGTGGCTAACGACTACTTAAATCTACTACTCATTTCTACAGCTCGATGTAATGCTCTGTAATGTTCATATGACCTTCAGAGTCATTCTAACTGAGGCACTACAGCTCGTTAATGTACACAGAGGTCGTAACCACGCTGGTTTGTCTGGCAGGATGAAGAGTTTTTTGAGTGAGAAAGTTCATCTGATGTGCTACCGCATCTGTGTTCGAGCTCTAACTGCCATTATCACCTACCACGACAGGTACAGTCTTAAACTTCCCATACTATATTGTACCTTCTTCTGGACTATGGTTCCTGCAAAACCAAACCACTCTGAATAATGTTGTTAACATCTGACCAATTAATTTATGCGGAATTTAAAAAAACTATAATTAATGGAAGAATTAATGCAAGATCTGATTAAGAGTTAGTGTAAGTTTCTCCGAGAGAGTGGGGTTTCCTCTGTGTAACCTGCAGCTCACTGGCGTTTTCTTTCCCTCTCCAGTGAAAACAAGCCCAAAAACGGAGGAATCTGTGTAGCCAATCACACGTCCCCGATTGATGTCATCATCTTGGCCAGCGATGGCTGCTATGCAATGGTAGGCCAAGCTTGATTTCTTTTATAGAAATCGCTCTGCCTTCACCTGTGCTCCCAGGATTACCCTGGTACAGGTGCCCGTTCCTCCTTTACTGGATTACAGGGATGTGTCTTACAGACTGGCGTTTTAAGGTGTGCTTCAGAGGCTGGTTGCTTTCCATCACGCTGCTGTCTGTTTTGTTACAAATGCACCATTTAGAACACATCATTGCTCCCTTTACTCTTTACTTACAGGTATCTGTCAAATATAAAACCAGGTCTTCCCTCAGTATTCAACCTAAAGCCCCTAAAACTAACACCTCCCATGGCTCCTGTTCAGGAATGCTACCACACACAACTGGAACTCGCTACAAAAAGCATTAAAACTGGAGTAATTTATCTCCGTTTTCTTCTGGAATCACATGAAGGAGATCTTTACTGATACCTGTGCCTGTTTTCCCACCAACTGCCCACAATGTGTCGGCTGATGTTATGTTAATCTTTGGAGTCGTGATAAAAAGATATAATTTGACTTGTTTTTATCAGTGACGTTTCTGAAGTGGACACACTTATTCTTTTTGGACCATCTTCTAATGATGGGAAGTGCATTATTCACAGCTGGCTGAGTTAATATGAATATCTTAGAACTTGTCTTTCAAATGATCAGTATTAATAGAATTAAGTAGATTAAATGGAGCTTTATATGGGAATGCAAAATGTAATTTTTCTATTTTACAGTTTATTTAAATACATTTTTATGTCCATGAACGTTAAGATTTTTCCTGTAAACACTAAATAAAATAATGAAATGTGTCTAGCCTTAGCTTTATCCAAGATTTAAAAGCAGAGTAAACAGATTATAAAAAGTAAAGTTGCATAATAAGAAGTTAGACACTTAAGTACTTACTAAAAGTCCAATAAACTGTGATGGTTTAACTGTAAATATTTTTATTTTCATTATCCCAGCATCACTTTTCATTTAGATTAAAAAAACAAATGGGTTTTTAATAATTATCTGCTGTTGTAATAGGTCTTACTGTGTCAATGTTTGTGTTAGGTTGGCCAAGTTCATGGTGGTCTTATGGGGGTCATTCAAAGAGCAATGGTGAAAGCCTGTCCTCACATTTGGTTTGAGCGGTCTGAAGTCAAAGACAGACACCTAGTGGCTAAGCGGTAAGACTGCATATTTGCTGAACTGATCCTGTTTGATTGTGTGCAGTAGACTAGTCCGTTCTCCGCCACTGTTAGTTTATATGTCTTTAAATCCTGTTCTGTTTTTCTATCTAGACTCAGTGATCATGTTGCCGACAAAAGCAAACTGCCCATCCTCATTTTCCCAGAGGGTAAGCCTCGACAGTGACTTGGATTTTGTTTTTCCCCACATGAAACATATTTAACCTTGTCTGCAGCTACAACATTCCGAAACTAATGGCTATGCTTCTTTGCAGGCACCTGCATTAACAACACCTCAGTGATGATGTTTAAGAAAGGCAGCTTCGAGATTGGCTGCACTGTGTATCCAGTGGCCATAAAGGTAGAAATACCTGCTCTTGCTCCTCCTCTTCTCTGCTGCTCCCAAATAAATCCCTGTTTAATGTCACGTGGGAAAAATAATCAGTTCTTTGTATGAAGGCTCTTTTACAGAAAAAGTTCATGTTTGTTTATATACATATTATATATATTATTATATATATTATTATATATTATTATATATATATAGTGTTCTGTGTATATATATTGCAGGATATACAGTCTGCTACTGCTTAGTTTGCACATGAAACTGACAGAGAAATGTAAAGCTGTATACCGTGTCCCTTATGAGGGCTAACTTTGCGTTTTCAAGTCGTAGTCATACCACTGTTTGTAACACCGTTTGTGTATTGCTAGTATGACCCGCGGTTTGGAGATGCATTCTGGAACAGCAGCAAGTTTGGCATGGTGAACTACCTCCTCCACATGATGAGCAGCTGGGCCATAGTCTGCAGTGTGTGGTACCTCCCGCCCATGAGCCGAGAGGTGAGGACCACTTTCTCCATCACACAGATGTGTTTAGGTCTTTATTTCAGATCTCTTTTATGACATGTTATGTGTTGGTGCTTGCAGGAAGGTGAGGACGCAGTGCATTTTGCTAACCGAGTGAAGGCTGCCATTGCCAGGAAAGGAGGCTTAGCTGACCTGTTATGGTAAAAAAAAAAAAAATTTAAAAATAAAATAAATTTATATATACACACACACAAACATACACACTGCCTTTCAGTTCTCAGGACACCTGATCTTACAAAATATTTAAACATTTGAATATGTTGGTTTGCCATAACCTAAAAACAACTCGGAAACAAGATTTGAAAAAATGTCTAAATTTAAGCAGCTATAGATTAATTCTGGAATGAAAAGGTTGTCATCAGCACCATGATTTAATAAAAATGGTAAGAATTACTGATTATCTATATATATATATTTTTTTTAAATCATGTAACGTAATCCAAAGGATTATACCTCAGTGGAAAAAACTAATTGAGCTATAAACACCGTTGAGCTATTTTAATAAAAGTGATTATAGCATAACGAAATGACAACCAGGACACCTGCACAACAGTAATGTGCTTAAAGTTTTATGAAACAAAATGAGAGTTTTTAATTTGTGTTGTATGTGCGTGTGTGTTTGTCTGGTGTGTGTGTGTGTGCGCGCGCGCGCGTGTGCATGTGTGTGGTGTTTGGGTGTTTAAATAAAGCATGTGTAGTATGGAATAGAAAAGGACAGTTCAGGTCAGTCAGCTGATGATATTTTGCTAGCTAGCTTGTTTGACATGTGTTGTTGATTGTTCTCTGGATGATTAAGTCAGACTACAGTGATTTGGGGGTGGGGTGTAGGACCCTTGTTTGGGGCACATTTGCTGCTAATCGGCACCAAATATTTAACAAGTTGTCCCCAGACTTGTGTTCCCATTACCACATTGCCTGAGGTCCTGTTACACAATAGGTTACCCCATGCCTTTGACACACAGTCATGTTCTATGCAGTGCGTTGGTCATGTGGTTGTCTCTGGTGTGTTTACAGGGATGGTGGGCTAAAGCGAGAGAAGGTGAAGGAGGTGTTTAAAGAAGAGCAGCAGAAGCTCTATAGTAAAGTGCTTGTGGGGGGTGAAGAGGACCGAAGCCGCTCCTGAGGACCAGAGATACTGCGACTGGTTCAGAAGACTGATCATGCTGAGCCCAGAGTGGAGGAGCTACCAGCACAGCAAAAAAACGAAACGGGGCCTAGACTGGAGCCCCAGGGAACTCCACAGGGAGAATCGAACTGGACTGGACTAAACGCTCACTGCTCCTCATGCTCTCTACCAGAGATGTTTCTTTGCACACTTTTGCACGATAGTAACAGAACAGTGGCATTGAATTCTTGGCAAACTTTTTGACTTCCTTTGGGACCGAGTGTTACACAGTGTTATATTTTCTTTTTGTTTTTCTATTTCTATTTATTTCTTTTGCGCAGTCTGTTTCAGTAGTTACATGTTCGTGTTTTGAATCTGTTGCTGTAATGCATGTTCTTCCTGCAGGAGGAAAAGCGGAACAGTAAAGATATAGTGAAACGGAGATAAGGAGCTTTTTTTGTGCACGTCTAGCCAGACGAAGTTCATCCTGGAAGTGTGTAGCTGCCATGGCTAAGAAGTTGTCTCTGTACGTCTGCCTCTTTAGTGTTTTTATTTTTTAATAAAACACTAATTATGTCCTTTTTTTAATACAGTCTCCTGAGCTGAGCGCAGCCTAAAGCTTGGGTATATTTTCCACATTCAGTCACTAAAAACTTAGGTTAACGTTTTGCCTTACTGACGTGCAGCTCATTCCATGTTGTATCCATTTTCCATTCAATGAGTGGTGTAATGCCAGGTTTACCCAATAGAAGGCACTGTATGTTAAAGCAAGTTTGTCCTCATATGGTAACAAGACTTTATGAGAGCAGAACTCTTATTTGTGATTGAAATACTTCTATACAGTCTGGGTCAGTATTAAAATTGAGTGGCGGGGGTTACTTATTTTGCTCCCAAAAACAAATTGGTTGCATTTCAGAAAACTGCACCACCCTTGCCATTACGTAATTTCAGTGTAACTGAGTGGGTGGGGACTATGGCAAAGGTGTGTCATGGAATGATGTCCTCTTTTACAGTATATTTACATACATCTACATCTTTCTTCAACACAGTTGCTTTATTAGAAATGCCTACCTGGTGGCTCCACTCACTGACCACTTTATTGAAAACACCTACCTTGCATTTTCACCCAATGGTCATTTCAGTAGGAACACCCAGCCTCTATATTCTTTAATGAAACATTTTTGCAAGTAACAGCATGTTTCTCCACCAAGTGCAGTGCGGCAACAAGAGAGTGTTCCGTTTCTAATAGAAACACCTGTAATATCACACACTGCTCTTACTGTCAGCCAGCAGGAAGTATGGGGTGGGAGGGGGTCTGTCAGGCTGTCCAACCATGTCAGTACTCCTTATCTCTCCACTGCAGAGGAACTATACAAATACAGTAATGGCTAAGTGGCCCGTATGCATGTGACTGATATAGCAACAGGCATTCATTAGCATTTTACTGCTCACTACTGTCACTACAGCTCACTACAAACATGCCAGTGAGAGCTGTGACTTTGGGGTGGACTTCTATACTTCTATACTGTGTTGTCCAGTATTGCTCTTTTATGTCCAGCACATTTAAATAGTTCTCTATTCAAAAACATCTGATTTAGCTCATTAAAGTTCTTCATGAGAGTAAAGAGGGAGCAGAGAAATGCTAGCAGAGGTCAGCTGAGCTCCAGGTGAGATGACTTGTCCTGGCCAGAAAGCCATAACCCCCTAACTACTCCTGCAGAGATGAATGACGGACACAAGGAAAACACATGCTTCTCCCCGAACTCACTGTGCCGCTACTGGCCAAGGCCTGGATATGTTGTGCTACTGGCTTCTACTGACACTCATGGTTATTAGAAACACCTAAACTGCACACTGCAGGGGATCCAGCATATTTCACACACGATTAGATCTCAGCACTTGTAGAGGAAGTGTGGCCTCTCTGTGAAGTCCTCCCTACAGAAATGGTTTCTCTGATGTTCAGCGCAATGCTAGGGTGAGTATGTTTAATCGGCGGGAAGCCTTAAATCTTTCTGAAGCCCAAGCCTAAGACAAGCCTAAGAAAATTCTGACAGAAAAATGTTTTATACAAGCATTAAAACTGTTCAGATGTATTTAAACTTCATGCAAAACTTATTTTACCCTTTTAAATTGGAATGAAAGAGCTGATGTACACATTATAGAGCAAGCCCTATAAGTCCTTAAAAGGTATGCTCCACTTCAGTCCACATATGAATTTGTGATGTCATAAAACAAACAAATTTACAGACATTGAGCCCATAGCTGTTTAATCCTGCCCTTTCAGCCTAAAGCATTTTAGCCCCACCCATAAATCTACAGCAGTTTAGCCCCTCCCATTCATCCTACAGCATTTTAGCTGCACCCATTCAGACTACGGCAGATTAGTTTTTCTCTTCTAGTTCACAATAATGTAGCTTCTCCCATTCGCCAAGCCCCACCCATTTGGTTTACAGCAGTAAAGCTGGTATTTTTGCTTTATTTAATGATAATATTACAATAAAATTAACATTTGTGCTCACTGCTACTTTTACTGAATAAGAAGTGATTGCGCATGCACCACCTGGCATATCATTTACCTAGCCATACCCAAGCAACCATGTACAATACAATAGCAACATATTAGAATCACCTAATAACCCTGCTGGAATCATCCCCACAGGAACCATCTACCCACAGTCTAGCATTCACCTGGAAACCATAAAAACAGCATAGCAATACTCTAGCAACCACCCTAGTAATGCCATAGTAATAACAGCACATTAGTAACCACCTGGGAAACCATAACAATCATACCTTAACAACCACCATAATAACAATTTGTGTCTTAGCAGCCATCTGTAAACAGCATAAGCTGCGCCTTGCATTGTTGTCTGTTTCTTAGCATGACCACTATATCCTCCACAGAGCCCATCTATCACCGTTACAACCACCGAGACTCCATGAAAAACTTCACACAGCATCCTTCAGTCTCAAAGCCAAGGCTGCATTTCCTGGCAGTCCTGTTTCACTGGAGCCTTCGAATGTGCCCAAGAAATGTGTAATTCCTTTGTGAAAAAGACTAAGTCCTTCATTCACCCAATAATCTTGCATATATGCAGAGCTCAAAACTGTTTGAAATTGTGGAAACTGCCACAACATTAATGTAGTGTTTTAGGATTTAAATGTTGTTTACTTCAGCAAGCTGTGATGTGTTTGGTAAAGCCTGCTCAGACTGTCTTAAATGTGCCTGAGTGGAGGCTGAAGGAAAGCCTTCAATACCAGCGCTGTCAAGGTCTCGCCCACCTTCACTGCAGCCTTCACTTTCAGACATACCTACAGTGTTTCCAAGCGGTGTCGAAAGTGTATGTGAGTATCTTATTAGCCTATTAGTGACGTTCTGTTGGTATAAACTATAATAAAGTGAAGCATTTTCAGTTGTTTAACCATAAATTGGAATTATTCAGTTCCATCAGTTAAATGAACACATATACAAGCATTGGACATGCAATGGAAAAACCATGTGGCATTCAACATTATCATAATATCAGCACACACTTAAATTATTATGATATTTGTTAATACCAGTGATTACCCCAGGGCTAGAGCCAGTATAAAGCAGCCAATCAGAACAAGGCTTATTTACATAGAGTATATCAGTTTTATTGTCCAGCCTGTTTAGTTGTGAGAGTTAAAGAGAGCTTAGAAATTTCAAAGGTCTTTAGAATAAATCACAGTTCAGCCTTCAGTTTAACAGCAGTAATTATATTACAGTTGTACTCATGCAGCTTTATTAGTCCAGTGTAAATACAGAAACACCTACAGCAACAGATTAACACAATGCCTTGTTAGATTAACATTGTTAGCATTAGTGACGTTAAACAGCACAAAGAGCTGGAGTTGTTTTTAAGGGCCACGCCTCAAACGTAGTTTTTAACTTCTCCTCCCTTTAGTGACTAATAATAACCTTCACTGACATCAGAATAAAGCCATGCACAGTCATGCACAGAAAACATGCCCACGTGTGAACATTTGGTCAAACGCTGAGACAGGTGCAACAGAAAACTGGTAATGTGTAATGCTAGATATGTAATACTAAGAAAACACGTGGCGGAGCATCTCACAACTAATGAAGTTGATTGGCAACAGATAAGTAACAAGACTGGGTATAAAAAGAGCATCCCGGAGAGGCAGAGTCTTTCAGTGTAAAATAGCAAAGAACTCATAAATATTATTGTATGTGCTATTTAACATCCAGAGTCCAGAGAAATCTCTGTGTGCAAGGAACAAGACCAAAAACCAAGGCCAATCTTCAGGTCCTCGGGCAGCTCTGCATTCTATAGTGACAGACACGATTCTATAGTGGAAATGATTGCATGGGCTCAGGAACACTTCTCAAAACCATCTTCGGTAAATGCAGTTTGTCACTGCATCCATGAATGCACATTGAAAATATACCATGCAAAGAAGAAACAGATCCAGAAATGCCACCGCCTTCTCTGGACCCAAACTCGTTTATGATGCAATGAGGACATGTGGAGAGGTTGAAGCAGATCATCTTAAACTTACTATGAAAGTTTTCATAGTAAGCAACAACCTAAATGTTTAAGTTGAGACATTTAGCTAGTTTAGGTAATGTTAGCATCATTAGCATAGCAAAGTAACTTAATAGTGTGAGGTTTGATCTCATTTACAGTGAGGTTTGTTTTATATTTGTGTCTGTTTCTACATGTTGTTTCTGTGTGATCATTGTAATGTCTCACTGTAAACCAGTCTATCAGAACAGAGCTTGTCAGATTATTAATGGGGTCACCAAAACGGAACACAGCTCATTACAATCTAGGGCCGAATCATATTGTGTAAACAGGTATTTAAAACTGCATCCAAGCTTTTTTCTCCTTGGCCAAAGTCATATACCTTGTATGAAGAGATCAGAGAACAATTTGAAATGCTGAATAAATCCCATCTATGCCCCCTTACAGGAAATACCCCAAGCCTTACCACAAACATGTAGTTCTCATGTCTTGCTGGGCCTCTGTAAACAGCCTCAGCTTATTTCCAAATCCAAAAGTACAATACTCCCAACCTTTAGCACAGGGTTTGACTGGTATATGTTTGTTCTTGCTCCAGAAATGAGGCTGAAAAGCTAACATTATGAAGGTAGGGAACTTCTTCACATGGAGGCAGAAGGCCTGCTGGATGGAAATGAAAACCTCACATACTCCAGATGGTCTGTCTGATACTGACGGTCCTGTACTGTTGGGTGTACTGTAACGGTGCAGATAAAACAGGAACATTTGAATAGTAGTTGGTCTAAAGGTGAGTGAGATGTGGTGGAGCTGTGGAGATCCAATGAAAGGGCAATGTATATGAGCCACACACACAGTAGGGTCACATTATTATGAACACTACCCTACCTTTGATGCCGCCAATGCCTAGCTCATTAAGGAAGTCACATTTTCGTGGCATCCTCCGGGCCCACTCATCCAGGTGAAAGGCTCTCTCAACCAATTTGGGTAGGAATTGTGAATCCATCTTTGCTGATTACGTACACCCATACATGATGATGGTCATCCCCGGAGCAGAAGGGATTTTCCAGCAAGACAGTTTGACGTCATGCGGCTAGAAATATCTGAAATTGGAAGAGAATGACCAAGATTTCCAAGTACTACGCTGGTTCCCCCATTGCCCAGCCTTCAATCCAATTTAGTGTCTAACATACCGGCCATACAAATACTACCATAGCATGTTGATGATTGCACTTGTTGGTGCCACTGGATAGAAGAAGGCACGCAAAGCGACATTGCAGATCAGAGAGACCTAAACAAACCAGCAGATTGTCCAACATGCTTGGAGTGACCCAAAAGCTGCCTTTGTGGTCATTCAGCGAGTAGTAATACTCTCCATTAGTCACCCTGCCAACACCATCGGCAGACGGCTGCACGACACAGGACCTCATGCCTGCAGAAGAGGGAGCCTACGCTCTGCTGTTACAACAACTGCCCTTAACACCACATTAACATCACCATAGACTGCAATGGTGTTGTGTCATGGAGTGACTCAGAAGGGCAGTGGGTTTTCTTCAGTAACAAGTCCCATTTTTGTCTTGGTGGAGATAACCAATAAATCCGTGTGTGGAGGCACCTTGGTCAGGGCCAGGATGAATGGTTTGTTGTCATGGCCTGGGTTCACTCTACCTCCACCTAACCCACAAAATCTGGAGGGATTGCGTGGGAATTGACTATCGCTGGACACCACTACGAACCTAACTCCATGGCATGTGGCAAACATGGTGAACCAACCCACACTACGTCTGTATGTGCATCTCAATAAATATTGCCCTCATCAGTCTAAATGTATCACTTATTGTTCCTGGTAACCTTTATCTTTTCTTCCCAATAGCATTGCAATCCGACACTTCCTTCTGGGTAAAAAAATCAAGCCACTTTTAGGTTTCATGAAGAAACTGAAAGTGAGTCTCCTGAACAGAACTGTAATAAAGGTAAAGAGTAGTTTCTGTGAAGTTGTGTAATTCAGGATGGGCACATATTAAAATACTATTTTTAGTAAATACAGTGTTTATACATCATTGCATTTTGTTTTTATTTACATTTTGAACAGCCTCCCAACTTTTTTGAAAATGCTTGTAGATTTTTGGAAAATATTGACAGTGCTTCCATAAGCATTTATGTACAGTGCCAGGAGTTAATACCAATATGGGGGCCCAGAGATTTTCCAGTCAGGATCCTATGGTATATATCATGTGCTACTTTTGTGTGTAAAAGCCTTTACTTTTAGAATTTAATGCACTATCCAGTGAGTAGGGAGCCATTTAGGATACAGCCCTGGGTAGAGCAACATTCTAAACATGAGAGAGCTGGGGCAACTGCTGGCCAATCCAAGCGCTGAATGGAAGTCACTAGCCAATTACCACGCGCGTAGGGCGGGACCTGTCGGGATACGGAATATGTTTGTTTAGGCTCAAAGGCCCACGCGGCTCCAAGGAGGAGCTACAACAGGGCTGGCCAATAAATAAACATCTACGTCACTGCATCACCGGGATGCCACGCCCGTCAGGCTGTTGCTCCACGGGACAAGGAGCTAAAAGTTTAGTGGAGCTCAGAGAGAGAGAAGCGCGTGATGTCTTTGGCAGATCAGCAATGGCTAACCGCGCGCGCCAAGGTGTCGGTGCTGCAGGCGCGCGGCCTGCGAGTCAAGGGGAAGGAGGGAGCCTACGCGCTGCTGCAGGTCGGGTCGCAGAAGTTCAGCACACCGAAGGGACAGCAGCAGCTCGCGGACCCGGTGTGGGAGGGGCAGGAGGCCGCGTTCGAGCTCGCAAGCTTCCCGGAGAACAGCGCCACCTTGCACGTGCAGGTGCTGCAGCGCGCGCTGGTTGGGCCGGACAAACAGTTGGGGCAGACGGACATCGACCTAGGAGAGTTGTACGACAACAAGAGCCGAAATAAAACAGAGTGAGTCCGGCTTCTTTACGCTGTTCACGTGTGTTTACTGCTCTCGGAGTGCGCGCGCAATACCGTTAGCGCGGCTGAATGATGACTAAGCTGAAGTTGGCTTAGTCGTTATACTGTAAGTTAGCTGTTCGAATTGTCCGTTCCACCTTAACAGGACAATTCCTACAAGAAGCTGGAGGCCAACTTCAGCCTCCTTTGAGAGCGTCTGTCTAACGGGTAGTTTCTCAGCTAAGCATATGATATGAGACTAAAGCCTAAAGGAGAACAACAGAAGGAGAGTTGAGGGTCATTCCTATAGGGCAGTATATACTTTAGACTGTCACTGAGCAGCCCTGCTTTCTCAAACACCCTCCATGTCCCAAACAGCCTTGGATAAAAGGTACAACTGATACAGGATCACATATTCAGGACTATATCAGAATATGGCCTTTTCAAAATAAACTGATCAATCAAGCAAGCTGATGAGCGGCCCACTGGCAGAATAAGCAGTTAGTGCTCTCCTCCAAGCGTGTTGAGCTGTCTAATGATGTTGCATGGCTAACCGTATCTAGCTATAGAGATATGTAGTTGAGTGCTATGTCTTAGGTTTCTAGGGTAGACCTCTATTCTGTTGCTCAAGGGAACCTAAATCTGTTCCTCTTGGCTGCAGTACACATATATAAAAGGAAGGCTTATTAATATCATCCACAGGTCTAATAATTGTTAGCAGTACTTCACGCCTTCCCGGCCCATGTAAACTGTGTGGTCCTAATTTTGTGCGTTTCTTGCTCGTTCCAGCATGCCAGTTTTACGCATTTACATGTATGCTATTACATCTACATGTAACTGTACTTTAATATATGCATGTAGAAGACCAAGGAGAAATGATTATCAAGTACAAGTTATTTCCGTATATCTGTGGAGATATTAAATACTTCCCTGCATAGTTCTTTGAAGGGAACGCTGTTAAGGTAAAAGGTGGACATACTAAGTACTGAAGATCTCTGCCTACTAAATGCTGAATACTGTGCATATACATCTACAAGTACAAGTGATTTTGAATCAGTTGTTTGATATCAATTTAATTAATAGGTAGCAGCGTTGTACTATATCATCAGCCTTTAGACTTTCCAATGTAAACTAGTAGTATAAGGATGCACTGCGAAAAGTGGCATTAGCAAACCTATGCATATGTTGGTCTGCTTTTTATACTATGCTCACAGTGTAGCGCTTTTCTTACAGTATCGCAATATATTGGGTCATAACACTTATATCTAGATATGTATCATATAGCTAGTTTCATGCCAAGGCACAGCTCTAGTACTAACTGCCATTGTAGTGTAGCTGTTGGGTAATAGTGGTAGGTCTCTGATGCTGTGAGTTGCTGTAAGGTTGCAGAAGTGTATTTTGGCTGCTGGCAGATGTACAGAGGCCTTCAGATTAGCCCCTGGTGATCCTGAAGGTGCTGAGTACAGGAGACCAGCTTTAGTGCCTGTGACTCTGCTGAGGAACCTTCAGCTGAATAAAAGTATCAGGTTATTGTGTTTTTATCTCTTATGGATTTATTAAAGCACTAAGACACTTTTTCAGTTAGAAAATACAAACTGAGCTTGTGATTATGGCCGGCGCTTGTTATAATCCTTTGAGGTCAAATTTTAAACCCCATGATGATCCTCCTAACTCTGAAGCTTAGGGCAGAGCTCTGTTGTGAATACCTTTATTGTTGCTAAGTTAGGTTGAACACAGGCTACGGGGTGATCGTTTTTACTCACTCACGTCACTTTGCCTGAATTTTGGTAGCTGGTCATGTTGAACACCTGAGGTCTCTAGGGTCTAAAATCTCCCCAAGTATCAATCGACTGTAACACCAAGTAGAGCTGCAAATGATTTGTGATGAAAGGTAATTAGTCTTGAACAGCACACATTCACCAATGCTGTGTTTACAACAAAACCACTCCATAATGATCATATGATCCACAAAGTCATTCTGACAGATGTCAATACACTACAGTAGATGAATGGACTGTAGATTAAATCATCAGTTGCAGTGCTGAGTGTTGTAGAGGAACCCTGTAGCACACACATGACTAATTGTTGCTTTGTGTCGCGGCTGCGGTTGTAATGTGATTCTCCTTCCGAACTGAAGCTCGACACGAGAAGAAAACTGATCTGGTTCCTCGGGCACTGGTTGAAATACGAGGATCCGGCTCAGTTTGAGGATTGGAAAGTGTTTTAAAGATGAACTTCAGTGTCACCATTTGACTGTGGGACATAGTGTTGGTCTGTTAGATGAAGTACTGATTTTAAAGCCTGTGTATTGAATATATGCCTGTTTCTGTTTGTAACGGTCACGTTAAGGCGGGTTCAGTGCGCCTCTGCTCGACGGAGAGCCAGAGTGGACAATGGAGAGAGTGGGGGGAAATGCAGGAGAGAATGTGCGTGTGGTGAACTGTACTAGGTTGTAGCCTGGGTTCTCCCAACTGGTGTTATCTGGGAACTTGTGACAAGCGAAGTCTTGGTGCTCTCATTGTTCATTAAACTGACTCTGAAACCCCGTTCACGACGTGTTCCCTGCGTCTCTTCATGGAAGCTAAGCATCCACCTCTCCACGAGAGCACCGACCTAACACCATACTTCCATTCGTTACGTGTTGCTAATGTTTTTTTTCTGAGCTTACGTCACATGCCATCCTTCTGTTCCACCTAGAGTGTAGGAGGGCCTGCTGAAAACATTCCTCCAGTTAATGACACACGACTCCTCAAATCTGCTAAATTTTAACCAAGACAGAGCGGGAGAATGAAAACCCTGTACAAGAGAGCATTGTTGGCACTGTTGGCACTGCCCTGTAGAAGTCAACGAGTCGAATCGTCAGTTGGAGACCCTCTAAGTGGACTGAGAACCTTTTGGTTTTTTTTTTTTTTCATAAAACAGACTAAAGCTTACAAAAATGCACAAGAAGAAGTAGTTTTGGTTTGGTTTACTCGTGTTTGGTATGGTTTTGGTCATTTTTGCTTTGGCTTGCTTGTGTTTGGTACGGTTTGCTTGTTCCTAATGTGGCTTTTAGTAGTTCTTGGTATAGTTAGTGTGTTCTTAGTATGGCTTTGTCGTGTTTTCTGTTCAGGTTATGTGGGATCAGCAGCACTTCTGCTATCAGGCTCACAAGTTCAATAGTGTTAAAAAAGCACATTTTCGTTAAAATGCCTTCACAGGATGTCTACAGTGACTACAGTCACATCAGATCTTTGTTCATCAAATCGGCCTACCGTCATATCTGATGGTACAATCAGTGCATGCAGATTTCACAGACAGCTTTGTAGTTCATGACAAGGAGAAGTTGCAAGTGGGCGCATACTGTTATAGGTGCTTCCTGCTGAAGTGTGTGCTGAGTGACAGGGCAGGATTTAGTGTGAATATGATTGGGCTAACATTAATCATGGTTTGATTGCACCTCTGGACAGAAAGCAGACTCCACACAGTGCTTTAAGAGGATTTGGGTAAATATCTCACAGCAAACTCAGAGCCCGCCGTCAGGCAGTGTGGATCCTAATCCTGTTAAGATGGGTACAAAGAAACCTTAACAGCAGCAGCACTACTCTGAGAAATAGCCTGCTGCTATAAAAAAACAGCCTTATCAGAGCTTTGGCATGTACACAGGAAGCGGAGTTGCTGAGAGCAGTTTAAATAGTGACTGATCCGGTGCCGAATCAGCTGTTCTGCCCACTTCCTGCATGGCCTGAGGTGTACCTGTGAGTAGAGGCAGTTGGGGCAGGATATTGTTCAAACTTCTTACACCGACATACCTTTATTTCTCTCCAGATTCCTCAGTTACACCCTTTTCATTACTTCCTTTAATATCCAGAGGGACTCTGAATCTGTGTCTTCTCTCCATGTAGGTTAATTCTCTCTTGTGAGCCACAGTATACACATGCAAGGTACGGACTGTAAGGGCTGATGTATTTTATGATGCAAGCTGTGCAGCCCTGACATTGGGTCGCACATGTAAGCAGTGTTCTCAACCCCAACAGCTTTAACAGAACTGTATTAAGTCTCTGTGTGTTCAGCCAGAGAAGGTTACAGAGTGAAAGCTAACCACCAAGCAAAAGATAACTTCTAAAGCAAACCGATCAAGCTGGCTCGTCTGTTTGCCTGCTGCCCGTCTCTGTCGCTTGTCCGATTATGGCTTGCCCAACTGGCCATGCCCGCTTTCAGTAACTCCAATTAGTGTCTTCTGTCATGTGACTCCATTAAAATTGAAATAGTTTTTAATAAGTGGAAACAGCAAGGTTTACTTCCCTTGTTCATTGCTGTAGCTGGCTGGGAGTGCTGGACTGAGGGTTGTTGGTCACTCGTACTTTATATTAGAATATTAGGTCACGCCCACACAGTCCTTTTAGAGGAATGATAAGCCGTGTTATTAGTAATTTCGTCAGGTTGAACAAATATTTTTACCCAGAAGGAATCAGCCATCAGGAATGTCCGCGAACGAGACATAAGCAAGGACAAGCCTTATCTCAGTACCTGACTGACCCAACAGCCACGATTGCGGACATTCAGCGAGCAGTGATGCCCTCCGAGAATCATCCTGTTAGTTCTAGCACCATTGACAGGCAGCTGCACAACACAGGACCACGTGCACACAGACACATGACCACCCTTAACACCATGTCACAGTCGCCAAAGACCGAAAACGGTGTTGATGGTGTCCTGCCAGACTGTCAAAGAGTGACTCAGAACGGCAGCATGTCATCATCAGTCTCAAGATGATCAACAAATCCATGTGTGTGGGGGCACCGTGGTCAGAGTAAATATGGCCCGTATCAGTCTAATTGTATCATGTATTGTTCCTGGTAACCTTTATCTTCACTCCGATCCTTCCTTCTGTGTGCAGCCATCCTTTTCATGATGAGTGTATTTTATAATTGTACGCTAACTGTCAAAAGTTTGGATACACATTTGTGTTAAATAATTTTATATTTAAGTTTTTAATGATATTGAGTTGAAACCATAACTGTTAGATCCTGATAACGATGTGTTTCTTGTTAAAAAGTGAGTTGGTGGAATGATCCTCATTTACTGCCCTTCAGCCAGTCAGCTGTGTTGTGACGAGGGAGGGCAGAGTCCAGCCTTATTTGGTAAAAGGCTGATCTGGAGTAATTCCTTATGAACTACTGCATGGTTTTAATGTCTTTATTACTATACTAAAATGTGGTAACTTTACCATGTCCAAATATGTGACTGGTGGCATCAATAATAACGTACAATTATGGACAATCTCTGTAACTGAGTAAAAAAACTAAAATTTAAAAAACAGTTTACAAAAACAAATCTTCCAAATCTGACCATCTCTTCTAGCATGTTGATTGGCTCACACTCAGGTACTGAGATTTAGTATTGTATGAAGATATTTTATGGCATTTGAGTAACTGGGTTGAGTAGCTGTTGAATGTGCCCAAACAGTCCAGTGAAGGGTGTGTTGTTATGTGTAGCCTGTCTGGGCGGTTTGTATGTATTAAGCTAAAAAAGGGAACTCGGGTCATTTAACTTCATTATCGGAGCTTTGAGCCCACACCCAGGAGATGATGAAACTTCCTGACTACTTCACAATCCAGAACGTCGTCTGTTTTAAATACACTGCAGTCTGTGCAGTAGAGCCGCAGTGACAGTGAAGTGTAGGGGGGTATTGTATTGTTTCACTGAAGCACTGTAATCATCTATAAAGTTTATATGATGTCAGTAAGGCTGCGTATTTGTGTGCTGCTGTGGGATCGGTTTACAGGCTGATTTAAAGGTGGTGCAAGTTGGTGGTGACGGAGCACTCCTCCGGTTGTGTAATTTGTCATGACTGAGTGAGGAACAGTTAAATCGGGAGCAGCAAATTCCTCCCTTAGCGAGACTGCAGCTCAGACTCACTCAGCCGGGGCAAGTTAGGACAAGACTGCAGAACGTTAGAACCGACTGCTTTCTGTAGTGTTCTGTTGAGGAGTGGAAAGAATGCCGGAATAAGGCCGCCGGTCAGTGTTTGGTCAGCGATGAGGAATTTATGGAACTATCTAACTTCCAAGCTTCCACAGACAGCGTATTAAATATTGGTTTAAGTGACTCAACAAGGACCTGTATAATGAATGTACATAGTACATGTACATTCCACACATTATATGAAATTATAAAATTCCATCAGCTGCTCATGATTTATTATAATGATGTATTGATTAGGTAGGGGCAGGATTAGCTGTGGGGCAGGAGACAGCAGAACAACGATGCTGAGAAACATAAAACCACTACTTACTGTGTAATGTGTACGATCGCTAAAATTAATATGTGTGTTATGGAGACAGGATGGTGCGTGGCCTGTGTGTGTGTGTGCCTGTGTGTGTGCCTGTGTGTGTGCCTGTGTGTGTGCCTGTGTGTGTGCCTGTGTGTGTGTTCCTGTGAACGTGTGCCTGTAAGCCACAGTGTCAGACTTATCCAGGTTCATGTTATACGTTGGCCACTGAACACACCTCTGTTTAAGGTTGTTATTTTTAGCAGCAGAGTCTGCAGTGTGTTAGTCAGAGATGAGCTGTTTACTAAAATGACGTGTGAACACACACACCCAGAACATCATTTTCTCCACTTCATCATCATCATCATCATCATCATCATCATCCAGCTGGAAGAACTGAGCTTCTTTCTCCGAAATGGAAGGACTTCTTTATTCAGACAGAAGAGCATTTCTCTCTGATGATCTCTGTGTCACAGAAACCAAGTGTCTAGAAACCATGGTCTCGGTACACTTCCTGCTCCACCTGTTATTAACCCATGACCTATAGCCACGGTTCTCAGACACTTTATTTTTTAGTGTAGGCTTTTAGGCTTTATTAGGCTTTTAGGCTTTATTTGTCCCCATTAGAATTACAGTAAATATATTAAAGATATGACAGTACAAGTAAATACACACCATAAACGTATTAAACAAATACTAACTCTTTTCTGTTTTAGATTAGGAACCTAATAAAAGTTCTTCATCTGCAAAGTTGACTTTGCCTGAACTGTTTCCATGTTGATTGTTTTTAAGGCCTTTTTGCATGGAAAAAAAGCCTCAAGTCAAGTTTTAAAATCATACCTCAGAGGAGTATAAACCAAAACATTTCCTGGATTAAAAATTCAACATATCAAACGCTGACAGGACAAATATGGAGTAGAACATTCAGAGCTGATTGCAGCAATTTCTATCTTTCTTATCAAGTACCGATATCCTACCAACAACTTGGGATTTACATTCTGACTTATTCTGATATTTGAGTTACTAGTGGCAGAAATATGTCATAATACTTTAAATAATAATAAAAATGAACATGATTATAATGGTGATGGTGGTGGTGGTGATGATGATGATGATGATACTAATATCATGCTTTTCAAGAAAACAAAGGCCCTTACAATTGTAATAAAACAGAAACAGACAAAACAAAGAAAAGAAGACGACGGTGAAAACAGTTTTGAGATTTGACTTGAGTACAGAGAGCGGATAAGACGGCCACACATGTGGAGTAAGTAGGTACCAGCGACGTATTCTGGAAAATGTTCCATTGCCAAAGCTATGATTAGAGCTGCCCTCTAGAAGTCGACGAGTCGAATTGACAGTCGGAGAACCTTCAAGTCGACTGACTACATTAAAAAAAGACATTTTAATAATTATTAAAGGGGAATAATAAATATATATGTAAGTTCTAGCTGGGCTGTGACGCACACTTGCTAAAAAATTAAATCCATGTGACGGCGTGCGCTGGCGGTTCACCCGCTGAAGGAAGCTAAGAAACACCGGGGGAACGATGTCTCAGAAAAAGTCTGGAGGAGCTTTTGAAGAGAATCCAAACAAATTAAACCTAATTCTGCTCGTCATTTAGTCACACATCCAACACTGCTTCAAACGAGAGAGCTGACTTCCGGTTTAGACATAACGGCTGTTTGCGGTGAAGGAAAAATGCACCGAAGATGTTTGTTTCATTATAATTCCATTATTTTAGAACCTAAATTACAAGTATTTTTATTTATTCGTCTACAGTAAGATTATTTTTATTTAAAGATAAGTACAGTCATTCAATAGGCCTGCTGATAAACAAGAGATAATGATTTCAATGGTTTCAGGTCTACCATTCTTCTTTTCATCTACAAATAATTGAATTTGGTTTTATTTAGGAGTTCGGCGCTATATCCTGTAAATTAATCAGGCTCCAATTCAGATCGATCATCATACGCCACGTCTTATTTAGTTCAGAGATATGTTCCTGTGACTGCTGACTTTCTAAATGAAGAGGACATCAGATCTGAACCGTATGCAAAAACTGATTTACTGATTACTATATAATGTACATGGAGAAAAAACATAAACGGATAGTCGAATCGTCGGCCAGGACGGGCGAATCCAATTCAACTGACAAAATTCTGAGTCGGGTACAGCCCTAGCTATGATGGCTGAATAGAGCTCAGCAAAGAAGCAAAGTCTAAATGTTATTTATTGTCCAGTGCGTCTTTTGATTTCAGTGTTTCTGATCAGGATTAAAGGTCCTGAACATGGCTGATTTCATACCTGGCATGATCATCACTCAGTAAAAGGCAGCAGGTCAGACTCCTCATGGTGTCCCTCAGGGCTACATACTTGGCCCATTGTTTTTGTGCATGCTCCCCCTTACTGATATCTAATGACAGTTTGCAGTTTTGCTGCTAATGTTAAAATTTGCCTATTTATAGAACCCTCCTTCATACATCAGATGCTTTGTTGTTTTTAAATGGACTGGTGCTGTGAGAATGCTGGTAGTTGTTGTATGTTTCAGCCTAACTGGACCCATGTGCATTAATTTCCTGGAGAAAATCAGCTGACTGTTCTGTTTCTGGGAAAGAAGCACATTTCCTGTGGGGCAGGAGACAAGATCTTTCTGCAACAAATGTCTGCTTGACCTAAAATCCAATTTATATTGCATGTATGCTTCAGAAGTTTTCTTCTACAGAATGTCAATCTGTATGACTCTATAGCCAGCACCAATTCACAGTCACATATCACAGCGCACTTCATATTCATGATACGTAAAATGGATCACAATAATTCGTTTTTCAGAGAGATAATAAAAGCATTAAATAAACAAAAGCATACATACATATTATCTTATTCAGTATTGCATATCATTTTAAATCCTTAACCTTTTTGTGCTTGTCTTGCTATCCGCTGTCGACTTAAGAGGACAGCATTCCCTTTTTGAGTCTTTGCCCTTCTTGCGTTTTCTTCCCATTTGAGTGAGTTTTCCTTGCTACTGTTGCCTTTGCTTTGCTCTTTGGGGGCTTGGACCTGGGTAAAGCTGGTTTGAGACATCTGTTGTAAAAGGCACTATAAAAATAAATTTGACTTGACATGCATACATCTGTAATCATAAACAATAAAAATATATTAGCAAAAAGTAACACATGTTAAATATGATACTGGCAGGGCAGTGTAGAATAAATCAAAAGAAAGTCGCTAAAATAATCACTAAAACTTTTTCCTCTAGCTGGGAAACCTTGAAAAACTACTCGTATCCCTTCACAACGACGGCAGCTGCAGAAAAGCCTGTACAGCTACAATAAACAAATAGCATTTAAACACAATAACAACACTGAGGACCGAATCGCTCGTCTATGAAGATGAAAATCTAACTTCAGGTTTTATTATCACAGACATTATGCCTTATGTACAGTATATAAGTATTTAAAACACTGTATAAATGAACTAAATAGGAATCATTTCTGATCCATATAGAGGTATTGACTGAACTGATAGACAAGTATTGCAAAATATTATAGCAGTATCTCCATGATATTATACCAGCACTGTTATCTCCGTGTTTATGTGTGACCCACGAGGCAGCTCGTGCTCGTCTCGTCAGCACTCAGGAATGTTTACAGTCATATTAATCTGTTCTGTGAACTTTGCATGGTTTCTGTAGTTTATGGTCTGGATTTGAAAGGCAGTTCTCGTTCTGTCAAAATAAAGACTGTGGGCTGTTTTGATTAAATAGATAATCAGCAAAACATTTGCATGTCAAGTCCCGGGTTGCACTCCAGACCTAAATGAAAACAGTTATAAATTATGGATAAATGCAGTGTGACTCTGCTGTGGGTCAGGCTGCAGATCTGACAGAACTGAGGGGATCAGTGATGGGACTTCTCCTCATTCTTTGCAGACTTTTTGAGAACTGCAGGGTTATAGATGTTTCTTGCAAGAAACCTTTAACTTGAATGACTCAGACAGTTTGTTGTTTTATTATATGAATCTGCCAAGGTGTCTGCATAATGTCACACATAAATACAGCACAATAGCATGTCAAAGTATCACAATACACAATAGTTTGAAGAGTTTGAACAGTCGAAATGGAATTGAATCATTAAATTTATTAAAGAAAAATAAAGTGTACCATGTTTTCTATTCAGGGATTCACACTGTGCTGACTGAAATCCATTTAAAGATACTAATTATACTCTTCCTGTAATGAGACATGTAGATAATAATATCTACAGCACATTATTATTGTGACCGTTTATTGTATGTCTTATTTTTAGGTGCAAAATGATTATTTCATGGAGTAACACAACCAAAAGCTGATAGTCTAATTAATACAGCCTTCATTTAAGGTAATTTTGATTTCTGTATGACATCATAATATCAAAAACACTAGAATAAGAGCATGACTCAAACTATTTAGCAGACCTGTCTGAGAAATGTCACTGAGATGTTCATCTAGGGAATGATGGATGACTAGGCTGATTATACAGAAAGGCAGATGAGCAAGCTTTAATCAGTTATGCTTGCTTTCGCTTGGTGGTTAGCTTTCTTTCTGCAGGTTCCTATGACTGAACATAGAGCGGAGGAAGCTAAGACTGTGTGAGTGATAAACATCTCCTCAAAGGAGGAGAATTTTGATATAAGCCATCATTTGTTTTAGTTACTGCACATTACTTACTAACTATAACGTGTGTCCACTAGTGCATGAAAACTTACATGCGCATGAATAAAATAAAAAAAACACACACAATCAAGGTCTATGTATATATGTACATAAGAGTATTGGGCACAGATGGTGTGTTTATCCAGACAATTGGCCATCTTAAAGGGGATCTTTTATGAAAAGGAGCTGCATCGTGCCAGAGGTCTGGGCAAAAACATGGTTGTCCCTGTTGAATACAGTGGGAGTGTTTTGATGTTGATTTTTTGTTGACCTTCCTTTAGTATAATATGTATTGACAGTCAGTCCCAGCTAAGGCTCCCAAATATCAAGAATACATCAGTTTAATCAGAGGTGTTGACCTATATCACATCTGTAAGTTACTTAAATATCGATTATGAGTTATTGCCTGTGATGACAAACATGGACCTCTGTAGTAAATAGCTTAAATACTGTATCAGCACACAAGACACTAGAATCTCAAAATTATATCCTCTGTGCCGTATGTTGTCTGTACTGTTGGCTACAACATAAAATACAGTGATTTTTGCAAAAGTGAGTAACAGCTGCATATCTGTGTTTAATAGGCTGTTTAATTTAGAGCCCTATAACCAGTGGTGTGTACTGTGTTCATTTTTAAGCTCATGTATAAGAGATTTAATTTGATGTTTACCCTTTCAAGGTGCTTTAATAACCAACGCTGTACAAACGGTAGCCATTGCCATCACCAAGCTGACTGGTGATGTGTCAGCAATATGGCGGCAGAGACATGTGTGGCTTCAATTGAGTTTATAGTTGTTTTCTGCAGGCTTGTGACTGGCATCATTGCCTTTGTTATTTGATATTGTAGGGGTTAAGAACCAGGACATATCAGGAGATATAGAGAATGCCTTTCAGCCAGTCAGACTCAATCAAAACTAAGTGGTGTACATGTTAGTTATGTTTTGCTGTTTATGGATAGTCTTCGAACATTTATGTTGCTGGTTAACCATAGCCTACTGTTGGAAGTCTGCTTTCCCCAGCAGAAGAATTACATAGTTTATTATTATTAGTCTACAAATATTAAGCATTGGTATATTTTATGTTACTGTATTTGGTGAGTGTTTTGTTAAGGCATTAGTTCACTCTCATATTTAACAGTGGTTTTACACATTATTGCACACAATAACACATTCCTGGAACACACTGAATACAGTTTAATAAAATACGCCAGTATTCCAAGAATAATACTTCATTATTAATATTCACAAATATAGAAATCTTCCACCAACCACTGTATTTACTACTGCTTTATTTCCTTTTTTTTTTGCAGATGGTTCAAATTGTTTGGCAAACCAGGGAAGCCAGAGAAGGACAGAGGAGCAATCATGCTGGACATTCAGTTCCTTAAGGGCAGCATGTCCGCCAGCATGTTCGACCTGTCCAGCCATGACAAATCACGGTCCAAAATCGGCAAGCTGAAGGACAAACTGCGGGGAAAGAAGAAGGAGGGTCTGTCCGACTCCGCCTCTGCCATCGTCCCCTCTGTCACTCAGGTGATGACAGACAGTGAGGGGGAGGAAGAGGAGGAGCCGGCCTCTGGAGAGAAGAAGAAGAAGAAGAACAAACTGAAATCCCTGTTTGCCCCTAAATCCAGTCTGCAGAGAAACGCATCCCAGTCCATGTCCACTCTGAGCACTTTGCCAGAGAGAGATTCAGCCATCGCGTCCAGCACCTCATCGGGTCTCAACGCGGAGTCTCCAGAGGGTACGAAAAAATGAATTATTGTTTCATGAATCTGATCATCAGTATTTTTGGTAGAGACTTGACCATTTACCTCAAATTAAGCCAAATTGAACTTTTTGGTTAACAAGCAAACTAACTAACTACGCCTTAGCATCTATTTGATATACTGTAGTACCCTAACAACCACAAGAGATACCATAGCAACTAACAACAGTCAAAAGCACCAATACTTTGCTAGGTCCACATTTGGACTGCCGTCAACCAGCTGAGAGTCCCTGGTCTGTGACGTCAGTACAGCTCAAAAAAATCTGGTAGACAGTTCCAGCCCAGAGAGTGTGTTTGTACACTGAAATGATGGATGTATGGATGGATGGATGGATGGATAGACAGTAGACTGCATGTTTAGAAATGTATGGACAGTTTTGGTATTTAACAGAACCCTTTTCTTTTAAAGGGAAGAAGAAATTTAAGCTGTTCACACACAAACGCAACAGCAGCACAGACAGCAGAGCATCCCAGAGTGGTTTTGTCTCCAAACAGTCTGGCCCTCCAATGGTGTGCATCAACGGCAGCCATGTATACAGTGAGGAACCTGAAACTAAAGGCTCTACGCTCAGCCTGACCAGCTCTGGTCACGGGTCCATGGAGGAACTGAGACGAGAGAAAGAAGAGAGAGAACGGCTGGAGGGAGACAGGAGGAAGAGGGAAGCTGCGGAGGAAAGAATTAGGGCAGAGAAAGATGAAGAAGATAGAAAGAGAAAGGAGAGAGAGGAGGAAGACCAAAGGCAAAAGATTGAGAAAGAGAGAATCAGGATGGAGAAGGAGAAGGAGGAACAGAGAAGAAAGGTTGAGGAAGAGAAAGAGAGGATGAGGATAGAGAAAGAGAAGGAGGAACAGAGAAGAAAGGTTGAGGAAGAGAAAGAGAGGATGAGGATGGAGAAGGAGCAGGAGGAACAGAGAAGAAAGGTAGAGGAAGAAAGAAAAAGAAAGGAAAGAGAGGAGGAGGAACAGAGAAGAACGATTGAGGAAGAGAAAGAGAGGATAAGGATAGAGAGGGAAAAAGAGGAACAGAGAAGAAAGGTAGAGGAAGAAAGAAAAAGAAAGGCAAGAGAGGAGGAGGAACAGAAAAGAAAGAATGAGGAAGAGAGGAAGAGGATGGAGAGGGAGAAGGAGGAACAGAGGAAAAAGATTGAGGAAGAAAGACAAATAAAAGAAAGGGAGGAGGAAGAACAGAGAAGAAAGCTTGAAGAAAAAAGAAAAGAGAGAGAGGCAGAAGAGCAACAAAAGGTTGAGCAGGAAAAAGAGAGGTTGAGAATGGAGAAAGAAAAGGAAGAGCAGAGAAGAAAATTTGAGGAAGAAAGAAAAAGACAGGAGAGAGAGGCAAAAGAACAAAGAAAAAAGGTTGAGGAGGAGGAAAGAGAGAGGAAGAGGGTTGAAGAGGAGGAAAAAAGGTTGGTTGAGGAAAAGCAAAAGAGAACTGAGGCGGAGAAAAGGCTGAGGGAAGAGGAGAAAAGAAAGCTAGAGATGGAGAAAAGACTAGCAGAGGAGAAAAGGGTTAGGGAGGAAGAAGAAAGCAGGCGAAGAGTGGCTGAGGAGGAGGCAGAAAGACAAAAAAGAGAAGAAGAGGAAAAGAGAGTCCGTGAGCAAGAGGAGAGGATGAAAGTGGAGAGGGAGAGAAAGAGGAGAGAGGAGGAAAGAAAAATGCATGAAGAAGAAGAGAGAAGGGAGAGGTTGAGGATGGAAGAAGAAAAGAGGAACATGGAGATGGAGGAAAGAAGAAACAAGGAAAGACGGATGAAAGAGGAGGAGAAAGAAAAACAGCAGAAGAAGGAGAGAGAGACGAAGGAGGCAGAGAAGGAGGAAAGGCCCGTTCCAAAAGCCAGGAGTGGTAAAGTAAGCTCAGCCGCACAACCAGAGAAACCTCAAGGGGAGCTTCCACCTGAGGGCACGTCCTGCTTCAACCCATTTGATCTGAGCTTCGCTGAGGATGCTTCTTCCACAAACCCCTTCGAGGAATCAACCACCTCTCAATCTGTAGCCTCCGTTCGCTCAGCCAGAGTGTCTGCAGTAAAGCCCAGGTTGGTGTCTGTTCTAGCTCTGTTTTCTTATGTTCTCCAGAGTGTTACTAGAACATGTAGACCAAGGATGTAGGCCAGTTCTGGTTCTGGAGGTCTCTGCAGTACAGCACATTTATCTGCTCAGATACCCACTAATGGTGCATCCAGATGATCAACTAGGTTAACTACTACTGGTGACCAGTATATCGGCAGTCCAGTGCTGGAATAACGACTACAAACTTGGTGTCCTGTTTTTTTTAACGTACCTGCGTCTGTGTCACTAGTTGCCCAGGTGTGGTAGGCCTGAATGATTTGGGAAGAATATCTAATTGCATTTTTTCTGGGAACTGTCCAGGCCTGGTATTTAGTCAGTAAGACCAGAGTATCCCCGTTTCCCAGTTAGCTGTGGTTGGAATGTCACAGCAGATAGTTGTTTGACTGCCTCTGACCGCAGTTCACAAGCTGTAATATTATGTAAATGAGGCGGTTGTTTCTGAAATGAGAGCCCTTTGGCGAGGTCAATGTTACCGTTACCTGCTGCTGTTAACAGAACATTAAAATAATTCATCAGATTAAAGCGATTGGCTATTGTCATCAATATTGGTCAATTTGAGGTGTTCATTTCTGGTCTTTGCCCCAGCCGATAAATTTCATATGGATGTGTTAGTTTAGTACCTGAAGCTAGTTGTTTGAGTTCAAGTTGCCGTCAGCAACAGCTTTTAAATATACAGTATGTCTATCTGCAGGGTGGTCCAGTGCCAGTTTGGAACATAGCGTTACTGTTGTATCAGAAATTGTTCCAACTGGTGAAGCTGGACCTTTTGATTTACACCTCGGTAGGCTGTTTTAGTGGTGACCCCTGGGAACTGTCAAAATTGTTTTAGTTAGCAGGAAAATCCACAAACTGTGCTGGACTAAAGCCCCCCAGAACCAGAATGAAGACTCCTAGTGCAGCAGAAATCAGCTCAGCTCAAGCCTCACCTGAAATGCAGTTATTTCACACTCAACGTATTTAATCTCGCTCGTAATATTTAAGGCCATGGCCGCTTCGTATCATATTAGAATATTTGCTTATTAGATTTGTGATCTTCAGTTTTATCATGTTTTCAGAGCCTGACAGTAGTCTGATCCTTTGGTCAACTGGATAAACCTTATTTACAAAATGATTGATCCCTTGTCTGGTGTCTACTGCATGTAAGGCTCTAATGCTTCTTGTGGCTTGGAAGCTACTGTAGGTCAGACTTAAGGCATAGCCTGGCCATTCCTAACCATTCTAACCATTCTGACTTTTCCTCAGCTTGCTATGAGTCTGCATCCTCAACAATCACTTCTATCTTCCTTGCGGAATCTGCTGTAACCTCTGCTGTTGTATCTGTATGTTCTTTCTTGAGAGCGATCGCGACTTATGATCAGAGTTTGGAGTCTCTCTGTCTGCATAGCCAGAGTAAACGTCATGGGCATCGAATCCCCTCAGCTGTGTTATATAACACCAGCCTGCCATGAGCAGCCCATTAAACTCTCTGTCCTCTGAAGAGATCTGGCACCTTTGTGAAATATTCAGTAGGTCTCTGTGAGCGTGTCCAGGCAGCAAGTCTTTGTTTACGTGATTCATTAAGGTTTATTTAATAGGTGATTGAAAACGCTGTGACTACTAATCTCTATTTTTCCAGAGATTTGAGGGAATTTATTTTGTCCCGTTTTGTTCCGGGTTTGGGCATTGAGTACTTCTTCTGTTTTCCTCTGTAGGCTTATCTTACATTTCCCGTAGAACCATGGCACTAAGTGTAACCTTAGCCACTCCCTCGCCGGGCCAGATACGATCTCACAATGTAAAATGTCTGGGGAGAACACTTTGCCTTTATCACGCATGGATTGGTTTAGAAATTCCACTTAGCTTTTTCGCCCTCCTGTAGCCCAAAATCTCTCATGGTGTCCCCCAGATGTTCTCGGAAGGAGATACCGTCCGGCCCTGTAAACTGCCATAGCCATTGAGATGAAAATAACTGATCATCACATCATTAACTAACCAAATACAACATCAAATCACAATAAAAGCATTCCAACCCATGTCTGTCTGGTTTTCTTTTCCTCAGTGTCGTGTTTTTAATGCTGACAGCTGTTTCTGTAGCTCCTGCTAACCCTCGTCGTCGTTAACCCTGCAGCACTTCTGCTGCTTCTTGTTGTCTTCCACTCACCGAATGATCTACGTCTGAGGTCTGCCCACAGGAACCTTAGGAAATCTCTGCCAGCAGCGAAAAGCTGATTTGGCACTTCTAATTCTCTGACTCATGCGTATTAGCCGGGATATCTCCTAAAACAGATGCTGACTTAGGAAAGGAGGGTGGGATGTGGTGACCAGGAGGTTCATTATTTTTGTTTTTTAGGAATTACCAGGATGTACCAGGCTTCCTCACTGTAAGACAGATGCACTTGTACACCAGTGCATATAAGTGAACATTGATGATAGGCAGGTCTCCATCTGATGTATGGCTTAGTTTGATAAGAGCTGTGTGGGATTATGATAAACAGTCTGCCAGCAGTCAGCCGTTCATATTTTTGTTCAGTTCCACCTTCAAGCGCACGTAAAACACCCATGTGCCTCAAATTGAAGACTTTCGTACTGTCCGTACTGCTTTTAGTGTGTTCGCACTGGACAGTGAAGCAGGATGTAGAGGCGTTAAAATGTGGATGACGTACTAGAACAGAATAGGGGAAGTAATTTTAATTTCAGTAGCTGCACATCTGGGGGACAATATTTTTGTTAAATTTAATATCACAATAACATCTTATTGTGTTATGCAGATTAGGATTTCATAAAGTTACAAAGATATACGAACATGTTCTAGAACATGTTTAGCTTGCTAGCATAAGCTAGCGGTTAACCTAGGTTTGATATAGTGGTGTAGAAACCTTTTGAAAATTTTCTTTAGGAAGTAAGTTTGCACTGATATTGCAGTTTTTGTCCTGTGATATAGATTGTAATAAAATACAAAATTTGATTCCAAAATAAAATTGGAATCAAAATACACATTTCTTTAACATCAAGAATCAAGTTTTCTTGAACTTTAAATTTCTACAAGAGTTTTAGTGGTGGGACTACTCTTGTCTGTGTATTTTTCTGTGTATCGAGCAACAAAAAGTTGTAGCCTGACGCATTTCATTTAATGATGTTTTACTTAACAGCCCACATCCTGCAGTGCGAGTATTTCATATGTATACTGAACAATGAATTTGATGGTTGTAGGTGTATACGTGTGAGTAAGGGACAACATTTACCAGTCTTGTTGCTCAGTCATGTAAGCCATGCTCATGCCTACATGCAATAAATACAGCAGAAATATTTGTTACACAATATTTGACTTAAGAATGTACTATCCTACAAAAACCCAATGTACAAATATAGTGCATAGTGCCTAAATTGAAAGCAACTGATATCTACAAGGTGACAATAACTTGACCTTGTTGTCTGGAACTGAACAAAACTGTGGACTGGATTGGGATCCTCCTAGTTTAAAGTATACTGCAAAAAATGATTCTTGGTTGTAAGAAATATGCTTAAAGCAAGCAAAATTATATTAACCCAGTGAGAACATTGTACCTATTAAAACCACTTAAACAAATCAGTAACATTACATATATCACCTAGATGTTAGATCATTTCACTGGACAGAATAACATTTTTTGCAGTGTACCCCTGCACAGGCTGGAAACCATCTACAGGTCTTGCCTTGTTTTTCTTCTTTCATTATCGGAATGTGCTAAAGAACGTCTTTCTAGCTAAAACTCTTGCTTCTTTCATTTATCCTCGTCCTGTTTCTTCAGTGCGTCCATCTCTGAGACCGTTCCTCAGCTGCCTGTAATGAACACCAACCCGTTCTTGGATGATGACGATTCAGTTGAAGGCAGTTTAGAGAACCTCAACAGTATTGAAAAGAGCACAGCTAGGAAAAAACGTGCTCCATTGCCTCCACAGAACAAGCCAGAGATGTCAACACCAAATCCTCCATATAGAGGCTTCCTGGTGGAGGATACCAAACATTACTCTAAAGAAGTATCAAAACGGCCAGCACCTCTACCACCAAGCGGTCTGAAGAAAACCACGGAGGAGCCAGTCAAAGAAAACATAGACCAACCAACTGTGGCTCTTGGTCCAGAAGAGAAGGAAACCCCTCCTGTCCTGGAGAACCATCAGACAAGCGAAGTAGCACCTATATCCAAAGATGAACTAAAGGCTTGGTGTATTCAGAGCATGACGGCAAAAGGACAAAATTCATCCCCTCAAAAAATGGATCCCAACAACAATCAAGCTACTACAGGACATGCTGACTCACAGATTAGCCAGAATCTGTACAGCAAGAAAGAAACTGATACCAATCCCTTCACATGTGGTGGAACAGTGGCTGCCAGACACAACAAGGGACCAGCACCTGCAAGACCTTCATCTACTTCAAGTCGGAAGTCTCTTTCTGAAGATGAACTATCAAGCCATAGCACAAGTCTAACAGGGGTTACTGTTCAACCTGAAGGTGTTTCTACAAACATGGAAAGCAAAGATAATCCTTCAAACTTGAAAGCAATGGAAGGACCAGAGTCTCTTGTAGCTGAAGACACTACAGTTGCTGATCTTCCTGGGGGGAAAGAGGACATAGAACGTCTGCACAAGATGAATGAACCTGAATCTCTGAAATGTAATACTCAAGGTCAAGATTTGTGCCCAGAGTCTCTTGATTGGGAACCTGACCAACCAAATTTGGACACTTCAGCCCCCGAGACTGATGCACTGACTGGAAGTTCTAAAAAGAAGTCTCGAGCTCCACTACCTCCAGCTAAACCAAAGAGAGTTGGTGACCCAGACGCACCAAATCAGCAACAGTCTTTTCCAAAGACTTCGGAAGCTAGCCTCGGACACGTTCAAGAGAGCCAGAGCAATAAGAAGGACCAAGATAAGACAGAGGACATTGCATCGGTCATATACCCATCTGTTACAGCTTCATCCTCACTACCGACTCCACTTGCTGAGGAGTCGAGGGTGACGAAAGCATGTGTTTCCATGAGTGCAGATACAGGCTCAGGCTCAGGCACAGGGTCGAGGGCACTGCCGTGTGCCAGAGTGGTACCCACTGATTCTCACAGCATTGAAGGTGAAATGAAGGGGGCAGGAAGAACTCCTGCCTCAGTAATCAGGTGAGATCTAACCCTAGATGAGTCTGTAGAATTAGCATTAGTACTCATAGAGGTGACATCTAGTCTACACTATCATGTCAAAGTGTTCAGACACCTACTTATCCAAACATTTCTGAATGCTGTTAAATACAAAATAAATTCCTTCCTTTACTGTGTTAACAGCCATTAGCTTTCTGGGAAGGCTCTACCCTATATATTTTGGAACATTGATGTGAAAATTTGATTACATTTAGCCACAAAAGCATTCATGAGGTCAGGAACTGATGTTGGATGATTAGTTCTGGTTCACTCCGTTTTACCCACAGGTACTGGATGGACAGCCATTACTCCAGAGAACATAGTTCCAGTGTTCCATAGCCCAGTGCTGGGGGCCTTTATACGCCTCTCGCAGTCATTGTCATAAGCTTAGACTGTTCCGCAGTGTCCCATTCTACCCCTATGTGCTTTTCTATAGAGATTACATAGCTGCACACAAAGTGACAGCAGCCGATACAAAGTGGCCAGATGCATGAATTAGAACAGGTGCCTGGACACTTTTGAACATATGGTGTAGATGACAAAAACCAAGGACCATATTAATCAAAGTGTGTACAGAGCTGGATTAAAGGACACATTAATCACTCTGTCATTTGTCAGAAAGCACAAGTTGCTCAGATACATTCTGTTATCTTGGTTGTTGGCACCTAAAGCCAGAGACAATTGTTGAGCAAGTTGTTGATTTCTGCAAACCTTTCCAAGAAGTTGATTAATTTAAATGTAATATCTCTTCCATAAAACTCTTTTGGTTTGTAAAGGGCCAAAGAATGCTGATCTGGCTTTTTCTTAGCACTCCGTGTAGCTGTTTTCAGTTAAATGTGTACGGTAACTGATCCCAGATCAGCATTCTTGCACTGAGACATTTGACGAATATGAGCCCAGGTTTTATCTCGACGATAAACTGAATCTCTCCAGTAAAATGTTTCACAGATCACACGGGACCAGAGGAGGGGACACACTTTGAGCAGACCTCTAGTGGATAGTTAACTGGCTTTATAGATTACCAGGAAAACTAAGCTCTTATTGGTAAATGTGCTCTGTAGAAGGTTTTCTTGCGTCACACAGGTAGACTACATCTAGAATTACCTAGTGGAAGAAATAGTAATAACTTTAGTTTTGTTCTTTTTGTTAATTAAAATCCTTCTGATAGGAAATGACACAGAGGACTATGACAGAGAGAGGATTTTCGTAAAAAGGGCAAGTTATGAAAAAATACACTCATCATACACTCAGAAGGAACTGTTGGATTGCCAAAGGTGCAGGCACTAACAGGATGACTCCTGGAGGGCTTCACTGCTTGCTAAATGTCTGCAGTTATGGCTGTTCAGTCGGTTAGGTATAGCAATAAGGCCCTTCCTTGCTTACCTCGCATGCGCAGCCGAGCGGGAAACTTGAGTCATTCATATGTGTCACGATGTCAAACCTTCCCACCAAGTTTCATTCCTGTTGGCTGTTTCCTTCTGGGTGCAATTAGTTGTGTAGCTATTCTTTTGATGATGAGTGTATCTAGGTGTCCTGTTTTAGCGTGTCCATACAGCTCATCTCTACGCGAGGTTTTACTTTAGTTCAGAAGTAAGAAGACATGTCCAACACAATCTGAATGGTAGTCGATTTCAATCGTACACGTTCTCAAACACTACATGTGATGTTGGCAGAGGTGTGTTAGTGGTGACTAATGTCATTAATACAGTGACCTATAAAAACAGATTACCAGTTAGACATGTTCTTGGTCTTGCTGCTAGTAACCAAGGTGACACACCAAAAGGACATCTACCCTGAATGTCGCACCTCACCTAAAAATGAAGCTGACCTTTTGCTTTGTCCTTTTCTAACTTCCCCATGCAGGGTATCGGGCCCATGAAAATGAAATAACTCTCTTTTTCTCAAAACTGCATCTTCTCTGTTGTTCTCTGTATATGATAACTGAGTGTTCTCTCTCACCTTGCAGACCTCATGCAGTCAAACCCCTGAACGCTGCAGACAAACAGCTGGACACCAGAGAAGCAAACAGCACCTTAGCTGCTGATGCTACAGACAGAGTACAGCCCGAAACGGAGGTACTGAGTTTGTTCTTTAGCTTTGTAACGTTAATGTGATAACGTTCAGAGATGCTAAAATTGAGAAGACTGGTCAATGGTTAAAATGCGAATGATAAAGCTCATAACCCTCAACATGGTGTTCATTAACAGACAAGGTCCTGCTTATCAGATTCAACGGCCAATAAGCTTGCTGGTTATGCTGAGTAGGGTCAACAGTAATGTGGTGCTAGCGGTGAAATCCCCAACCCTCTCTCCCCCAGCAAGCACAGTAGGCAGAACATGGCACAAACGTTTCTGTTTGCATTATTGAGGCAAACTGTTCTTGAATTTATCAGATTTTGTCAGTAATTTCAAAAACTTTTTTAAAAATAAGTCCCAATTACTGCCTTGTTTGTTCTGAGACGTCTCTCGACTGCGAGTCTTGATCAAGGCATTGTTTATTCTGACTGTGATGGGTCCTAATCCCTGCCTTGCTCATTCAGATACCGCCCCCAACTCTAATTTACCCCTAATCAGTACCTAGTTTGCTCTGGGTTCTCCCCTGACTTTGATTTGGCATAATCCCTGCCTCGCTTATTCTGAGACCTTCCTGGACTCTGATTGGTTCTAATTAGTATCCAGTGCAAACCTACTTTGGTCTGGGACCTCCCCTGATTATGCTTAGTCCTACTACCCACCCTGTTCGTTCTGAGACCTCCCCCTAACTGTGATTAGTCAAGTTAATTTATTTATTTGTATAAAAGCCTTTTACAACAGAAGTTTGCACAAAATTCTGGTCCAGGCTCCCAATGAGCAAGCCAAAGATGACAGTGGCAAGGAAAAGCTCCCTCAGAGCTAGCAGAAGAAACCTGGCGAGGAACTAAGACTCAAAAGGGGAACCCATCCTCCTCAGGTTTACACTGGATAGCAAGGCAAGCACAACAAAGGACAAGGATTTAAAATAATATGCAGTATTGAAGAGGATACCTGATAACTGTTAGTGTGAGAGTAACAATGTGAAACATCTGAAAGTCTGAATGAAACTCAGTTGCTGTTACCAGTGAAACCAGTGACCACTGTAAGTTAAAACCATTAACATCAACTGTCACTAGAAGACAACGATGATAAACTATTAGAAAGAATAACAAGCGTGTAGTGTTTTGGGAGGGGGAGGGGGAAATGTCTGATTAGTCTGTGATAAATAGCATCGGATGGGTCTGCGGGGTGCCAGTAAAGCTTCCTCACAGTAAAGGACAGGAAACAGCTCCATGATTGGTCCTAAACAGCTTCATAACGATGCTGGAACATGTTTATGTTAATGATAGAAGGCAGTTAGTAATGCTTGTTAGTAACAAACCTCAAATTAACACACATTACTCACGCTGTCCTCTAAAGGTGCTAACGCTATGCTTTGTGTATTGTTTGTCAGGCTACAGAGGTGGCGGGTAAAGGTCCGTATTCCCAGCTGACTCGGGCCGAGTTGATCTCCCTGTTGGTCCGGCAGCAGGAGCAGCTCTCCCAGCGAGACTCCAGGATCACAGAGCTAGAGCAGTACATTGACAATCTGCTGGTACGGGTCATGGAGGAGCAGCCTAGCATCCTGATGTCAATCACCTCGCAGAAAAAGGCTGTATGAACTGGCCAACAGAATACTTACATAATTGTGTTTGCACTTTAATCGTTATGCATAAACAGTAGTGTGTCATACAGTGCTGTAAACTATATCATCAAGACGATTAGAGCCTGTTTTCAAAATTCCCTCATAATTCAATAATTCACATGTAAACAAGGTCACTCAGAGTGGTTTTGTGTGAAAGAGTAGTTTTATGGGAACCGGGAGCCATGTCTTCAACACGAATAGCCACACATTTATTTACTATCCAAACCACCAGTGAACCTACACGTGCCTACACAGTTTTGTTATATGGAACGTTAATGTTAAATCTGAAAATGACTTTTTGGGAACTATTTGCTAATCAAACTTATAAAACTGTCTCAGATATTGCACAGTGTATTCATAACCAATTCATGTAATGCCCTTCTGTGAGGGAGGTTTTAGACACCACTGTAAACAATTCTGATTCATTCTGAATTCTGATTCTCTAGAATGAGGTCCGTCACCAAACCACTCTGAATGGATTGTTTACATCTTAAACATTTAATTATGCAGGGAATTTAGAAAATAAGTGTTTAGAATTTAGCAAAAATAAATGCTGCTTTTTTAAGCGATGCAGAATCCTAAAGAAGCTGAAGAGTATGGTGGGCGATTTGTTGGTGTTTGGATATCAGGCCTCAGCCATGTTTTACTAAAGTATCATTCCGTTACACATGCTGGAATTTCACTACATGGAAGTTTAATCGTCCTTTACACTTAAAAACCTGCTGATTTTGAAGTATGGCTGGATGCCTTGAAACATCTGCACTTGCTGCACTGTGAGACACAATATGCTTGAGAACAAACTTAATAATGCTTGTTTAAAAAAAAAAAAAAAAAGTATTTACTGCCAGCTGGTGGCAACATTCAGTTTCTGTTCACTCTACTATACCTGCTCTGTGCAATGATTCCTCTTTCTTATTGGACATATTGTGTAATGTTTTGCTGAGTGCAATACTGTATGTCCTTATGTTACTGTATGATGCTGATTTTGAGTACAAAGCACCTTAATCAGTGACACATTTTGTACTTCCTTCATCTGTAAATATTTGCTACTGAATGATTATTTGTACACAGTGTCTTTTTATCCAGACTTTGTTCTTGATCAATCACTTGAAAATAAAGAATTTCACTGCTGTGTCTGCTAAAAGGATCTTGTTTCAATGATTGTCATTTTTGGAAGGGAAGGCAGGTAATACAGCTCGGAGTATTGTGAGGTTTAGCTTTTAGTTTTAAGGAGCTTATACGTCTTACTTTTTTTTTTTTAGGGTAGATTTACTTCGGCTTAGATGTCAATTTACAATATTTGTGTAGGGATAGATAAATAGATAGATAGATAGATAGATAGATAGATAGATAGATAGATAGATAGATATTATTTATAATAATAAACACCCAATTATTGGAAAATGTTTACCTTGTACGTCTGCTTACTTGCCTCTTTACTATAAAGACCTACCTTGTGCCTCCATTTACTGCCCACTTTATAAGAAACACCTACCTTGTGCCTCCATTTACTGCCCACTTTGCTATAAACACCTACCATGTGCCTCCATTTACTGCCCACTTTATAAGCAACACCTTCCTTGTGCCTCCACCAACTGACCACTTTAAAAGAAACACTCTTTTCTCCCCAAACGGCCTACTTTATTACAAACCTTGACTGTGTTGTTCTACGGATAAAGTGCACAGGGAATGAGCACTGGTTGGCATGTCCAGGTGATGACGCAATAGTTTTTAACACACTATTTAATGCTTTTGTTTTAACAGGTTTAATTACTGGAGTGCTTTTAAAAGGATGTTTTGCTCATTTATAGTCGCAGCTAAAATTCAGTAACAGGCGGAACCTTTGTTGCTTGAGGCTTCGTTCCCAGTCGGAGCGCACCGGTAGGTAAACAAACGGAACGCGATTGTATGTGCGAGTGTGTGAGGCGTCTCAGGACTGATATTGAACTGAAAGCCTTTTGGGTTACATATTCCAGACTGAAAGGCACCGGTAAATTTGTCAGCATCCTTATTTCGCCGTTTATAAGAGCGTTTTGTCCATGACTAACGTTCCTTGTAGTCGGGCTGAAACTGTCAGTGTGATGTAATGGAATGATGGATGTTTATTTTTGGAAGGGAAGGCAGGTAATACAGCTCAGAGTATTGTGAGGTTTAGCTTTTAGTTTTAAAGAGCTAATACGTCTTACATTTTTTAGGGTATATTTACTTCGGCTTAGATGTGTTTTAAGTTCCTTGTAGTCGAGCTGAAACTGTCAGTGTGATGTAATGGTGTTATAGATGTTTATTTTTATCTCGTCTTACTTTGTATATTGCGTGTTTCTCTCTTTTCTGCTGTTAATGATGTAAAGAAGGGTTTGTTGCAGGTTATTGATATCACTCTTTAGCTCATTATAGCTGTATCATCATAGTCGTCAGCATTGCACTGGTATTTCTGAAATAAATGTAGCGGTTCAGTAAATAAGCGGCTATATTTGTGTTGTAGACCAGCCCTGTTCTTACCATCACCCTGTAAAGGAATGTCTCCAATCTCCAGTCAGTTATTTCAGACCAAAACAATTTGACTGGCTTTACACTCCTTTAAAAGTGAGAATATTAGAACTAAATTTGTGTTACATTTGTATCTTAATTTCTACCTAATTAAAACCTTATTTATGTAGTGTAGTTTGTTTTTTCATGTTTAGTTGAATAGTGTATTTATTTAATAGTTTTTCCTTTAAACTTTTCATGAAGCTTGTATTATAAAGTAAACACAGCTGTGTAGTATGAGGCCAAAGTTCTGTATTGTGTCTCTGTCTGTTTTGCAGGGGTGCGATGCCGAGCTCCTGTCCAGAGTGCGGTTCCAGTAATGTGGTGGAGGATGATCTATATTCACAGAAGCAGTGGGTTTGTGAAGACTGCGGGTCTCTCGTTTCAGAGGGAGTTTTCACCACCACGCTCAGCGACGAGCAGCAGAGCAGAAGTAATTAGGAAACATACGGCCAGTTAATTTTTAATAAAAGGCTGTTATTGCTTTACATTTGTTAGTATTGCCACTAATTCTTCCTTTTTGTCTCCGGTACAGCTGTGCCATATTATGTCAGCACAGAAGTGACTAAGAAACCCTGTCCAAATCTTATTAAAGGTAATCCAAATAATGCTGAAACAACAGTAGAGTTAAACAGGACAGCATAAAGCATTTAATGTATGACATTTGTAAATTTGTAAATAAAGTAATTTATGAAATGTTGTTAAAGTTAAAGGCAATGAATGGCTCATTTGTAAATATCTGCCCTTTACAGCAGTTTAGCTTCACTTTCTTAGCCTACATCATTTCTGCCCTTCCAATTCAACCCACAGCATTTTACCCCTGCCCATTTAGCCCACAGCATTTTACCCCTTCCTATTAACAGTACAGTGACCTACATCAGTTTAGCCACGCCCATGTAGACTGAAGGTATAAAGCGTGTTTACCAGTGTTTACGTATATCTGCCATTCAGCCTACAGCAGTGTAGCACCACCTATTCTTCCTACAGCAGTTTAGATATGCACACTCAGCCTACATCAGTTTAGCCTGCCTGTTTGCCCTACAGAAGTTTAGACCTGCCCTTTCAGCTGCCTGCAGTTTAGCCCTTTCAGCAGTTTCGCCGGCCTGTTCACACAGAAGTCATAAAGAGTGTTTTAGCCTGTGTACATGTGTGTACTTTTAGCAGTTTAACCTACAGCATTTTAGCCCCACCCTATCTGTCTACAGCAGCATGCCCCCACCCATTCAGCTCACTGCACCTTAGCACCATAGCCCATTGACGTGAAAGTTATGAGGAGTGTTTCAGCTTGGAATAGCTGAACGACAGAAAAGAAAAGAAGACACTGAATGAGATTTTAAATAAGAATTTTACCCTACGACTTCTCTCTCTGCAGGCCTGGGCCGGGTTCGGGCTCTGTGTCGTATCCTCAGGTTATCCAGTGACATGGAGTCAGGAGCGGTGAGCCTTTTTGAACGTGCCTACAACCACCCGACCTTCATACACGTCAGCTTAATGAAGAAGGAGATTCTGGGGGGGTGTTGTGTGCTGGCCACCTGCAGACAGAATAACTGGCCCATCACTATGGGAACCATCAGCAGCTTGTTGGAGGCTGACTCAGCTTTTTTAGGTGCTGTGTACCAAGATCTGATCAAAGCTCTGAGCATTGAACCCACCACCACCAGCATCACCGACATGCTGGAAAGCTACTGTCATGGGTATGAGAGGACAAGAGCTACTATTATTATTATTATTATTATTATTATTATTATTATTATTATTTAATGGTTTTAGAAGTTTATTAAAAACACCTATTTCGAGTTTGCACTAATGAGTCACTTCATTATATACTGTCAGTATCATAAATTATGGTATAATGCTTTGAAGACATTTGTTGTGTAAAGTTTGCTTTTTTTTAAGATTAGCAATGATGCTACGAGGCTAATCTAGTAATAGAAGCTTATACCTAGTGATGAACCACACCAGCCTCTTCTTTAGGTACTTCTCCTTTTATCTACACTTATTATTTTTTATTAGCTCCACTTGCCATATAGGTGCACTTTGTAGTTCTGCTATTGAAGTCTGTAGTCCATCTGATCCACTGCATACTTTGTTAGCCCCCTTTCACCCTGTTCTTTAATTGTCAGGACCACCACAGGACAACCACAGAGCAGCTCATATGTGAGTAAACACTGACGTGGTTGTGGTGTGTTAAAGTGCTGCCGTTTTTATAATCACCTCAGTATCACTGCTGGACTGAAAATAATGTTAACAAAAATATTCAGCTAGCAGCGTCCCGTGGGCAGCGTCCCGTGGGCAGCGTCCCGTGGGCAGCGTCCCGTGGGCAGCGTCCCGTGACCACTGAGGAAGAACTAGAGCTGAACATTACATAGGAACTAGATCACCAACACACGCCGTGCAGTAACATATGAGCTATTGTCTCTAAAATCCACAAGATGGACCAGCGAGATTATAACATTGACAGTGTGTGGACACTGTCCAACTCCACACAGTTGACAGCAAACATGAAGGTCAAGTCATTCAGTTGGCACCATTAGTTACATTAGCCTCGTAGCTCCAGTGCTAAAACTAAAGAAACCAGTTGTCTTGGCTGATCGTCTGTGTTGGGAACGATGGGGCCTGTGTGTAGTTTAATTCTTTGTCTTTTTCTGTTTCAGGTATAAGCTCTCCCCTGGTGAAGTGTCTGAGGTCTTTGCAGAGCTCCCTCGCCGTCTGGTGGAGCGTAGCGCCGCCCTGGTGGAGATGGCAGCAGACACTTGGCTGGTGACTGGCCGGCACCCAGTGCCTATTCTCATGGCCTGTGTTTACATAGCCTGGCAGTCTCTAAAGCCTATGGTGAGTTTAACAAACAGGATGTGGCTACACTATCTTTATTAGGCATTAGTAAGAACAGCTTTTCTTAGCTTACTCTAACCTTTGCTTCAAGTTAGGGTGTTTTCCCATGTAATTCTTTTTTTAGTCGAACCAAGCATAGTTCAGTTATAGTGAACTTGAAAAGGAAGGACTTCAGCTAGTGCATTCAGCAAATGTGGTTCACGTTCATCGTTTAACAGATCTAATAAGCTGAGACCTGTTCTTAGGAAGCATACTCCAGTGGCTATGTGCTTTTCACAAAACAAAAAACAGTTACTGCTGTTCCTGTAATTATTCTTGGATCTAAAATATGCGGCTGTGTAAGCAGCTCAGACTTTACACTGGGAAACTTTCATGCAGCTAATAGCACGGGCTAACAGCGTTCATAGTTACAGTATTCAAAAGCATTCAGAAGCAATTAAGATCTAATCAGTAGAATTATCCCCACAGGTTAACCCTGTTAGTAGCTCACATATTTTGATACACTGTAGATATTTGATACACTAAAGATATTTAGAAAAGATAATTTACGTATTGTAATTTACATATTACGTTGTTGTCCTCTGCTTACTTGACTAATTTAACTGTTCAAAGTTAACACTATAGCATTTGTAAATCACCATTTAAAAGTATGGCACGCTGAATATTGTGCAAATAATCCCCAGTACACTGACCTTATTGTCTTCCAACTTGTAACTATTTTGGTTCATTCTTGATCGACTGGTCACACCTGCAGTATAAGTTTATACTTTAATTAGTTTGAAATGTACAGCAACCCTGAGACTGAAGACACCACGCCTCCCAAATGGCATAGTCAAGTCAGCAGCATGGGAGCATTTTGATTATCCAGTGAAGTATAGAAATGGGAATCAACCATACAATTTATCACAAGTGTTAAAAAAAATCCATAAAACAACAAAACCAATAAACAAAGGGATGAAAACATGAACTGAACTGCAGCTCAAAAAGGAGGTCTGAACCAAACTGTGGATTTGGAGAATCGTTAACACCGCTAATAATTTTAATGAACAATTAATGGAGTTGAATTACTGCCTTCATATTAATGCTGTATTGCACACTGGATTATCACTGTGAGCACAATATGCAGCACTGTTATTGGAATTCTGTCCTCATTTTGCTTTGTGTGTGCGTCACAGGCCCGTATGAAGTACACTCTGAATAAATTCTGCCAGATCAGCAGGCTGGGTAAGGAAGCGTGTGCGCTGAGGAAGGATACAGTGCAGAAGAGAATCAGTGAGCTCAGGGACGTGCTGTGTAAACTGGGAAGAGAGCTGCCCTGGCTGAGAGGGGGTGATGTGGAGCCCAGCACTGTTGCTATGCTGGTGGATGACATCCTGCAGTACCGGCAGGTAGGAACGGGGAGCGTTATCTGTAGGGGTGGGCCGTATTACTAAGACAGCATAATTTGTCCTGTTTAGTTTGATTGAGTGCAACATGTGTGTGCAAGTGTGTAAAATGCTGAACCATAATCATTTAGGCATATTTTAGTAATAGGTTTTAAAAGTAAGTCTGTGAGACATACCAGAGTTCAAAAGAGGACAGATTGTTGGTGCACGTCTTGCTGGCGCATCTGTGACCAAGACAGCAAGTCTTTGTGATGTATCAAGAGCCACGGTATCCAGGGTAATGTCAGCATACCACCAAGAAGGACGAACCTCCACCAGCATCACGTAGTGACCTGGCCACTATCCTGCAAGAAGAATGGCTTAAACTCCCTCTGACCACTGTGCAGGACTTGTATATGTCATTCCCAAGACCAACTGACGCTGTATTGGCCGCAAAAGGAGGCCCTACACCATACTAATAAATGATTGTGGTCTAAAACCAGGTGTTTCAGTTTCATTGTCCAACCCCTGTAGATCTATAGATTATAGATCATATTCTAGACATTTAAAAACACAGACTACTTACTGTTGCATTACAAAGTGAGCATTATTGGGCCAGTTTATTAGGGTTTAGTGCAGTGTGGTTTGTAAACACTGAATACAAGTCAATGTAGTTTATATTTTATTAGTTTTTATTATTTATTTTTATAGTATTATCAAAATGTGGCACTACAGGTTCTACATCATTAAGTCGTATGTCTTGTCTCACTAAATGTCTTCTATCTTATTATATTTCAGAAAGACAAATACAACGTTAAAATGGTTTAAAGTACTGTGATTGTATTTTTTGCCATATCGCCCATCCCGATCACGATAAATGTATAGTTACAATGTCTTCCTGTGTTGTGATATGATGTTTTGACTGTGAGCAGGCGCTGCTGCTAAAGGCTATGAAGCGTTATGAACAGGAAGCAGAGCTGGAGCCCTCTGACTGTACAGACACTAATGAAGCTGAGCAGCTGCCCGTCACAGACCCCGCACCATCTTCCCCACTTGTCAGCAGACTAGACGAGGAGGAGGAGCAGTCAGAAACAGACACTGGTATTTTAAAGATCTCTCCTCAGTCTGAACTGAAGTCAGGAAACAAAGCTGTTGGAGAAATGGCGTCTCCTGCTGGTGAAGAGCACTGGGGGAAAAGACACTTGTTTTTGCCACCGTCCATCAGGACTGAAAAGCGGCCACGAGTGGACACTCCTGAACTGACCGTTACCGGGGATGAAGAAATATCAGACAGTGAAATCGAAGGATACATTCGCTCACCAGAGGAAGTCAGGATATATCTAGAGGTCCAGAACAAACTGAAGGACTGATTTATTTAGTTATTTATTTATTTTTCTGTGCAGGTCTATTTATTGGTCTCTGAAAGCTGATGGAGAAACTTACTTTACTGGAGAAAGTTACTTTACTCGTTCTGTTTTAATTTGATCATTCCTTTTTCCTTCCTGTTACTTTGCGCTCCTGAAACTGAGGGCAGTGTGGATAGTGAGGATTATAATTATTAGAAAGGGTGCAGTTTGTCTTGCCTAACTCTATGGTCACTGTGTGTTCTTAACAAGATTATTACATCATATTACATCCTACATCCCGTTTTTTTAAGAACCCAGTCTAGAACAGGTGTGTGGTTTATGATACAGTTATGTTGGTAACCAAATATACTGAAGATTTAAAATACTATAAGATCCCCCCCCCAGGGGACAGATGAATACTTTCGGTTTAGATCATTTTCTTCTGTGAAGTTCCACTTATCACTTCATCTGTTTAGTTGGAAATGAAAAGTCATTTAGTCATTTAGTCCTTCTAGTCGAAGCTGAATTACTGTTCATATATGAAGCCAATGCTTTTCATGTTCTGGTCATCGGTTTCTAGTTTTGCCTCACTTGTTTTGAGTAAAGTCTGGTTTTGTCCTTCTGACCTAGGAATAAAGGCATTGTCCTTCATGAACAGAATAATTAATTTGAACTTTCTTTTTATTAATGACGCATTTCATTGTAAAGGTTAAACTTAGGCTGAAAAGGCAGATGCCTTCATCATGCTGATTGTCTTCATTTATGTGCATCCTGTAGAAAATTAATCTGCTCAGAAATCAGTTTGGCCAATGTGAAGCCATGGCAACAGTGAAGGAGCACACTCATCTCATCCCTCTTGTTATTCATCCGGTAAAATTGTTATCACTACTATTTATTGCCCTTGTCCTCGATGTCCTGGCTGGACCTGACTGTAGCAAACCATACTGATACTGATGTATCGGCCAGTGTTCTGATTGGTCAGGCGACCTGAGAGTCTGATAAGCCAGGTTTTTGACTTCTTCTAAGCGTTTTTTTTCGCTGGGCAAATGCCATCATCAGCTAGCGCATGTCTGTTTTCACTTACTAAATATGCACTTTGAAATTTGGTTAACTGGGATTTGGGGATGATAATGTGTTTATTCATTTCTTATTAATTAAAGATTCCTTCAGTGTTCATGATCTGTTATGTCAGTGCTTCACTAATGCACCACGAAGTGCCCAGAGTTTCTGCTTTGACATGATTTTCAGTTCCAGAATCTTGATTACTGAATCCTATCAAATGAGTTTTAGTGCCTGACACACCCTATAGCAAAATAAGCTTTCAAATTCACAATCACTCAAATTCATAAGCGAATTATATCATAATAAAATAGCCCCTAGCCCCGTTGTTGTCACTGGATGCATCAAGATGCAAAGTTTTGAACTTTTGATGGTGGGGGCGGGGTGGTTAATAGATGGTAAATAAGTAATTGTAAAGATACAACAGCTAACTGCTAGCACCTTCACAGACAACTATTGAGTGGTGTCTGCCTTCTAAAGTACTTAAGACAGAACAGGCACCAAAGCCATCAAGACAGCGGCCTTCAACTACAGACACAGCTGTCCTGTGGATATCATGCCTGGCCCCATGAGGGTGAAGCTGAATTCAAGTGTCCTTCAGACATTCCTGCTTATGACTTTGGAGGTCATTGGTATGATATAATGTGTGTGCAAGTGGTCTTGTTTAAAGGAAGACAGATGCACTCTAAATGCATGTTTTCATTTACTTTGACTTTTTTAATCATTGAAAAAAGTGGATAGAGCAGAAGGCTGCCAGTTAGACGAGTGATCCAGTTACAAGCACCACATACCATCAGATAGCAAATCAGTGAGAGTAAGATACAGATTTTAGACTGCAGTGTTCATGTGTGGCTGCTCAACACCAACCAAAATACTCAATAGTTCAAACATATTTAATTCTTATTGGTACTACTGCTTTTTTGCCAGCATGCACGCATGTGGCTGGGAAGCAGTGGCATAAACAGAAATACATTTATAGGTGGACATGAGAAAAAGTGTATTTATTGGCACTATAGGAGAGAAAAATTACCTTTATTTATAAAAACTCACAGGACATGACTGGCACAACAGTCCCTTACTGTTCAGTGAACAGCAAACATGCATCCCTTACACTGAACATTCACAAAAATCTTTTTGACAGGTTCAGAGAACATAATGATTTCCACTTGCCCACTGTGATAAAGCATGTCCCTCAGCCCAGCAATATGCCGTAGTAGGAGGCACACTTTATGGGTAATGTTGGCCGAATGGTCTAGAGACCTGGAAAAAGTTGAGCTGGTACAATAGTTCTTCTTCCTGTCACTTTTATTTACACACCAACAGTTACAGCTATTTACATACAGACAGAGCACTCTCTACTACCAGAGTTCTGAATATTTAACAGTATTTACATACAACAGTAATTGCAATCCTTATGCTCTATTTACTGTTAATATACACCATATGATGTCATTAATAATTATTTCTAATTATAGTTAATCTTACTAATATTCATTTCTTCTCTTACAAGTTTTGTGTTCACCTCCTTTTCTACAGAGGATGGGTTCACCTTAGCTTACTTACCTGGGTGAACCCATCCTCTGTAGAAAAGGAGGTGAACACAAAACTTGTAACCTGTAGTTCTCTTTTAACCCTTAAAGACAAGGATGTCCAGTCCACAGGTAAGTTCAGGTAAGGACATGCAATCAATAATTACTTTGTAATGTGTAAGGAGAGCTAACTCACTGTCCATACCTTCTCCAGATGTCAAGTATGTCTGCTTCAGACCTTCTGCAGAAGCTCTAAGTGTTGACAGATGGAGTGAGGAAGGTGAGGAAAGCTGAGGTTTGCGACACCAAACCTGCTCAGAGTCTCTGTGAGCTATTCTAATCCGCACACATTCTGTTCATCTCCAGAAGATCTCTCAGCTTTGGGTTCTGATATCAGAGACAGCTGCTGCTCTAATCTCCTCCTCCTCCGCAGGCAGTGCAGAGAGACACACAGAAGTTTATGTATGAGTCCAGTCATTATTACTGATCAAACTTAAAGGAGCAGTGTGTTAGATTTCAGCGGATCTATAAGCCAAAATGCAAGCCGGTACATGAAGGCATTGGAATAGAATAGCAGTGCAAACGGTTGCACCCAGAAGGAATCAACCAACAGGATTGAAACTTCGTGGGTAGGTTTGACACTCGACATTTAGCGAGCAGTGATGCTCTCCAGGAGTCATCCTGTTAGTGCCAGTATCACTGGCAGACGGCTGAATTACGCAGAACTACATGCACGCAAACCGCTACGACTGCAATCAACACCAAGCCCGTGTTGCCAAAGACTGCAATGGTGTCCTGCCAGACTCTTATAGAGTGACTCAGAATGCTAGTGAGTGATCTTCAGTGACGGGTTCCATTTTTTTCTGAATATTCAAGCTGCATGGAAGGGATTATCACAGGACACCATTAGAAACCTCTACAACTCCAGACGTCTGGTATGTTGGGTTAGCAAACATGCCAGCCTGACGCCATACTGAGACCCACTACAAAGAATCCTTGTGAATATGTCCTGCACATAGTTATTGGCAGCTCTGAGCATAAAACTTAAGTGAGGTAGAGTTAGCTCTCCTTATTACTGAAACTACAAGGGTGACATCAGCTTCTTATTCAGCAGCTGCTTGAGGGTATTTCCCCTTTCCACCTGAAATGATGCCTCAGTTATAATAACAGCTCAGGTGCTAGAATGAACCACTGCACTATTAAGGTGGAGATTGTCCTTATGAGAAAACGGTTTTAGCATTTAAAGAATAATTAGGATGTTTTGAGGCAATAAGCAACCTCACCACTAGAGGCTGACACACTGCTCCTTTAAATAAAAACATAGGGAATGACCGTGACATTGGTAGAACATAGTTTTATTATTAGCAGTTCACATTTAAAAGCTGAGAGCAAACCCACAAACAAATCAATCTAGATGCACATAAAGTACATGAAGTCAGTTTTCATGCACTGCCACCATCTTTCACTGGAACTGAATCCTAAACCCACGAGTGTAAGCACTAGTGTTCAGGATGGACCGGGATTAAGAATTGACCACAGATTGTACAAACATCTTGGCATCTTTGTTCTCTGGACGCTTCATCAGTTTCACAGTTTGCTGGTTCCTGTGGCTTCAATAAACTATAAGCTTGTTTCACAGCTAGATAAAAATTACCCAGTTAAACTAGATAACTCCGACAGAGGGTGTGTCATGGTCTTGAGAGCCACAAAAGCCTTTTGAGGTCCCAATGTATTCCCATATGTATTAATGATAATAATAATAATAATAATAATAATAATAATAATGATGATGATGATAATAGTAATAATAATAATAATAATAATAATAATAATAATAATGATAATAATAATAATAATAATAATAATAATGATGATGATGATGATGATGGTGATAATAATAATAATAATAATAATAATAATAATAATAATGATGATGATGATGATGATGATGGTGATAATAATAATAATAATAATAATAATAATAATAATAATAATAATAATAATAATAATAATGATGATGCTGATGATGATAGTAATAATAATAATAATAATAATAATAATAATAAAAACAGTTTCAGAATGTCAGTTTAAGTCCAGTTTTTAGCAGTGCCTGGCTTCTTTTCTGAACTGTGTGTTTTTAATGTTCAGTATGAAACTGTATATATATTGTAACAGGTTTAGTGTTGTATTTGCAGACATCATTTTAAGATTTCCTCTCTTTTTGACAAAATGAGTTAGTAAGCAAGAACAAAAGTAGTTCTACATATATGGAAGGGTTAACACCAACAGATCATGTGAATGAGTTAATAAAAAACAGCCCATAAAACATTTACATCTTCATCTTTAGTCATGTGTACATAATCACACTCTTCTCGATCATCTGATGTAATGGATTTTCCAGGATACTTAACACTGGCTGTTACAGGCCCCTGGCCCCACTGGCCTCAGTAGCCCTACCTTTCCTAGAGGTTTGTTTCAGGACATGTTCCCCTCCCTTCATACCTTTTCTCTCTCCTCCATCATACCCAGGCCTAAATATCTACTACACCCCGTCCCACTGCTGACGGACCCCAGTGACGGTAAGAATTCAGTCTCGTCTGATCTCAGTCTTTAAAGCATATAGAGCTCCTGGCCGTTGAGTATGCCGGGTTACAGCACAACGCTGGCGGCTGCGCAGTGGTTGGCGGAGATGCCGATGCGTCGCTTGCAGGTGAATATTTTGCGCAGCTCGGCGCGGAAGCGGTCATGGAGCCATGCGTAGAGGAAAGGGTTGCAGCAGGACGAGCTCATAGCGCACAGGTGGCACAGCAGCTGGATCAGCAGGAAATGGCGCTTGTCGATCAGGTGGATGTCGATGTCCCGCAGGACATTGAAGACGTGGATGGGCAGCCAGCACACGCCGAACGCCGCCACCACCAAAGACACCAATCGGAAGATCTTCCGCTTACGGGCCCGCTGTGCTTCGGCCTGGTCCCGCGTCCGGTGACCTGGTGCCACACAGTTTCGCAGCTTAACTGAGATGCACAGGTAGGACACGCACACGGCAGACAGTGGCAGGATGTAGGTGACCACCAGGGTGCTGTATGCGTAGGCCAACCTCTCTGTCTCCTCACCAAACCAGAACTCCTCGCAGATGGTGAGATCTTCGCCCTCAAACTCCACATGGTAGGTGTGTGCCACGGCCGGAGCCACCAGCACGCAGGACAGCAACCAGATACCCAGGAGAACGTACACACATGCTGCCATGGAGATCCGCTTCTTCAGAGGGTGCACAGTGGCGTAGTACCTGCAGAGACAACAGCATGAGGCTGTGCAGAGGAAAGGTGCAGATGGAAACTTTGGGTACACCTGGGTTTACAGATGGTCTTTACACTGTAAAGCTTTCACGCGACTTCACGTGCTTCAACCTGCACAAAACTAAATTGCTTTTGTATGACATAGAGTAGCCAGGAAATCAGTTTCCAGTTGTAACTGTCTCGAATAAGGTGAAATGGAAAAAGGGGGACACTCTGTAAATTGTCAAAATATCCAATGTTTTTATGTATAAATTAAAAAAAAGCTCCGGTTACATAAAGGCAGGTATGTATTGTTGTAACTGTTGTAGTGTAATAAACTATGATGATAAAATCAAGTACTAGCTAATTAACTTTGTAAACCCTTTACTTTAATTTTTTTTTTTACCTGTGGCTACAGACCAATAGCCAGATCCTAAACACACCCCTGGACTAGCTCCAGTTTTAGAGACAGAGAGAAGGCTGTTATCAACACATGCCATATGTCATATATAATGAGCTGAAAGTGATGAAGTTTAAAAATAATGCTCTGTTTGTAGATGGTATGGTAGCTACATTCAGGTCGACTGTGTGTCTATACAAATCAGATCCTGTCTCACTACCTGGTATTATGATTCAGGTCTTGTAATCTGTACAACTGGTGTATAGTGAGGTCCATTCACAGGTACAAGTGAACATTTGATGCACCACTCCTATTTCAATATGTGTTCCTAAAGAACTCTCAACCTATCTAAAACTCTATTTTTTAGAGGTAGACCCAATCAGAGTCTTCATTTCAGAGGTAGAGCCAATCATTCTCCATTTTAGCCGCAGAACCCCTCAGGGTCTTCATTTCAGAGGGAGAACCCATCAGATTCTTCACTTCAGAGGCTGAACCAATCACAGTCTCCGTTTAGAAGTAGAACAAATCAGAGTCTTTATTTCAGCTACAGAACCGATCAGAGCCTCCACTTGAGCAGCAGAACCGATCAGAGCCTCCACCTGAGCAGCAGAACCGATCAGAGTCTCCACTTGAGCAGCAGAACCGATCAGAGTCTCCACTTGAGCAGCAGAACCGATCAGAGTCTCCTTTTCAGCAACAGAACCCATTAGAGTCTCCATTTCAGCAGCAGAACCCATTAGAGTCTCCTTTTCATTAACAGAACTCGTTAGAGTCTCCATCTCAGCAACAGAACCAACCAGAGCCTCCACTTGAGCAGCAGAATCTGTTAGAGTCTTCTTTTCAGTAACAGAACCAATAAGAGTCTCCGTTTCAGCAGCAGAACCCCTTAGAGTGTGCATTTCAGCAGCAGAACCGATCAGAACTAAACCGGTAAACTTTTACTGTTGTTACAGGGATACAGCAGCTAATGGACACACATATAGTCCCTGTTTATCTTACTGTGTGAATGTACTGAATGTCACTTTGAATATTTGAACGCTCCATCCATTTCCAGGTCCACATCAAACAGCATTCATCATCTAAACTGATTATCCTCCTGGGGCATGGGGGTACCTGAGCCTGTCGCAGCACTCATTGTGCAGACGGCTGGGCAAGGGCACTGAACAACTGAACTGTGATAACTGATAGCTGAACATGGTGGTGTGCAGTTGGGAACAAATGCTGAGAGTCTTTATGATAATTTAAAGAGCCGTGCTTTTAGCACGAAAATGCATTTCATCACTCAGCCAGCTGCTTATGGAGGTGTGTGCTTCCCCCGCAGAATCAAAACGTGAAGTAAAAGCGAAGTATTTCTTTTTAGCTGCTGTTATTGTGATCTACACAGCTTGCTCGGTTCTCTCCTCTGCTAATGTCTTTTACACCGAACTCTGATTCATCTGGTTTCCAGAAGATGTCAAATATTTCAGAAGAGGATGCAGACGCACTCGACCGTGACTTCTTAATGGTTGTAGGACAGATTAAGCGAGTAGTGGAAGAGGTCCTGAGTGCTTGGTGATGGGCAGTTCATTTACCTCTTAAGCAGAACCCAGCAAATCCAGGCATGAAGTTTATTGAGGTTATTTCATTGGTCTTGACCTTGTGCCGGTATTCTGACGTCCACAGAGGAAGAGAAAAAACAGTTTGATTGCTTTTCAGAAGCCCGCTTCAAAGCTGAACTGGAAGATCAAATCCTCTGGGCTGGATGGTACTGGTGACTCCAGATCTACAGCTCTTACTGCTGCTGCCAGGCTTGAAATATTTGAGTGTGGAGCAGATGCTGCTCATCACAAAACCTCTCTCAGGATTCCAGAGTTCTCAAAGCAGGCAGGAATGTCAAGGGATCTTTTCATCTCAGGAACCTGGCCCACATGACCCGCAGCTCTCCTTCCTGCAGGCTCTCCCCATAACCTGCAGAACCCACACAGGTCAAGACCTTAAGAAAGACTATACATTTAGACAGTAGAAGCTGCTTCCCTCTCTGGAGTGCACACACTGTACCCATTGAATCCAAGGCAGGGGTGTTTTTACATGTGCATGTGCACTGATATACATTACTCCCTTATTCTGGAGAGTTCTGATGAATCGTGACTCTATCATGCCTCTTCCAAACTCTGATAATTCACATCACCTTGCCATAAGGACGCTGGCCAGTGTTCAACCTCACTCACAAGATAACACCTAACAACTTGTCCCCTGAGGTAACGCCACTTCATAATCAATTTACATTCTGCTATCCCATGACATATAGATATATATATATCATATACCAACATTTTTAAATATATATGTACATTCAAATGACATATTCAAACCAAAAGATATTTTTGTTGTCATGATTCTAAATGTTATTTTTGGTACCATGATAAACCCCTGTTCTAGTCCTTGTCGGGATGGTGTCAAATTGTAAATAAAAATGAAATTTAATGATGTGCAAATTATTTAGATTCCTTTATTTAACTATATCAAATGTTGTAACTTTTGTTTATTCAATTAAATGTCCATTTTAAATTTGATGCCAGGAAAATATTTAAAAACAAGCCAGAACAGGTTCAGGTTAATAGCTGTGTTCATCACCTCATCTTTAACAACACTCTGTAAGCATTTGGAAACTAAGCCGACCAATTATGAAAGTGAAATGTGCTTTATTTCAAGCTGCAGGCAGGTGAGTTTAGTACCCAGACTCTTTTATTCCGGAGCCATGCTGTTGTGCTATGTGCTGAATGTGGTTTGACATTGTCTTGCTGAAATAAGCAAAGCCATCCTGAAAAAGACGTCACCTGGATGACAGCATTTGTTTCTCTAACCCTGCCCCCATTACACAGGCTGGCGTTTGAGCTGTGCACTGATAACGAACCGGATAGTTTCTCTGCTCCTTAGCCTGGAGGGTTTGGTATCCATTATTTCCAAAAAAAGTTTAGATTTATTAAACACACAGGACACTTTTCCATTCACCTCCATTCTCCTCTGTCCATTTTAAATGAGCTCAGGTCCGGAGAAGGTGGTGGGTGGTGTTTCTAGATGGAGTTTCTTGTTTGAATAGTAGAGTTTGAACTCACATTTGTGTTCATCAATGAAGCAGTAATTTCCACTACTGTAATTTCATGTCTGTTTTTAATGCAGTGTTGCTTGAAGATCCAAAGTTCACCATCCAAATTGCTATCAAATTCAAAATGGCCACTATAGAACTGGCAAGATTCTCAAGTCTAAAATCTGATATGTTGTTTTTGTTGTTTCAGTCACGTATAGGGTTCAACTGGTGGTTGGTGTAGCTCAGCGGGTAACACCACTACCCATGGTGCCGTCTCTATATGTGGGAGACTGGGGTTCGCATCCTGGTCTGGGTGACTATGCTGTGCTACACCAATGAGAGTCTTTGGGCAAGACTCCTAACACTGCACTGGCCTACTTATAATCAGTAACCTTGTAAGTTGCTCTGGATAAGAGCATCAGTGAAATGCCATATTGCACAGTGTAGCAACTTTTTCAGAAATGAAGTTATACTAAACTTTCTACAATTTCTTTTTATATGTATATGTGGTATTAACATTCCTGTATTTCTGTTACTGTGATAAGAAAATCGATTTAATCATATTGATCCCACTCTGCCATATGATGGACTGGCAGCCTGTCCAATGTTGTATCCTGCCTTCCACTCAATGACTGCTGGGATAGGCTCCAGGACTCTCTGTGACCCAGAAAGTCACTTAAAAGATGGATGGATAAATGAATGAATGAATGATTGACTGAATGAAGGAATGAATGAACGATCACGGTCTTGCTGTAAACTGACCTGTCCACTGCGATGGCCGTGAGAGTGAACACAGAGACGTACACTGTGACAGGCTGGATGAGGAACACCAGATAACACATGAAGCGCCCGAAGGTCCAGCCGTGCGGGTTAAAGGCGTAAGCCAGCGTGAAGGGCACGCAGGTCACGCACATCAGCATGTCTGAGAAGGCCAGGTTACCGATGAAAAAGTTGGTGACGTTGTGCATCTTGCGTGAGCGGCAGATGACGTAGATGAGCAGGTAGTTTCCGAAAACCCCCACCAGGACCACCAACACATAGCAGGGGATGATCAGTGGTTTAAAGGCCTGCAGCAGCTCCACGTCCGCAAATGCGTAACTCTGATTGTCCGAGCTGTTCTGATCCACCTTTACTTCATATGGACGACTGCCAGGCGGCTCCACACTGACCAGCCAGTCATTCCCACTGCCCTCCATCCTGCTGTCTGCCCTTTCTCTCTGTCTCTGTTAGGACGAAAGAAGAACATCATTCACACTTCATTATTTAGCAGCATCTTCTGCACGGGGCATGCAGCTTTAATATACCGCCCTTTAAATGATATTTTATGAATGCTGAGCTCAAATATAATCCTTGTATATAACAGCTGTCTGAGATTCTCTCAGATACAGCACAGCAGACACTGTGTGATGTAAATAGTATGCCTGCATTTCCAACTTCGGTGCATTTCCATTTTCACTGTCAGAGAAATGGCAAACGTCCGAAAGACCACCTCTTAAAAGTTGCTGTTTCCTCTGAAAGCTCAAACACAGGCAGTTAAATCACTATAGTTAGTTCTGATGGAAAGAAACAGGATGTGAAAAAAAACAAATCAGAACATAATGGAGATGCTGAACCACTCTGACGGATGAGTGTTTACTGCTGCACTAGAGACCACCCTATGCATTTACATTTTAACTTCCTTCAGCATTCAGCATTGACTTTACCTGTTGCACTGAGAAACACATTTATATTCTGGGTGTATGTTCGTGTCCTGATTGCTTTCTGTGTCTACATTATACTAAAATCAACCAGGAACAATGGTGCAGCTTGTCGAAGGGAAATTGAACTCTCTTTTTTGGTTTTAACAGCTGGTACTCATGCTGCTTCTGTGTTTTAATGCTGCTGGTTTCCAGAGAACACTCCATAGGGGTTTTAACATGCAGTTAAAATGTCTGAGGGAGGCTGATTTTTTTTTTGGAATGTCAGAACAAATTGTATCCAACAGTATTCCATATTATTCAGTATTCAGTATTCTAGTTTACATATATATACATATCTAGGTCTGTATATATTAATGTCAATGGAGCCTGAATTTGAAAAAAAGGTCATTTTAGGCCTCATCAGTTCATCACCAATTTAGTGATTTGGCCACTTTTGGTAGATGCCTTAGTACAATTCTGAGGAGTAGACTGGAATTTGCCCGCTGCTGGTAGACCCATATGACCGTACGCTTTCATATACGTGCATGTTCAGCTACTTCCTTTACACCAGGCCTTTGGCAATCACTCCTTTTACCCAATCATTAACATCTACTATGGTCCCATTTCCCACACATGGAATGAGACAGTCACTTCACTGTACCACCTAGTCTCTTCTCAATCTATGAATCCTGCTGACCACCCCACAGGTACTTACAGTCCACTCATCCTCATGCATTGCCATCTGCAGGAGCCTAAAGTTACCACCACCTTAAACACACCTGGGGAGCTTATATAGTTTATGAAGATCTTGCTGTTTGTAAATGCCCAAATTAAACATATATCAGCAAAAAATGTATTCTCTGTGCATTAAACTTCATTTAATATGACCTGTGTAAGCCCATAATTGGAGGTGTTTAATGTAAAAATCACTCATAATTACATAATTAGTCACATTAATGCACAATAAACACTTTACGATATTGTTATGCTATTAACTGAGCATGTAATATTTATTTTTAAAAGAATTATCTACATTTACATTTTTTAAATGTGCAGATTTGTCACTTATCATTCATAATTCCTACATATGTATACTTGGGTGTTCATTAGATAGCATATGTAACACAAGGCAGGAGTTTCTAACAAACTGGTAGCTCCTAATGAACGGTAAACTAATAGTTTTAAGTTTATGTTTGTCTAAACCTGTTAGAGAGCCTCATCTCTTTCCATCACTGTTTTCCGTTCCTCAGACTGTTAGTTTTTGACGTTTGCAGTTGTGATTTTTGACGGCCATTCGGCATGTTTCCCAATACAGGCGTCTGAAACCCACTTGCTGTTGCTTTGTATCAGTGGCATGCAAAGGTGTTGTGTTTTTTACACTTTAGGTTTTTACAGGTTTATAAGACTTTATAGCAGGAACTTGCTAATGACAGTTTTGGCATCAAGACTGTGAATCAGAAATGAGCAGGAGCGCTCCAGGATATCCAGTCGCTGACCATGGTCCTGAACTGAACCATGTCTGGCTCCATGTTTTAGACAGTTGCTGTCCAATCATTAATGGCTGGCTTTCGAGATATCGATACCACTTCAACTCCGCATTGTTCAGTCTGATCGGGAATGGTGTGTTTGTATGCATGTTATTGATCGGATGCACGGATTCTGCATAGCAACTGATTTTCCTGGAATTTTCCCCAATAAGAATGAATAGGGTGGAAAAGTGTAAGCCCATCTACTGTACTTCTGCTTGATCCAGAGACATCGTTGCTGAATTACCATCTTAGGCCAGACCCACAAACCTAATTAACATGTTGGTTTGATGCCCACTTGTCTCGTTTCTCTTTTTTCCACCCCTCTTTCCCCTCCATTGAGGCCAGTTATCGTTCTCAGCTCATATTCCGAACCTGACTCGGTCATACAGATTCCTCCTCTACAACATCCGGAGGATATGAACCTTTCTCTCTCAGGAGGCCACCCAGCTGCTTGTTCAGTCTCTGGTCATTTCAAGGCTAGACTACTGCAGCTTGCTCCTGGCTGGTCTTCCTCTACGGGCCATCAGACCCTTGCGACTGGTCCAGAATGCAGCAGCTTGACTCATCTTCAATCTTCCAAGGTTCACCCACGTCACTCCACTGCTGCGTTCCCTCGAGCCCTTCGAGCTTCAGGTACAGCTCGCCTCGACCCGCCATCCACGAATACACATGGAAGACAAGCGTCCAGACTTTTCTCTGTCCTGGCTCCCAAATGGTGGAATGAACACCCACTGGCTGTCCGAACAGCGGAGTCTCTAGTGGTCTTCAAGCGCAGACTGAAGACCCATCTCTTTGTAACGCACTTGAGTGAGTGATGTGTAAGTTATATGTGTATGTTAGAATACTCGCCAGTTCGTGCACTTACACTTTATATATGTCTTTGCATTCTTCTCTCTAGGCATCAGCACTGGCTTGTGTTCAGGTAGTGTCTGAGCTCATGGCAAGTTTTAGACTCTAACCTTCTTATACTAGCTGGAAAATATTATCCACTAGAACACTAAGCACGGCTGTAAGTAGCTCTGCTACGAGCATCTGCTAAATGCCTTAAATGTAAATGTATTGTTCCCATTACCCAGCAGCTGCCATACTGCATGTATCCACTCATGGCAGATTCCTAAACTCTAATCCACAGACTGACCCACACTCCTCTATGTGTGGTTTATTCATCCCACATTGTGACCACAACCAAGCAGGATGTGTGAACCATTTGAGCTGCGTGACATAAAAACGCACTTACTTATTATAGTTCTTACACCTCACAGTGACAAAGTGGTTCATGCATTGATAACAAACGGCTATTGCTGTTCTTTACTGTTTGCTTTCTCCTACAACAGACCTTTGCAGTAAACCAACTGGTGATTTGGAACTAGAGATTTCTGTGATCTGGAAAGAAGAAGTCAGGTCAACATCTAACAGCTGTGGAATGCTAATAAAGATGTTGAATGAGGAAGCTGAGGAGCAAACTGCTCATTTGAGGAGAAACTTGGGTTGGCACTGACTGGCACAGCCATTGATCATTGTTGATAAAGAATAATAAGTATCGATTTTAACATGGTTGAGGATTGGTAGGGAGCAATTCACCACAACACTGTAAAAAGTGTTTCTCAAAATAATTTGTTGAGTTGAGTAAAACTAGTGTAACTGCTTGTTACTGCATGGAAGGTTTTTTAGGCTGAATTTCTGAAACTTTTTGCAGCGTATGCTGCTCCAAACTGCCTTCCTGCCCAATGATACATTTGGTCATGGTTGTCAGCCAGTAATAATAAGGTGCAGGAAGATAGAGAACTTTTAAAGATATCCTGAGAGAAATAATGAGCCTTTAGAACAATGTGCTCTAATGTGACCTGTTGCATCAAAGACCCTCAATATTCACAGTATTAAAGCTAATCACCAGATTTATAACTAGGGGAAGCAGTTTGGATCAGACTGTGGTCATAGTGTTTATTAGCACCTCCTGCTTTGAGCTCATTTTTTTGCGAATGGTCGACTTTTATCTCTATCGCAGAAGGATCTATAAGATCTTTAATTAGCCATGCCTTCTCTCCTTCTCAGGATGCAGATTGTCTGTTGTGTACCTCGGACGTACTGTTCCTTGTTGCTGCTGTTCTGTGTTTTCTCTGTGTATGTTGTCATACGTGCAGGTCTGTCATTAGCCACATGGGGGCACCTTCCACTATAAGAGGATAGAAAGCACAGGCTTTAGAGATGCTCAGCTGCCTTTCTCCATTCAACTGAGTTGTGATGGTGTCTGAGCAGTGAAACCCAGCATCGTCCCTTTGTTGTATTTGTAGAAGCTGTGTTAGACTTTACTAAGCTTTATAAACTGGGATGTCACTGGAATGAGCACCTGTTTCTTTTTCTAATTGGTTTCATGTGGGGAGCTGGGGTAGCTATTTAGTTAGGTGTAGCCATCGTTTTTTCTGGGGAGAGTGCCCCGATTTTTTCCACTATCTGGAGATGTCTGCAGAAATGTCCCAATTTTTAACTGGGGATTTAAGAGACCAACTAGATTTCCATCGTCATGCTCGAATAAAGAGAGTTCAGTGTATAGAACTGACATACTGTGAACTTAAAGCTTCCTCCTGTGTATGTGAAAGAGGGTAAAATCCTAGACTGCTATGCATCAGTCCTTACTCCTTTCATAATGGTGCCACCAAAATGGACATATTCCAGTTCAAGTTCCACCTCAGTAGAAACAATGACAATGGATCAAGAGCAATGACAGACTCTATGTTTATAGATGGATCTTTCCAGGTGCGTCAGCACTTTTTGTTCCCTATCCAGTCATCTCTCAGCCCAGTGGATTGTGTTTATTTTCAAACAAGGCTAAACGTGGCTTTCTATTCTCCAGCTTCTTAACAGCCTGTTCCACTCCACCTTAAACAATGTAGCTTGTACAGGCAAAGACAGACCACGTAGAAATGTACTTTGCAGGCTATACACTTTCCATATTCTTTCCAACGGATGCTGTATGTGCATGGCTGGTGTTAAACAAGGCTGAAATTGGCTTCCTGCTCATCAGCTTCTTAACTGAATGTTACATTCCACTTAAAAGCCAGAGCATCACTTTTAAAAATAGCACACTATCACTACCTTAATCAGTCCAGGGAAGTTTATTAAGTATACCTGAGTGTACTATATTTCCCCTGGGAAGAAATGCGTCCTTATCAGAAATATCAGATATAGCATATCAGAGAGTTCTAAGAAACACATGCAGCAGAGCAGACTTCTCAGGTTGTGAAAGTTTTGACCAACAGAGGGGTAGCTGCTATCTACTAACTATTTCTACCACAGCTGGCCTAGTTTTAGAGAACACTGCAGCTTTAATTCCACCAGAAGCTAGCAAGTGTCAATGCTGCGATATCACCACAAACATTTTTTAGACACGAGCTGGCAAAAAAAAATGTGTGTGGTTACATGACTTGTGCTATAAGATTTGTATAGGCATGAAACCTACTTGAATGTAAGTGTTCCCACCCTCCTCGTCACATCTGCCACACATAGGCTGACTGTTAGTTTTACTGTCTATGATACATAAAAGTGAGTTTAATGTGTATCGGCAATACATTAGGCATAAAGTTGATTTCATTTGCACTGCAATAAAAGTTAAAGCTAAAAGTCCCTTTAGCTTCAGAGACTCTGGGGACCTCTTTTATATTGCATAGTTTACCACAGCTTCATTCACCATGGAACTGTGTGTTTTTCTGACTCGGTCTACATAAGTACTTAGTTGGTACCCAGTTTTATCACCATAGTCTATTACAGTACAACAGCTAGTATGGTCAAAATATACAAAACTGGACCCCAATTATTTCATAGATATAAACCCTGATATTTTAGGGACTGAAAATGTCGTTTTCATTTTTAGTCTGAACATGTTAACTAGTCCACACAGTTTAAGTTGTGTTGGCAGCTGGATGGGGAAAGAGAAATTCCTAAATGTGGACTTTTTGTTATTTGCCCAGAATCCTTGCATCACCACTGTTCTTTTTCTGCGTCTGATTGTTGTCTTTTCATTTGTCATGGGCAGACATTTCAGAGGAATTGTGAAGCTTGTAAATGGTTATGTTTCTTGAGAAAAATGAGAAATGAATGTTAATCATGTAAAATTTAAATGTTCCGGAGATTAAAGTCATTACAGCTCCACCATGCATGACATGCAAAAACAGTCAGGACAGCTTTCGGTCTCATCGCAGATGAATCTCTAAATAAACCATGGACATAAAGTGACCAAAATAGGTCAACACCAACACCATGCCATGTGAGACGCACTGCTGATCAGTAATTGCTCAGTAATTGATTATTATTCCATTTCATTTCTATCAGTCCATCCATTGTGAAATGTTTACACATACAATGAGCAGACAACATTTTTATATTAAATAAATGGGATGTAAACAACAAAAGCTTTGATGTAAAGCATCGTCACCTCAGTCTGTTCTGTTGTAATGAATTCCTACTTTCGTTCATTTTATTTAGTTTATAATCACACTGCTAATTATTTTATTGCAACTGAATTATGTTGGTCTTTTTTTATATCCTAATTGATCAGTATGATCCCATCTGCCTTCTGTCATCAAAACCTATCACTGCTATCCACAGAATAACAAGCAACTTTACAGGAGAGAAGAAAAACCTTCCTTACTTTTACTGTAAGTTAATATAAACAGACTGTATTATAAGCAGTTACAGGGAATTTCTATTAAGCCAATCATCATTTCAGACAATGTAAAGGATTTGCTGTTGCTGAAAACTAAAAATGAGGAAAAATGGAGCTCCTTGTTTTAGTTTTCTGTTGTTTTGCTTTTTGATAGTGATGATATGTCATTAATAATGAGGTTTGACACAGTGCAAGCATTAGTTGAAAAAAAGCTTTGGCTGTACAGTACCTGAAATACTGATGCTTGTGTTCCTCAGTCCCTTCCCCTGTTCCGCAGGGTAGACAGTCCGAACAGCAGTTTCTGCAAATCTGCAATTCTTCAACTGTTCAGATCTCCAGAGTGCAGAGAGCCTGAAGCTCCAGAGCTTTTAATGCCTCCAGCTCCTTCTGACACACAAGCAGATGGAGCAGAATCATGCTCGTGTTCATGCTCTCTCTCCTCCAACATCCACCTCAATAGCTCTCCCCCTCCTTTCCTCTCACACATGCCTGAGGAACCTCAGCGGTTGATGTAAACCACTGCTGACACCAGTTATTCCTAAATTATACAGAAAAAAACAGACTCTAATACTATATCGCACACTGAGTTGGTTCAGTCTGGGGATACGAGTTTTGATTGACAGGACAAAATCTTTCCCTCTATAGGGGGATTAATCAATCATGAACAGCATTGATTATGTAAAGGTCAACTTATCTGCTGCTTATTTTGGAAGGGAAAGAGAGAGAGAAGTGCTAATTATTGAAGATAGTCATCTAGAACATTCTGTTAAACTATTTTACTAAAGGACAGCATTTGTAAGGCCATAGGACACCAACATTTTTATGATATCTGCCACAAACCTTCAGAAACCTTTATCAGAGAGTTTATGATGAATGAAAGCTGTGGGAGTAAGTCTTTATAAGTCTTTAAACAGGGCTAGTTGTTTTTGCAAAGGTTTATATAGGGGTGATGTGGATTGATGATCTCCGCACTACAGTGTAATCTTTTACATTTATAAGTATATAGTGCATTGACAACAACTGTACAAAGAACTAGTTAACACTGCCTACTGTTACATTGTTACCTCAACTAAAAGCACAAGGTTTTAGATTCATAGATTACATATAGAGAGTCACATAATAATTGATTGACTCATTGGGTCACTGACTGATTCATTGATTCACTGACTGACTGTCTATCTGGCCTAATCCACTCACTGGCTTACTGCCTAAACCTCCCATAGGCCCAATAACCAACTCTTAGTCGCTTACTAGGATCAATCACAGGCCCACAGACCAACTCACGTGCTCGCTTACCAAGACTATTTCACTGGCTCACTGGCTTACTTACTCTTTGGCTTTCTAACTGGTTCGTTGACTAACTGACCAACATACTCACTGACCCACAGACCAGCTCACTGATATACTGACTCTCCCTGACTCACTGACTGATTCACTTGCTCACTGACTGACTTTCCCTGACTCACTCACTGACAGATTCACTTGCTCAATGACTGACTCTCCCTGACTCACTCACTGACTCACTTGCTCACTGACTGACTCTCCCTGACTCACTTACTGACTGATTCACTTGCTCACTGACTGACTCTCCCTGAATCACTCACTGACTCACTTGCTCACTGACTGACTCTCCCTGACTCACTCACTGACTCACTTGCTCACTGACTGACTCCCCCTGACTCACTCACTGACTGATTCACTTGCTCACTGACTGACTTTCCCTGACTCACTCACTGACTCACTGACTGATTCACTTGCTCACTTTCTTACTCGCTCACTGGCTCTGTGACGTTTTCACTGACTTTATGACTGCTCTATGGGCTCACTGCCTCACTTCCTGACTTGTTAAGTCACTGTCTAACTTCTTATTTTTGAAACGTGGATATGTAAGAGCGTTTAGTGGAGTTTTAAAGCGGGCAGTAGGAACAGCCTTCTGCAACACAGCGACAGTAAAGTGGAGTAATAGTTTAATTCCAAACACAGCCATACATTATCTTCTGCCATAAAGAAAGACCAGAGTTCTCCCACTCATCACTGAATCACTGATAGCTGATTGTACTGGCAGTTCACGTGCAGGGAAAACACTTTTCTCTGGAACCGTTTAAAGGTCTGACTGGTAATTACAGGCTCTTTAAAAAGGCTTCTGTGGATTCTTCTTAAGTTTCAGGATTAAGCAGACAGCCTTCAAGGGGCCATGCGTATGAGGGAAAATGAATCAAATTCCCCGAACGTCCTCAATTACTGATGCGCGAATGATGCAGAATGAATAGCTTAAATAGAATTTCACTTTTAGCTAATAACCTAATTGCTTTTATAAAGGGCCACATTGTAACGTAAGAACAGAAGGGCATGTGCATGTCTTATTCCGGAAATATGCTATACGGCTCACATTTGCACTCTAATGTGCATAATGTTGGACATAATGAATGCTGAAAAGCTAGAAAATACAGAGCGCCCATGTGGACCCACTAATGTTATGAATGAGGAAAGCTCAGAGAAAATTATTTTCGCATTGTGTTCTTTGTGCCCTGTAGTGGATGCTGACATTTCACAGCCCATCTTGTTTGCTGAATTGTATTCTGATGGTTTCTGGCTGATTCCGGTTTGTTTAGCTGTTGCATCACAGCTGCTGAATGAAAAGTTCATAGATTGTGCTGGTTGGTATGTTTTTATTCAGGGATGAAATGAACTCCTGTAATGTATAGTGCCTTGACACGTATTCAAGAATTTCCAGGCTCTTTGGCTTAGAGTTACAGTATGATATTTTTAAAGGGGACCTTCTCTTTCTGTTTTTCTTATTCCTTTAGTGTGTTGTAGCTTTTTGTGCATGCAAACAGTCTGCAGATTTACAAAGTCCAAAGTACACGCCAGAGGGAGAAACTCTGGAATTCCAGGCTTTTCCCAGCTAGAAATGATTTGTTCTAAAAGCATTCTGAGAATATTCAATGCAATGTTCCATTAATATTTTCAGCAGGAAGTTTTCTTTTCAGAATGCTCTTTCTAAAGGTTGGAGAACATTCTCTAGATTTCAGTAACGTCCCAGATCATCAGAACATTTTACAAATGTTGGACTGAGAATGAATTCTTTCTTTGTTTTTTTTTATGTAACATAATCTGTAGCCCTGACAGCATCCCTAAAACATCCTCTGAACACTGTAGTTAAAGTGTTATGACTTTTGTGTTAACATCAAACTTTATAGGAACATTATTTGAAATTATAAACATCTTTAAAACGTTCTTTGAACATTAGATTAAAACATTTCTTTAAGACTTTATTAGAACTTGGGAACGATTAGTGCTAGCTGGGTTCCTAGCTCGGACATACATTAAAATTTAATTTGGTTTTTACAAACCGGATTCCAAAAAAGTTGGGACACTAAACAAATTGTGAATAAAAACTGAATGCAATGATGTGGAGGTGCCAACATCTAATATTTTATTCAGAATAGAACACAAATCACAGATCAAAAGTTTAAACTGAGAGAATGTATCATTTAAAGGGAAAAATATGTTGTTTCAAAATTTAATGGCGTCAACAAATCCCAAAAAAGTTGGGACAAGTAGCAATAAGTGGATGGAAAAAGGAAATTGAGCATATAACGAACAACTGGAAGACCAATTAACACTAATTAGGTCAACTGACAACATGATTGGGTATAAAAAGAGCTTCTCAGAGTGTCAGTGTCTCTCTGAAGCCAAGATGGTAAGAGGATCACCAATTCCACCATTGTTGCGCAGAAAGATAGTGCAGCAATACCAGAATGGTGTTACCCAGCGTAAAATAGCAAAGACTTTTAAGTTATCATCATCAACCGTGCATAACATCATCAAAAGATTCAGAGAATCTGGAACAATCGCTGTGCGTAAGGGTCAAGGCCATAAAACTCTACTGGATGCTCATGATCTCCGGGCCCTTAAACGTCACTGCACCTCAAACAGGAATGCCACTATCAAGGAAATAACAGAATGGGCTCAGGAATACTTCCAGAAAGCATTGTCAGTGAACACAATCCACCGTGCCATCCGCTGTTGCCAGCTAAAACTTTACAGTGCAAAAGGGAAGCCATTTCTAAGCAAGCTCCACCAGCTCTGGCAGTCGCACTGGGCCAGGGGTCTTTTAAAATGGAGTGTGGCAAAATGGAAGACTGTTCTGTGGTCAGATGAGTCACGATTTGAAGTTCTTTATGGAACACTGGGACACCATGTCTTCCGGACCAGAGAGGACAAGGATAACCCAAGTTGTTATCAACGCTCTGTTCAGAAGCCTGCATCACTGATGGTATGGGGTTGCATGAGTGCTTGTGGTATGGGCAGCTTGCATGTCTGGAAAGGCACCATTAATGCAGAGAACTATGTTCAGGTTCTAGAACAACATATGCTCCCATCTAGACGTCATCTCTTTCAGGGAAGACCCTGCATTTTTTCAACAAGATAATGCCAGACCACATTCTGCAGCAATCACAACATCATGGCTACGCAGGAGAAGGATCCAGGTATGGCCAGCCTGAATAGAGAACATTTATCATAAAGAGGAAAGGTGCGACACAAGAAGGCCCAAGACGATTGAACTAGAGGCCTGTAAAAAATTAGACAGCATTCCTATTTCTTGAGAAAACTCCTCTGTCCCCAGATCTGTGAGTGTTGTAAGAAGAAGGGGGGGATGCTAGGTTGAAATGCCACAACATGGTAAAATGGCCTATTTTGTTTTGACGCCTGAAATTTTGAAACAAACATATTTTTCCCTTAAAAATGATGCATGTCTCTCAGTTTAAACTTTTGATCTGTGATTTGTGTTCTATTCTGAATAAAATATTAGATGCTGGCACCTCCACATCATTGCATTCAGTTTTTATTCACAATTTGTTTAGTGTCCCAACTTTTTTGGAATCCGGTTTGTACCTTCTCCGTAAAGTTGACATTTTGGAGACACATATTTTTCTTTATTTAATATATATATAATAATTATAAATGTATGGGTGCCAAAACTTTTGCAAACCTATAACCAAAGTATAATCGTATGCAGATTGAAGGTAGGAAAGTTCAATCAAAATTTGATATCCAAACAAACCCGAAAGTTCAAATCTGAGTCAAAACGCTCTGGAGTGGTCCTTACTCAACAGGGCTCTTGGAGAGGGGCCCGTGGGGCTGTAGATGACGAGGCTAAGCTGCTGATGATATTCAGCTGGAGCTCCAGCTCCTTTAAGGTCTGCTGACAGCTGTTAAGCACAGTGAGATTATGAATAACAGAGGGAGGGAATGTTTTGAATGTGATTGAGCTATCTGAGTGAAGTGACCTTACAGTAATTAACGTGAAGCACTTAATCTGATCTCCATAGACCTGCTGCTATGAACCCAACCACAGAGTGACCTGGATCTGTGCCTGCAGCACAAATCTACCTGCTGACTCTCACTGACATGCAAATGGTGTTACTATCAGTATTAACCAGTATAAACGATCCCCATATGAACAGAAAACTAAATTTTGATGCTGTAAAGTCAAATGTACAGAAGTATGTCATGCTTTTTTATGTTTCCCCCCTTTCCAAATTTCTAAAGCTGGTAGATCTGCTATAAGTAGCATTAACCCCACTGACGATCACCTGTGTTTGCTAACAACAGCTAAAGCTAACGATAATTTAGCAGTTTCTTAGGCTTCCAGATGAAGACGAAGTTGATATAGCACTATAACATCACCTATAAGAGCTACACAATGTAACACAGGATGCTATATTGATGTGTTGGTTGATATATTGTAAGAATCATTACTTTGAGAAGTTTTTGCCTATACGGCAAATAAGATAGTTAAGAACGCTATTAGCATTTATGCTAGCCTCCACAAAACAAGGGTTTGCACTTATATCACAGTTAGTAGTGGAAAAACTAAGCTTGGTTTGATTCTACACACTGTTCTGTGTCAATGCAGCATTTGTGTGAGTGTGAAAGCAGAACAGTGCAGTGCATCAATTCACGTAAGCCAAAAAGCCTTCCAATTAGCCAAACTATATGCGTTATAGAGACCAAAAAAGTCACCAAAAAGACCAACATTGTCAGTTATGGTTAATATAATGGTTTCAATAGTTTTTAAGCAGATGGGGAAACTAGAACTAGAGCTTTAAACTCATTGGTTCCTGTTTGAGTTGGTTGTTAATGTAACCCTTATAACGAGATCACTACCCAAACCCAAAATTAGCAGGTTATGTTAAAAATATATTCCGTACAGATGACTGGATTTGTGTTCATGATTGTAATTATAACCTAATCCAACAGATTTGAATATTACAGCAACCCAATCAGATTACTTTCTGATAGTTTTGGATTAATTGTCTTTTTAGAGTCTTATAAACAAAAACAAAAGAGAAACCGTTACAGAAGGCTTTGGTGGAGCCCTAGTGGAGGAATGGATATTTCTAAGCTGTGCAGCTGTTTGAATGTGTTACTCACGAGCAGGTAAAACTGTGCCAAAGTTATTAACAGCAGTTATAAACAGGCCATTCTCATAACTCTAATAACTCACTCTCCCCTCTCTTTCGCTCCTCTCTCACTCATATCTCTCCGCTCTTCTCCTTCTCTCTTCTCTTTCTCTCTACCTCTCTCCTCTCTTCTTATCTTTCACTCGCTAATCTCTTTCCATTCTTCTCTCTCTCTCACTCTTTCCTCTTCTCTTACTCGTCTTTCCCTGCTCTTTTTCTCTCATCCTGTCCTCTCTTCTTTCACTTGTCTCTCTCTTCACATTTTCTCTCACTCCACTCTTTCTCTCATCACTTTTTTCACAATCTTTCATTCTTCCTTTTCCTCTCTCTCTCTCTTTCTCTCTCTCTCTCTCTCTCTCTCTCTCTCTCACTTCTCTCTCCTCCCTCTCTCTCTCCGTGTCCAGCTGATTGTAATTAAGCCGGGTTTAGCCTGCAGACTGTCCGTCACAGAGCTGTTTGATTTTAAAATAAATTGAAACTCATGAATAATGCATTGGTAAATGATTTTTATGCTCCAGTAACGGGTACTGTAAGGCATGCCTGGTCAGCAAGGCACTACAGTCCCTCTCTGGATGAATTTCATATTTTTTAATGAAATGGTACATTTCAGTTTCATGCCGGCTGTGAGGAGCGTCCACTCGGAACAGAGGGCTAAGAGAATGACCGGTTTGTGTTGGTGTTGCTCTCTGGACGCTGTAGAGTTTTTATTAAGTGCATCTATCAGATCAGCTGTAGAAAGAGGCGAGAGTTCTGGTTCATTAAGGATCTGCAAGTCTGGGGCTTATTTCTTTTATTTGTCTATAGATTTATACCACAGAAGCTCTCCATAGTGTTCATCAACACCTTTTAGATGGTTCAGGCTTTTTGATCAATTACCGGAAGTTGAAAAGGTCTATTGTCACCTATCAAACAATAGAAAGAGTGGAAGAGAAGTAAAAACAAGTGGTGGTAGAGAGAGCAGAGAGAACAGGAGACAAAATATTTCACCATAATTTGGTCTGACAGAAAAGGTAAAGTCAACTTGAAAAAACGTTATACCTTCTTTTCGTGTAGAAAAAGAGATGACATGATAGGATCAGAGAGCCATGTAGTATACAAAACTAGGTAACTCTTAAAGAGAGCAAGAAAGAAAAACAGGGCATAGCCATAAATGAGGAGCAATGGCCATGACAGCGGTACAATCAACAGAACCAGATCAGAAACAAGACTAGCCATGGTCAAAAACATAGTTTAATTTGAATAGGCTTTAATAGGCTTTCATTTTGATCTAAATTGAGTTAAATTGCCTAATCAAAACTGCTTGTGTTAGAAGCAGTCAGCTTCTTGTTCAAATCTTCCTGTTCCACCTTAAATACTAGAGCAGTCACAAAAGCTAGAAAAAACATTAGCCAATGGGACTATACTGATATACTGACCTACCGCTTCTGTTAAACAACATTAGTAAGTTGTTCGCTGTCTGTCCAGCAGAAACAGAGCAACCTTCTCATCCATTCATGCCTTTTAACTCTGTCTATAACCCTGGAGTCTTTGCTGCCAATTTATCAGTTGCATTTTCCCATTCCACCTCAGTCAACTTTTACATAAAGCAACTTTTTAAAGTGGCAAGTGTTGGTGTTTAAGAAGTGCAGCTGTATGTCCAGGCTCCATGATGCAAGTTTTGTATTGCAATATCATAATCAGCAATTGTTACACCCCTGTAAGGTAGGTGTTTATGATACAGCGTTCTGTAAGGTGAATAAATAGAATATTCTGGCAGGTCAGAGCCTGGCTAGGGTGGAGCCAGGATGAGGCAGAGCCAGGATTGGGAGTGGCCACAAAAGGAAGAGCCAATGTGGAGCTAATCACCGGACTAAATACAGCCGAGGTTCCGTGCTGAGGTGTATGCACTCTTCTCTCCAACAGGGGCAGCATTGCACTCATTCTGCTCTGCTGAAGAACCGCAAGAGAACATCAGAACACAGTGTACAAACCTACAGCAGTGACTCACAGTCTGCGGTGAGCTCTTAATATACACACCGTCCGTACTGATGTTAGATCTTTAATGTGAAGGACTAAGTTCTGACTGAGCTCTGATGGCCTTAACAATGCTCTGTTTGGTTGCTGTAAGTCAGCTTAGGTTCCAAAACCAGAGATCCCACATCAGCGACCCTATTAGGCTGGTTTATTAACCATTAAGAAACACAAATATGGAATGTTCATATGTTCAGAAAAAGAACTTGCAAAAAATGAACTCAATGAAAAAATTAAAAGAGAGCATTCTAGAGTATAGCAGCAATCAGTCTAGATTTAGGAGTTTTATCTTATCCCACAGAATCTATATCTTAATCTATCTATCTTATCTCAAGTTAGGAAATCCACGAATGCTATCGGTACCAATGATATTAAGGCTTAAAACAAAACTAAGATAAAGGTAAGGCTAAAAGAACAGACGGTGGAAAGCTTAGGTGAAAGCAACATATTACAAGGCAGATACATGTAAGGTCATTATGCTAGGTACCATGAACTATGCAGCCTTTCACAGTGGGCTTTATTCTAACGGTAGAACAGTGTTTATGAAGTTCATTTTAGTTTGGATTGGGGCTCACTGATATATTGACTTTATACAGGTATACAGATACATTTTAAGATGAGATACAGAATGAGTTTATATCCATATAGTTTGATGTTGTGTTCAAATACATAATCAATTTCTTCCATTAAGCCATGCCCGGGCATCACTCCTCTCTGACACATTCAGAGGTGGGACAGCGAATAGGAAGCCAGCTATAGCGCTTCTTCAAGCTATCTTCAACAAGACAATGTTAATTCCAACATGTTATTTTTTGCTCTCCACATTTGATTTTAGGCAGTTTCTCAACAATATTAAGACTTTGTGCAGCGTTCAACACCGAAGACGGGAGCAGGTTTACCTTTATTAGCATCACAACCTCTACCACAACCACAAGTAGCAGCCATGTCATGTAAAAACTTTTTTAAAGACTTTGTGATAGTTAAAGTAGATCACCTTGAACTGAAAGTTTTATAGTGAGTAGCAACTTTAATGTACCCTGTATTGTTGTTAAGGTCGAAAGCAAGTAGCTGTGTAGGTACCATTAGGTACTAGTACAATTACTGTTTATTTACTGAATTTTACACAGCTGTTCTCACACTATGGGCTGTTAGCCCAGGAGATGGGCAAAAGGGGGAGCCAAGGAGGCTGCACGGGGAGCAGGAGAGAGCAGGTGTGAGGTTTTGTGACATCACAGAAACAATGAATTCCAAACATTTTACAGACAGCTGCATTTACATCTTAGTTTCTATATACGGGCTGAGGGAATGGACAGCATGCCTTAATTTCACCTTCTTTTATTTGCTGCAGTGTAGCTCTCTATTAGATTGCTTTGGCACTGAGTACATATTATTATTTATAGGCTTCATACATCATTGTCATCTGTTTTGAAACAAAGCATGACCAGCCGCACTTGCCAACAGCTTCCATCACGCGTTAACTAACGGTTCTAACAGCTCCTTAGACTCTAGCACTCTCTGGAGCGTCCTCAGCTCTGCTTGTGGCAGGAGTTGTGCTTGAATATGTAATTAAGTCGTTTGAATGACACGCTTATTATTGACTCAGGGTCAAAAGGGAACGTGCAACTTTCAGAGCAATAAGGCGGACTAATCTCAGCTGATGCAAGCTGCGTTAGGAGGCTAGGTCAGTGCCGGGATGTGCTCTTAATTAAACAGTTAAACAAACAGTGGTTTCATGTTGTATGGTAAAGTGCTTTGTTGGTAAAAATTTGACTTTTAACTTGACCTTACCTTTACAGTCAATCAGGTGTCCCCAGTTTGATGGGAAAACGTTTTTCTAGCATTTGCATTAAACATTTTGTTGAACACTACAATGATCTTACCATTGATTTGGGTTTGTTGAGGGACAGAATGGAAAGGCACTCCTCAAAACTACACTATAGTTCTCTCTTCATGTTTGTTTGATCTGTTGCCATCAATATATTGGCATAAAGAGAGTTGTAATTAGTTAGACAGCATTTGGCACCAATGCCAAGTTTGCCCTGCTGCCTATTCCAAATACTGGCAGTAACTTCGCAGTAGAAGTAAAAAAATCTTATGTTTAATATGACAAAATGTTTAAATTCAAACTTTGAGAGAAATCTAACCCCCATGCTAAAACTAACATAGCATGAACAACTGAGCTTCCCAGAAAACTTATCTGTCTGCCTGTCATCTGCCCAGACCTTCACAGATATGTTCTGTGAGAAACCACATAACCAGCACGCATGTTTGCGTGAGCAAATCCCACTTTACTTCATTATTGAACTTAATCGAATGCAGGGAACATTCCCTGCACCTGGTGCCGCAGTACCAAAAACTGTTTACGTACCTAGTGAGGAGTGTTCGTTGATATTTTGAGATTATAGGTTGGACAATCAATTTATGCTAGCTGCCATGATGCTCATGAAGGCACCACCATTCCTGAAACACAGTAATACAATTAATGGGTTGCAGTTCAGCTGTGTTGTTTGTAAGTTATTATGCATGCTAATTATGGCACATTATCATTTGATATAAATTATTTGGGATTTTCTACATGTTTAGGTTGTCTTGCTCACACATGCACTGGACTGGTTTACCACCCACTCCTTCACATTACATTCAAATGTAGTCCCATGCTGCAAGACGTTGTGGTGGAATTTAGGACTGGTAAACGCACAGACCAATATAAAACACAAATGCTGGTTTTGCATCAAAACATGCTGGTTTTTGCTTTTCTCGTTATTCTAGGTCATAGCATGGTTGGAGAAGTGTAGTGCATGGTGTCCTATACTGTGCTGGTTTTGCAATGAGATTTAATGAGAACAGGGCACCATGCCGAAAAGGCCAAAGCACTGTGATGGCGTTCTCTCTGCAATCAATTCTGACCTCCATACACTCCCCTGAGCCTCCAGCTGTGGAACCACTGAGATGCATAGTGACAATGTGGTTTTCCTTAATGTCAACGAGTTCTCACTCTCTTGATGTTCACCATGAATCCCACCAACCCAATTATGCATAGATTGTAGGCTGTGCTTCAGGTTCAATTATTAGCATGACTTTGCCTAGAAAAAGAGAGACCTGGGCAGAAGAATGCAGTTACCATGATAGAATAGTGAATACGGCTGCAGACTATGTGAGTGAGTTAGTTCAGCATTGCAAACACCACTCTAACTGTTCAATGGAGCTTTAACACTTTAACTAATCTCAAAGGAGCTCAATTGAGCTCCACTCCACTCCATCACAATGAAAATTCAGGGACACTGCATCAGTTCAACAATCCCAGAGGTGTTCAGTGGAGCTTCAGTACTCCAACTCATAACTAAACTTCACTCCAGCCCATCCAGAGGTGCTTAATGCAGCTTAATCACTTGAACTCATCTCAGAGCAGTTAAACTGACCTTCTCTCCAACTCACACCAAATGTGTTCAGTGGAGCTCCAGCAATCCACCTCATTCTAGATTTGTTGGAGCCCCATCACTCCAGAGACAGGGTTCTCCACTGCAACTTATCTTCAACTTATCTTCACTGTAACTTATTCCAGAGGTGTTAAGTGGAGATCAGCACTTCAGCTGTTTCCAGAGAATTTTAACTGAGCTTCACTGCGACTCATTCCAAAAGATTTCAGAGTTCCAGGACTCCACCTCATCCTAGATTTGTTCAGTGGAGCTGCCATACTCCACCTCTTCTTAGAGATCTTCGGTGAAGCTCTGTCAATCCAACTCTAACCCTGGAGGTGTTCAAAGCATCTCAGTCATTCCAGTTAATTCCAGAGCAGTTAAACTGACCTTCTTTTTTAACTGGTGTTCAAGGGAGCTCCAGCAGGTAACCTTATACTAGATTTGTTGGAGCTCCATCACTCCAACTCATCCTAGAGGTGTTTAGTGGTGCTTCAGCACTCCAACTCTTTCCAGAAAATTTTAACTGAGCTTCACCACAACTCATTCCAGAGGTGTTCATCTTTAATAGTGCTCTGTCCATCGAACTCACCGCAGACGCGTTCAATGCTACTCAATCACTTCAGCACTTCAACTCATCTTATAGGTGGTTAGTAGATTTGTTGGAGCTCCATCACTCCAACTTATCTCCATCCCATCGCAGAAATGTTCAGTGGCTATCCAGCAGTCCAACTCATCCCTGAGGTGTTCAGTGGAGCTCCAGCAACTCCAACGTGTCGCAAAGATGTTCAGCAGAACTTCTCTTTCCAGAGAATTTTAACTGAGCTTCTCACCAACTTACGCAAGGTGTTCAGTAGAGTTCCATCAATCCATCTTACCCTAGGTTTGTTCAGTGGAGCTCCAACCTCCCTTCTATTCCTTATTGTCATGTCTGTGTCTATTTTGATGTTTCTTCAGTGATAAACATGCCTTTTAATTTAGGGGTGAACTGAATGTTCGGCAACCAAAATCATCCAAGCAAAAATGGCAAAAAAACCTAATAATTTATACAGAACAATAAAGTTTTTAATGACACTGTTACCTTTTTCTAGCTCACGTATGTAGACAGATGTCGCTGAAGTCTCTCAGCTTATATTAAGTATCAAGCATTTGAGCCAAACAGATCTCCAGAAAGAGAACAGAACTGCACTTCTACAGCGTGGCATGCAGATAGTGACTCATCCCCCACACACATGCGTACCTCTCTCTCGCCTGCACACTTATTCTCTCAAACACTTTTTTCTCGCATTCTGTCTTTCTCAATCTTTCTTGTGCCCACACAAACCCCAACAATGCTATAAAATTACAGCCAGTGTTGTGTGAGGGACTCTTTGTGAGTGCAGTATGTTAGCATTCAGTGTTCAGTAAGTGTTAAACTGAATGCATGCAGTGATTCTGCTGCCAGAAGTGGACCAGATTTGTTTTGGGAAAGATGGACCCAATGCATGTTGTAAATATGTGGCCACCTGGCTCACATCAGATGGCCAGAGCCGACAATAGGCCAGCAGTGCTGATTCAGTGAGATTTAGTCTATTTAATTCATGCAATAATGAAAAAAGTGCCAAAATGTTTCCAGTATCAGCCAAAAAAATGTATTTCAGTGAACCCCTAGTTTCAGTGTAAACCAGCCAATCAGAGCAGAGCTAATCAAATTATTCATGCACTCACCAATAAAGGGAAAATCATCAGAGAACGCTTTAAAATACAGAATAGATGCATCCTATGCAACCTTAAATTTGGAAATATGTATTATCTTACTATTCTCAAGGAAATCCTAAACTGCTCAGGCAAGATTGGTAACCACTTCAATATTTAAAGAGAAGCTCTTTTAAATGTGCCTCTGTCATAGGATGCCAACTTTGCCTCAAATCAGTATGTGCCCTGTTAGACTTGCTCCAGTCTGTAAGTGCTATTATTGTGAAATAGAAGCATCTACCAGCAACAAACTGCTGTGGAAGCAACGTTAGCACAAGAACAACAACAAAAGCTTTATGAAATGGGTTTCCATGTCTGAGCAGCCACACAGAAGCCTGAGATCACTATGCTCAACACCCAAACGTCGGCTGGAGTGATGAACCACACTTTACTGGCAGGCTGAGGGAAAAATCTGGGTTTGGTGGATGCCAGGAGAACATCACCCTTGGAATACATAGTGCCAGGATTAAAGGTTGGTGTATGGTGATAGCAGCCTGTGGCTGTTTTTCAGGGTTTGGGATCCTTAGTTCCAGTGAAGGCACAAAGAGATTTCACACTATTATATGTCTCCTTTGTGGAAGCAGTTTGAGGAAAACCCTTTCCTGTTTCAGCATGACTGTAACCCTGTGCACACAGCCAGCTCCATAAAGACATGGTTTGACAAGTTTAGTGTGGAGGACCTCTAGTGGCATGCAGAAGAGCCCTGACCTCAACCCCACGGAACACCATTGGGATGAACTGGAATATCGACTGTAAGTGAGGAATCTTCTCATTCAGCGTGACTGGCCACAAATCCCCACAGACACACTCCAAAAAATCGCTTTCCAGAAGAGTGGATGCTCTTATAGCTGTGATATGTGATGTATAGGCAGCACTTTAGAATAGGACTACCGTTATAAAGGCTACATGAACTGTTATCAGGTCATAAACACTTTAAATTTATGAGCATTAATAAGGCTTTATGACACATTAATGAAAAGGGTACATTTATTTACATGTTGTAAAAATAAAAATAAAAAATAACAATACTACTACTACTACTACTACTACTACTACTACTATTAATAATAATAATAATAATAACCATCATCATCATCATCATCATGATTAAAATAAATAGGAGGTCCGTTTAGTTTAAAAATAAATACTGTGCAGGCACTTTATTAGACAGATAGACTGAGATGGGTTTCATGTATTTCTGGATTTCCCAGAAGTCCAATTAAAATACCTCATGTTCTGCTGGGCAGTAAGGTAAGGAAAGGAAAAATCAATTGAGCTAATAGCCAATGTTCACCTTGTAGCAGAGTTTATTTTTACTTGCTGTATAACATTTGTCTTTGTCTGTATGCAGTCATGTGCTCTTGACCTTATTTCTATTTTTTTAAATAGCAATCTTACAAAGTGCTTTATAAAATGTGCAGTCTGAAGGCTACAGGAGTCTGTTTCCACCAGGTCGGATGGAGGAAATAAAAATTTAGACTATAATATATTAAATAATTGACCCTAAAAAATATTCTCAGAAGTTTGACTTTTAGTAGTTAAAATTATTATTTCTTTCCTTAACTTAATTATATATATATATATATTTTTTTTTATTTTTTTTTTTTTAAAGGCTTATTATGGATTTTTTCTCAAGATTTTAAAATTATCTAGAACTTTTAATTCCTCAAATGTTGGCTTATTATCTCAGTTTCAGATGCTGAAATAATGACCTTTTTTATGACTTTGTTTCTGAATTTTTGGCTTGGTCAAAATAATGGCTTTCTTCTCTAAATTTTGACCCACTCTAGAGATTATTAGTTGTTTTATTGAGATTACAGTTCTGACACCTGGTGGAAACCAGCTCTGAGATTCTGGGGCTTTTTAATTTGTATTTTGTGTTTCAGGTTTTTAATGCTTTCTGTCATTTTTCCTGTAATAATCATGTATTTCGCAGTATGTTCAGTGCAGAGACTATGATGAAGTGAAGAAAATATGATGAATCACAAAGCCATATAGATTTCAGTATTGAGTCATACAGTTTCAGAAATCACATAAACAAGTCCGAGGGCCATTTGGGTATGAAATCATCGTCATCAAAAGTTTCTTCAGGTTAGCCCTCAAATTCTGTCTGAGGATTAGACAAAGATAAGGCTCTATTTAGAGGTGTAGTTGCACTGACTGTACACCCACCCCTTCATCATTAGAGATGAAAATAAAATCAAACTGATCGGCCTTGCTTACGGTCCAGTTTGCTCTGAATGTCAGATATATCCTGTCTGTGACGATTTCCGATCTGTGTGGAGGAGATTTGGGTCGAGCGTTATCCTCAAATGAGCGTTCTAGTTTGTTTTGTTTGGCTTTTGCACCATCTTAGTTACACTATAGGTGGTGGTCAGCTGTGCAGATTTTCTGGTCATTTTGTGCAGTCACTTCTGGAACTTTATGTCCTAGTGGGAAGAAAAACTTTCATGAGTAAGTTTACTTAAATAACATCTGGCAAGAAAACATGTACCAGCACACAGTCATAATTCATTTCTCCAGCCTTTCTTCATGACATGCTGAATGGGTGGGGCTATAAAGTTATAGACAGAATGTTATATGCTGTAGACATAATGGATGTTGCTGCACTGCTGTAGAATCAGATTAGCTGATGTAGACTGAATGCGTGCAACTAAACTGTGGTAGGCTGAATGTGTGCAACTAAACTGTGGTGGGCTGAATGGGTGTGGCTAAACTGCTGTAGATTGAATGTGCCCAACTAAACTGCTGTAGTCTGAATATGCACAACTAAACTGCTGGAGGGTGAATTGGTGGGGCTAAACAGCTATAGACTGAATGGGTGGGGCTAAACTGCTGTAGATTGAACAGGTGGCTCTAAACTGCTGTAGGCTGAATGGACGGGGCTAAACTTTTGTAGGTTGGATGGGTGTGTCTAAACTGCTACAAGCTGAATGAATGGAGCTAAATTGCTGTAGGTTAAATGAGTGGCCCTACACTGGTGTAGGCTGACTGGATGGGGTTAAAATGCTGTGGGATGAATGGACTGGGCTAAACTTCTATAGGCAGGGCTATGTTGCTGATTTCAGCAGGTTAACTTCTACACACGGACTGTATGATGATGGGTTGAAAGATATGTTTTAAAACTCTGAATAAATCAAAACCAAACCGGTAAAAATAAACAAAGATTGTGTTTGCTAATAAACCACACCAGCGATAATCTTGTGCCAGACTTTTTTTTCGTTTGCCTATCGTAGCCATCAGCTCCATGAACATGCAAAACTGTATGAGCTGCATCAGCTTTTATTTTTTTATTTTTTGCTTACTGCTGTGACTTTAATGTCACCCGAACAAAGGAAGGATCACTTCCTACCCATGCAGTGCGCTCTAGGCAGCGGAACCTCAGACCACATGTGCCACCCACTTACAGCCGAGCGCCGTGAGAATAAGACACGCACGGCTTTCTCAGCCACAGACTTCTCCCATGACAGAGACTGGCAAACGACACAAATATGTGGTGTTTCCATTATTTGTGATTTGCTAATAATAACATAATATAAGAAGAATGTTATATTATTATTTTTGCAAGCAACATTGCAAAAACACATGGTATTAAAATCACAATTATACAGGCACAAATGCCATTATTATGCTCATAATTTATACAATGCTGTGCACATTTAATTAATTTTGTTTACTTAATTTTTCAGTTACATACAAATGATATGCACTAAATACACTCATTATTAAAAGAATGGTTGCGCCCAGAAGGAAGTGTGGTATTACAGTGCTATTGAAAAGGAAGATAAAGGTTACCAGGAACAATAAATGATGATCTATTTAGACTGATATGTGCAATATTTACTGAGCTACACATGCAGAAGTAGTGTCTCTCAATATGGCATCAGGCTAACGCAACATGCCAGATGTCTTGGCATGTATTTGTAGAGGTTCCAAACGGCCTCCTGTGATAAGCCATCCCATGCATCTTAGATGTTCTCACACAGTTCCTGCAGATTTTGCTGTAGGGATGGAGGTGGAGTGACATCAGACCATTTGCCTCCACACACGGATTCGTTGGTGCTCTCCACCAAGACAAAGGCCCCATCCCATTTCACCCATTGCCCCTAACACTTAGCCCTACCCCTCCATTTTGTGCATTCATTTCCAGGGGTAGGGCTGTCCCAGTTGTTTTTGGGATGGAGGGGTAGAGCGAAGTGTTGGAGCTACATGGCCCTTCAAGCTGAGAATTTTCAGAGGCACATTCCGAAAGGAGTGTTATAAGAAAAGTCCCAGAATGCCTTGCGAATCAGAGGCAAGAACCGGAGGTAATCGATCATGAAGCTGGTGATTAAAAAGCTCAGTTCAGCTTCATATCACCAAAGGATTCATGGTGGTGATAATGAATAATGGTCATCTCCCATTTGAGGCATATGATGCCCTGAATGTATTTATGAAGTGAGGAGCTGAATTCTACCCTCCGCTGCTGTCACCGCAGACTGGCAGCCTGTTAATGAAGCCATGTAGTTTTTGTTGTACTCGAACATTCTGTGTTTTTCACCCTACTGACTGTAAGAAATAGATGACATATCCCGTTCTTGAAGGGTTGTCCCAGTTTAAAGGGGGAAAGTTTTGACTGCTACGCTTTGTAATACAGTTTCAAGGTGGAGGGTTACACTCGAGAAGAAGGGGTAGGGCTAAAAATCAGAAATGGGTTTGGGCTAAAAGCAGGACTCGTTAGTAAAGATGTTGATGTGGTGTTAAGGCAGTTGTCGTCATGGTCTACATTCATGTAGTCCTACATCATGCTGCTGTCTGCCAATGGTGCTGGCACCTACTGGATTATTCATCATCGCTCCCTGAATGTGCGCAATGTTGTGGCTGAATGTTGGGGCTGTTTGGTCAGTCAGGTACAGCGATAAAGCCAAGCCTTGCCGATGTCATATGTGCAGTCAAGCATCAAAACTGTTCACATGTCTCAAAAGGTCAAACCTACCCACCAGGTTTCATTCATGTTGGTTGATTTCCTCTGGTTACAACTTTTCTGCAACTACTCTTTTGAAGATGAGTGTATATTTGCAGTTTTACTCTTTAGTGTCTCCACTCGTTTTCTCCACTCCAGCTTTATCACAGCTTCCACTGTTTTCAGGAATTTGCAGCCACACCTCCAAAGTTCATTCAAGTTCAGTATTTTATTCTGCAGTTAATCCCAATCACATTCAATGATGTTGAGGTCTGGAGTCTGGGTTGGTCAGTCTATCGTTCTGAGAACACCTTTGTTTTGTTTTTCTTTGTTTACGTTTCTGTTACCTTTTATTAGTGAGGGCATCTTTCAGAGCACCTTTCAGACCTAGTGTCTACTCGCAGTGTAAGAATGGATAGAGAACCCTAATCTGTAACAAGTGGAGCTTCATTTTCTCCTCTTTATTAAATGGAGGGATGTAGGGGCTGGATTTAGTGATTCTGAGGCTCTATGATAAAAAGAAATGGGCATCCCTGTATGTACACTTCTAAATATTTGAGTCTCATTGTGCTTGTTTAAAGAAGAATAAATATAATCTGTCAGTGTAGTGAGATAATTAGATACAGCATTATGAGCAGAGAGGATACATTTATCAAGAAGTTATTAATCTTAGTTACCCAAACAGTGGAGCTATTTACTCTAACATTAACTCTAGCAGTATGTACAGCCTGCTGAGGCATTTTCTGGGTTTCTCTTGCTAGACTAATTGATATTCTCTCTCAACACTCATCAAATCCTCCTCCCCATGACATGTTAGTTAATTGCCTTAGTCTATGTATTTGCTTTGTTATATATTATTATTATTATTATTATTATTAATAATAATAATAAATCCCGATGGCAAAAAGTTCTTTAACATTAACACACTGAGTAAATATAAAGGGTCTAGTCACTGGGTTCATAGGCGGCTGGCCACTTTTGCATAGTGCAATGACTGCCAGGAGGAAACCAGAATGAACTGATATGCTGAGATAAGGAAGTGAGACATGTATTTATCAAAAAACATTGTTATTTGCAGTTGCAACATTTGATATGTTCTCTTTGGGCTATTGTCAGTGAAGTATAGGGTTGATTTGCACACTATTGCCTTCTACATTACAACTTCATTAACTAGACTGTAAATGAAGGGTGATCTCTGGCTGCTGTACAGTGCTGTATGTGAGTAGTCAAATAAATGAGTGCCTCCTGGCGTAAAGAACAGAAAACCTAGAACTGTTATCATTATTTAAAAGCTGTTTAAACATGTTTAGTGTTTTTTTTGAAAGGGTGTGAGGTGAGACATGAGGTCTGAGACAGAGTCTTTTTTATGCAGCTCTTGTGCATCTTTCAGTTCCACTTCTGTTTTAGTTCTCATAGTTCTCTTAGTGCTGCAACCCAACCACTAGCCAGCATTGAATTCTCATTACATCTGAAGCTATTTTTATGCCATATTTTGCATGACTGACATTTACTTGCTTTTGTATATGTATATATATATGTATATATACAGGGGTTGGACAATGAAACTGAAACACCTGGTTTTAGACCACAGTCATTTATTAGTATGGTGTAGGGCCTCCTTTTGCGGCCAATACAGCGTCAGTTCGTCTTGGGAATGACATATACTGCGTCCTGCACAGTGGTCAGAGGGATTTTAAGCCATTCTTCTTGCAGGATAGTGGCCAGGTCACTACGTGATGCTGGTGGAGGTTCATCCTTCTTGGTGGTATGCTGACATTACCCTGGATACCGTGGCTCTTGATACATCACAAAGACTTGCTGTCTTGGTCACAGATGCGCCAGCAAGACGTGCACCAACAGTTTGTCCTCTTTTGAACTCTGGTATGTCACCCATAATGTTGTGTGCATTGCAATATTTTGAGCAGAACTGTGCTCTTACCTGCTAACTGAACCTTCACACTCTGCTCTTACTGGTGCAATGTGCAATTAATGAAGATTGGCTACCAGGCTGGTCCAATTTAGCCATGAGACCTCCCACACTAAAATGACAGGTGTTTCAGTTTCATTGTCCAACCCCTGTATATATATGACCTGGTGTCACTCCAATACTACTGTGTAACTGTAAATGTGTGAGAATATTCAAGCTGTATGGAATGGATTATTGTAGGACACCATTAGGAACCTCTATGCTGAGACATCTGGCCTATTGTGTACATAGTACTTCTGTATGTGTAGCTCAATAAATAGTGCCCATATCACTTTGCAATTAATCATCATTTATTGTTCCTGGTAACCTTTATCTTCCTCCTGTGTTACATTGCAATCCCACACTTCCTTCTGGGTGCAACTTTTCTTTTGATGATGAGTGTATATATACAGTATATATGTTTAAGCTTATGTAAATGTTTCTCATATTTGATTTGACTTCAGGAGCACTCCTTCAATATTCAGCGTTAGCACATCTCAGCTAGGAGCTTTCTTTCTGTTCTTGTTTTAGAAATTTTCCCACTTCACCATGTAGAAAGCATCTAGTTCTGAGCTGGGTCGTCTTTCCCGTACAGCATGGTTAACATCTAACCACAGATTTTCAGTGATGTTCAAATCAGGAGATTGGGGGCCATACCAAAAGCTCCAGCTTGTGTAATAGTTCCTGGTGGATATTTGAGACTTGTTTGGGATCATTGTCATGTTGAGAAACCTCTTTTTTAGCTTCAGTTCTTGACTGACTGAGTCACATTCATTTCCAACACTTAGATGTTTTATTGTTGGCAAGGTATTCTTTTCATCAGATACTGCTCTTTTTATCTCCAAATATCCCTTTATCAATAGTGGTCAAAGAGTTCCATTTTTACTAAATCAGTCCAGAGCTACTAAAGCCAGAATACCTCTGGCATATTAAGATGGGTTTTTTTGCATACTTAAGTTCCCTTTAACTGACATTCCTAAAAAGGTTTTAGACAATAGAAACTGCTAGCTGGAAGAGTTTAACATCTTGGTTGAACCTTCTCCTGGTGTATAGGTGTCAATCAGCCTTATTTTCAGATCTTCAGCTAGCGACTTAAAGCAGTTTATGGTTGTTAAGTGGGATTTGTTGCACCCTCCATCAGGTTACAGCTTCTATTGACGATTGTTTACCTGCCTATCGAGGACTAATGAGTCTATTAAGATAAGATAAGATAAGATAAGATAAGATAAGATAAGATAAGATAAGATAAGATAACACATAATTGATCCCGAAGGAAACTGTAGTTACCAGGAGGCATACACAGGTATACATGCCACATTTAGTGTTTTCTATTTTTCATTTATTTCATATATTTTCTTATATTTAAAAATGTACTACAATTTGTAGAATATTGACAGTAGTTTGCTACAGAGGCTGTGTTTACTCCTTTTCACTTTATAAAAATCAACAAAATACATCATTTTCTACTTACTTTCACTTTTGCACCTCCTCAAATGACTGTAGCTTCACTCGTGGTTGTTGGAGTTTGTGTGCTCTTACTCTGCAGAAAAAATTGGAAGCAGCTCACTCTCACAGGACTGGAACTCAACCGACAGCGGCAGCGTAGCTTGAACTGCTTACATACTTCCAAGTTTTTCCGTTTGATCTTTTGGAGGTGCAGAAGACTCTGGAAGGCGGTGCGGTAGTCAGAGCTGTGGCAGTAGATGATGGGGTTCAGGCCGGAGTTTAGGTAGCCCAGCCAGTTTAATATCATTACGAGTTTATCTTGTTCGTCCTTCTCCTTAAACGCCACAATAATGTTGACAACAAAGAAGGGCAGCCAACAAAGTGTGAAGGCGCCCATGATCATGCCCAGAGTCTTCAGGGCCCTGTGGCGATCAATAAAATGTCTGGTTGTCCTCTGTCGTTTACTCTGACACGGATCTGGTTCTGCTGTATACAAAACAGAATACACAAACAAGACTTAACAGCAAGTAACTTTATTACACACTCATCATTACAAAAATAGCTGCACCCAAAAGAAAGGGTCGGATTTCAGGGCTATTGGGAAGGAAGATAAAGGTTACCAGGAACAAAAAATGATGATAAATTTAGACTGATATGGATGATATTTATCAAACTACATATACAGAAGTAGTGTATCTTAGTATGGTGTTTGGGCCTCCATGTTTTAGGTATGTGTGATGCATGACAGCTAACTCTTAGTCTTGCTGCTGACCACAGAGTCTTCACATATAAATTCGTTGGTCGTTTCCAACATGACAAATGTGACTTATCGCTGAAGATGACCTGCTGCCATTCAGAGTCACTCTATGACAGTCTGGCATGACATCATTGTAGTCTTTGGCAATGTTGACGTGGTGTTAAGGAAAGTCATCACAACGGTCTGTGTGTATAAAGTCCTGTGTCATTCAGCCATCTGCCAATGGTGCTGGTACAGAATGACTCTTAAATACAACGATAAGGCTGTACTTTGAATTGTTCACAGTCGAACCTAAACACCAAGGTGCAACTATTTGTACAGCTCCTCTGATGATGATGATATGATGGTGATGAGTGCACTATTATTTGTAATGGTATTAGTAGTGCTAACTTTACTTAGAAATTTATATATATATATATATTATGATTAGGACAAAAAGGTAAACATATGGTACTGGAACTTAGAACTTAGAACATAGGGCAATGAGAAAATGGGACTGTGGCAACAGAGGACCAAAGGGCATAATATAATTTTTTCCTTTAAAGACTTTATGTAAACGATATTATGTTAACTGATATGCGTTTGTATGAGTATTTAAAAAAAACACAAAATTCTTATTCTAACCAGGGCAAGCTTGAAGTACAATAAGTTTATTGTTTATAGAGGACAGGCTGAGCTACGTGACTCTTAGGCAGGTGAAGATCAGTGGTGCTAAAGGTTACTCATGCACTCTTTAGAAAACTCATATTATTACATAAAACAAACCATTTAGCCATAGACCACAAAGACGTTTGATGGCTTTATTGTGCCACTGTGCGATATTATGTCTTACATAGACAAAACCAGTTTTGAGCTGTATATCAGAATTAAAGTTTCAGATGTGTAGTGGCCTCGTATATACAGTGGCTGAGAAGTGCGAAACAAATGAACGTTTCAGAAAACAAAATTACAAAAATAAAAACAAATTTACAATCGAAAAATTATTACATTCAAGAAAACAAAATTACAAAAGCAAAAACACATTTACATTTTTTTTTAGATTGCAAAGCGTCCTTGTGTATGTGAAAGGCGCTGTAGATGTGTAACCTATTATTATTATTATTATTATTATTATTATTATTACTATTATTATTGTTGTTGTTGTTGTTGTTGTTATTATTATTATTATTATTACATGACATGAAACACTTTTACAAACTGAATTCTGATGGAAAGGGCAAGTCTAACACACAGTGGTTTAGACATCACCTGTTTGTCTCTTTCTTCCGTCTGCTCTTTTAACTCTAAAGACCTTCCACAGGAGACACAAAAGCTAAAATATGTGCCACAAAATGGATAAAACATGCGTCACGACCTTCACAAACTTCACTCACTCTACCAAAACGAAACAGTTTGATTAACAAGGGTCAGGAACAAGCACTTCCTGTGTGTTAAACCTACTCTTTCGTGGTTGAAAATTATTTAGATACTGGTAAAAGTATTTCAGGTGTTGTAAAATTGTTTTTGCTTTTGTAATTTAGTTTTCTCGCATGCATTTTTTTGTTTGTAAATTTGTTTTTATTTTTGTAATTTTGTTGTTTTCTGAAATGTTCATTTGTTTTGCACTTCTCGGCCACCGTTCTCATACTGTTTTTACCCTACCAATATTTATGCAAAGTTTTTATGTCAAACCCAAAATTGTCTTGCAGTCCACCGGACGCAGTAGAGTAAGGCCTGCTTGTTTGTTTGTAGAAAAATAACAACCCATTTAACAGACTGCAGGTCCCTCTTATTTGGAGCTGGTCTGGAGCACAGGAGCACATTTTTGGAAAATATGGCATTGGGAATATAGAATGCTCTTAGCCTATGACACATGTTAACCATCTAGAAAAGAAAAACTATCCCACCTTATTTATTATTCCACACCTCTGTATATTGTATCATATTTATTATGTCTGTAATGTGATACAAATTGCATGATGAATATGCTGTCCTACCTGCAGACAATTCCTCAGTGAGCTGCTGGCCATCAATGGAGATGAAACGCAAGCTGTCCTTATGGATCATTTTCACTTGCCGGGTTGTGATTAGATACACCCGCCCGTACACAAAGACCATAACCAGCAGAGGCATGTAGAAGGACAGGACAGAGGATATTATGGCATATGTCTTATTGAGAAGGAAGTCGCAACAGCGGTCATCTTCGTGGCATTGTACTGCAATGGTGTCGTTAGCGCGGGCGTAACCGCCAATGATGGGGACGAAGGAGACGAGGACAGAGATCATCCACACAGCAAATGCAATGAACCGTGCCCTCCACTTATCCAGAAGTTCCTTGTACCTGTAAGGACAAAGATAGTTGACTTTATCTCTTTTACAGAATTGATATGGAACAGTCACATCAACGCATGTATCACTAAAGGTTTCATTAGGTTGCCTAGCTTGTTAGTGATTTGCATGTGCCTACATGGTTAGAATGAACATGATTTGATCAGCTAATGAAAAATCAGATCATCTGTAATAGGATCTTCTCTACAAGCGTTCCAACAGAGGAGAAATCTGCTGTTATTCCATCAAAGAGAGGACAAATCAGATTGTCTATAAACATGATCCCTTATTCCAACAGACTGGGACACCTGTAAATGGGATCTACTGTTAGAGAATATTTATTTATAGAGCAGTGCAGCTCTTTCAGAACAGGAGTTATATGAGCTGTCCTTTTAGTTTTATTAGCATCCAAGCTGCTTCGTTCTGTATGAGTTCTAGGGGATAGACGGTTTTCTTAGGAACCCCAGTAAGAAGAGCATTACAGTCATCAAGTCTGCTTGTAACAAACACATGAACAGGTTTCTCTGCACCACTCTGAGACAGAAAAGCAAGATTTCTTAAATAATGAAAAGATATATTTTAGTGACTGAGATGACATGCGGGATAAAACTTCAGTCTAAGTTCAGAGTCTAAGATCACACCAGGTTTCGTACTTGTTTTATATTAGTAGTTAAAGAAAACAGAGTTTGTCATAAAGCATTGTTCCCAGAGTTTTAGTATTTCAGTTTTTTCTTCATTTAGCTGAAAGTTGTACTTTTAAGTCTTTCTACCGAGTCTAGTTTATACAAAGGAATGGAGATGTATAACTGCATGTCATCAGCATAGATATGAAAGTTAACGTCATGTTTCCTAATGACATCAGCCCGAGGTAACATGTACAAAGAGAAAAGCAGAGGCCCCAAAACTGACCCCTGTGGTACTCCACAAAAAATAACTGGGAACAGTTTGTTAAATTATATGTATGTATATGTGTATATATATATATATATATATATATATATATATATATATATATACACACACATATATATATATATATATATAAAATATTATATAATATATGTATTAAACCATTCTAAAACTGTGCCAGAAAGGCCGACCCAGTGTTCAAGACAGTGGGTTAGAATCTTTTGATCCACAGTATCAAAGGTCCAATAAGACCAGAACAGGGGGATTCTGTACATCATTGTATGAAGTCATTGACAACACAAAATAATGCTGTCTCAGTACTATGGATAGAAGAAAAACCTGACTGGAAATCCTCATATAACTTGTTGGATATTAGACTGAAAGCAAGGCTTTACTGAAGAACAGAAGGTTTGAAATCGGTCTAAAATTATTTAGAACATTTGGATCCATGTTACTCTTCATGGAGAGCCTTCACCAAGGCTGTCTCAAAAGTGTCTGGAAAAACACCTGTAGACAGATAACTGTTGAAAATGATTAAGACATAATTCTGAACACAGTCAGATTAAGGACAGGATTAAGATCACATGTGGATGAACCTATCGTGTTCATAATAGCTGTAAGATCCTGATAACTGATAATAGAGAAAGATGGACATTTTAACAGAAAGAGGACAGATTGGGACACCTGTAAATGGGATCCTCTGTTATTCTAACATATGGAGGACAAGTTTTATGTGAAGTTTGTGAACCTCCTCTACTGTTATTCCAACAGGTAGATTTTGCCCTTTTCAATTGTTTGTTAGAATAAGTGTAGAACGAAGCAACTGTAAAAAGGATCTGGTGTTCTGTTATTCCAACAGATAGAGGACAAATCAAAGAGGCTTTAAATGGCATCTCCTGTTATTTCAGCAAACGGAGGACAAAATAGAGTTTGTAGATTTTGCCCTTTTCAAGTCACATAAAACTGCTCTCGGGTGTCTTGGCATTTAAAAGAATCCCTTTCCGTACCTCAGCGGCCTGGTGATAGCCACGTATCTGTCCACAGCAATGGTGCAGAGCGTCTGCGTGCTGGCAGTCACACACATAACGTCCACCGAGCTCCAGAGGTCACAGGCGGTTTTATTCAGCGGCCAGTTTCCTGTCAGCAGCACAACAGAGCTTATGGGCTGGACCACACAGCCAACAATGAGGTCGGCCCAGGCCAGAGACATGATGAAAATGCTGGTGGGGTTCTGGAGCTGGGGAGTCCGTGCCACGGCCAAAATCACCAGGAGATTTCCTCCCACGGTTATGAGATTGACCATGGCTAAGGGACCTATCAGGAAAGGCGATATTGGAGTGTGGTACGGTTCCTCTGGGTTGGTGTCATTCATATTCTGCAAAAGAAAAATGGAAGCTGCTTAGTACTGCTGTAGTTAGTAGATGATGTTCAATACACTGCAATGTAAGTAACGGTAGGTTATTAACAGTGGTGCTCCAATATGCTTTTTCATATCTGACCATGCTGACAATATTGATGCATGGAGTTTCTTAACAGCTAGCCAAGTTATAGTTTACAGCAGTGTTGGGCTAGGTTGTTCTTCACTGCTGCTGTGTTCAGTAAAAGAGCATACCTAAAGAGCTGTTTCCTGCTTAATGCCTAATGCCAGATGCTGATGGCAAAAATATGTATTGATAAAATGATTGGAAGATGATAAAGTGAATGGAAGACAGGTAGCAGACAGGTGGTCTAATAAACTAGCTTTTGGTTATGCTAACCTTTAGCATATATATATATATATATATATATACTGCTCAAAAAAATAAAAGGAAACACTCAAATAACACATCCTAGATCTGAATGAATGAAATATTCTCATTGAATATTTTGTTCTGTACAAAGTTGAATGTGCTGACAACAAAATTCAAAAATCATCAATGGAAATCCAATTTATTATCCAATGGAGGTGTGGAAAAACACACTCCAGGCTGATCCAAATTTGATGTAATGTCCTTAAAACAAGTCAAAATTGCCGACCATTGCCGACCCACTGCCAAACCGGTCATGCTGAAGGATGTTGCAGGCAGCAGATCGCTCTCCACGGCGTCTCCAGACTCGTCACGTCTGTCACATGTGCTCAGTGTGAACCTGCTTTCATCTGTGAAGAGCACAGGGCACCAGTGGCGAATTTGCCAATCCTGGTGTTCTCTGGCAAATGCCAAGCGTCCTGCACGGTGTTGGGCTGTGAGCACAACCCCCATCTGTGGACGTCGGGCCCTCATACCATCCTCATGGAGTGGGTTTCTAACCATTTGTGCAGACACATGCACATTTGTGGCCTGCTGGAGGTCATTTTTCAGGGCTCTGGCAGTGCTCCTCCTGTTCCTCCTTGCACAAAGGCGGAGGTAGCGGTCCTGCTGCTGGGTTGTTGCCCTCCTACGGCCTCCTCCACGTCTCCTGGTGTATTGGCCTGTCTCGTGGTAGTGCCTCCAGGCTCTGGACACTACGCTGACAGACACAGCAAACCTTGCCACAGCTCGCATTGATGTGCCATCCTGGAAGAGCTGCACTACCTGAGCCACTTGTGTGGTTTGTAGAGTCTGTCTCATGCTACCGCGAGTGTGAAAGCACCACCAACATTCAAAAGTGAGCAAATCATCAGCCAGGAAGCATAGGTACTGAGAAGTGGTCTGTGGTCCCCACCTGTAGAACCACTCCTTTATTGAGTGTGTCTGGCTAATTGACAATGATTTCCACCTGTTGTCTATTCCATTTGCACACCAGCATGTAAAACTGATTGTCAATCAGTGTTGCTTCCTAAGTGGACAGTTTGATTTCACAGAAGGTAGATTTACTTGGAGTTACTGATCTAACGTTGTCTTCTCCGTCAGCCAGCATTAAACCTGTCAGCGTCATCACATGTTCATGACAGCTCACTGACACTCTTCTGATGCTACTCCTGAGCATTAACTGGTAATAAACTCTATTTGATCTCTTTAGAAGTTAACCGAACTGTAAAGTCGCACCCGTAAATGAAACCCAGCTTACTGTTGTGTTGTGTAATCTGGGTTACTGTGTCATCAGAAATTCAACTCAGTGGTGCAAGAGATATTAGCTCTCAGCTGCTGAATCAGATAGCAGATATGCTGTGGTTCTCCTGAAGTTCAGACGAGCAATGTGCTTTTCACCCACAGCACTGCCGGTAGTCTGACCCACATTCACTTCAAATGACTAGAACTTATCTGAACTCACAGATGCCCCATCTTCTAATTTCAATCTGAACGCTCCGAAATGGGAACAGATAGCATAACTCAGCATAAAGCTACACGACACAGAGTCAGGTCTATTAATATTTAGCCGTTGGTGAAGTGATTATTGGTGCAGATTATCAGGTTTCATTTGACAGTATTTACATTCACATGAATGGTGTCGAGAACAACCATTTTCATGCAAGGCCAGCAATTCTTAGGGGCTCAGACGTAATTGGACAAACTAACGTGATCATAAATTAAACTGTGTGTTTTGATATTTAGTGATAATCACATGTTGCTTTCACACAGGTTTCTTCCCTGGCCATGCTCACGCAGACCTTTACTGCAGCTGTCCGTCTCGTTTTTGGGGTGTTTGACTCTGATTTTTGTCCTCAGTAGGTGAAATGCATGCCTGATTGAATAGAGGTCTAGTGATTGACTTAGCCACTGGGAAACGTTCCTCCTCTTTGACTTACAAAAGTCTTCTCAGCTTCAGGCCATTGTCCATCTGCTCTATTGGAACATTTGGGTGAATCTGAGCAGATACACACCCATCAGCAAATCATCAGGGACACTTTCATGTATCTAGATCCACTGTTTATTGTATCAGCTCGGCTTATCACATCGGAGCACCTTGTGGTTCTACAATTACATACTGCAGTCTCTCAGTCTGTCAGTCTCCCACAATCTGACTCCCTCTCTCCAACAATGTGACTCCCTCTCTCCAACAATCTGACTCCTTTCTTTTAATCTCACTCCCTCTCTCCCACAATTTGACTCCTTTTCTGTCAGTCTGACTCCCTCTCTCCCACAATCCGACTCCTTTTCTGTTAATCTGACTCCCTCTCTCCCACAATCCGACTCCTTTTCTGTTAATCTGACTCCCTCTCTCCCTCAATCCGACTCCTTTTCTGTTAATCTGACTCCCTCTCTCCCACAATCTGACTACCTCTCTCCCACAATCCGACTCCTTTTCTGTTAATCTGACTCCCTCTCTCCCACAATCCGACTCCTTTTCTGTTAATCTGACTCCCTCTCTCCCTCAATCCGACTCCTTTTCTGTTAATCTGACTCCCTCTCTCCCACAATCTGACTACCTCTCTCCCTCAATCCGACTCCTTTTCTGTTAATCTGACTCCCTCTCTCCCACAATCTGACTACCTCTCTCCCACAATCTGACTCCTTTTCTGTTAATCTGACTCCCTTTGTCTCACAATCTGACTTCTTCTATCATACAATCTGACTCTCTTTCTTTCAGTCTGACTACCTCTCCCCAACAATCTGACTACCTATTTCCCACAATCTGACTCTCTCTCTTTCAATCTGACTACCTATATCCCACAATCTGACTACCTCTATCCCAGTCTGCCCCTTCTTCTTTCAATCTGAATCCCTCTTTCCAACAATCTGACTCCTTCTCTCCAACAATCTGAATCTCACTTCTTTCTGTTACTTTTCTGTCCATCTATCCCTCTCTCCCTCCCTCCCTCCCTCCCTCACCTCTCTCTCTCTCTCTCTCTCTTTCTCTCGCTCTCTCTCTCTCTCTCTCTCTCTCTCTCTCTCTCTCTCTCTCTCCATCTCTTTGTCTCCCTCTCTCCATCTCCATCTCTCTCTTTCTCTCTCTCTACCTCCATCTTTCTCTCTCCCTCTTTCTATCTCCACCTCTCTCTGTCTCCCTCTCTCTATCTCTGTCTCTTTCTCTCTATCACTCTCTCTTTCTCTGCTTTTCTCTCTCTCTCTCTCTCTCTCTCTCTCTCTCTATCTCAACCTCTCTCTCCAACTCTATCTCCATCTCTCTCTCCCTCTCTCTTTCTCACTCTCACTATCACTCTCTCTAGCTCTGTCTCTCTATATAAATCTATCTATGTATACAGTTTTTGTACTTTTGCCTCTGTACACCTCTAAAATGGATTTGAAATGTAGACATTTATCTTTAATTAAAAAAATTTAAGCAGAAACCTTTCTTTGAGCGATCTGCAAGTAAGGTACACATTTTGATTTCTTAGTTTAAATCTGTTGCTTTGCATAGCGCAAGGTCAATATGTACACTATTTGGCAGGAGTCTCGTTTCCCATCATTTGGGTTCTACTGGCTCTAAAACAGCACATTGTGCTTGGACCCTGATGAGCAAATTTAACAGTGGATGGTCGATAAACAACAAATCAGCAAAATCAATTTCAGACAAAAACACTGATCATTTACGCATATGTCTGTTTTTCCCTGCTGCTTAGAAGCTACTGATGAAAGAAAACTGTGAGCTCCTGCTCTGCTGGTGCACCAAATAAATTGCCCCTTCTGAGCATTTCAATCTCAGTTTGCTTCAGAACCAACTCTGACCTGGTTCATTTGGAGTGTGAACGCAATTTAGACAAAGCCATCTTAACGAACCAAAGACAGAACAAACTGTCATCGTCTCTCTGCAGAGCTGCTCTGATTCATGGAAAAGACGAGTTTCTGATGGTGTTTTTGACACATGCGTGTGTTTATCATCTCTTCATAAGCCCTGAATCTGTAATTATAGAGCAGATGCTTTTTGTAAAAGCATTAAGCCACTCAAGACCGGTATAGGGATTTCACCCTGTTCTGCATCAAACATAGAACAGCACGATTCTGAAAGTTTAATGGACAACACAGTTATTGTTCACCAGAAAATCTGCATGACCTTTCCTTAAATTACTTTAGTTTTTGTTGTTTAATTCAATGTTAAATGTGTGGCTCTGGACACTAAGCTCACTAGAACTGAAATGCAGCGACTGGAGCTAAATTAGATTCTCTAGAGGACGTAGTGTGATCTGTGTAAAATTTGACGGGCTGACTCACATGGCACCAAAGAAGTAAACATCATCTTGTGTATGTTACATCCAATTATGCACTTCTGAACAACAGCTACACGTTGTGCAGCTGAATGGCATATAGACTAGTACTAGACTAGTAGTGACTCCATTCAGCTTACCAAATCATGGCCTACATGATAGAAAACGCGTTGCCTTATGAGAGCTTTCTTTGAGATAAAGATAGTTCAGCCATCGCCTGAAAATGTTATTGTCATTAACCCGAGGATTAAAGCACAGTCAAATCAAGCTCCATTTTAGCTGTTACTTTAAGTCCCAAAATCAAAACAGGACTTATGTGACAGAGAGGACTATCCAAGTTTGGCCAGTTACAGAAGCTCATTGCAGACATTGCAGATTCCTGCTGGGTTAAGACTTTTTATTGCAGTTTTAGGACACTAGATAAGTAGCTGATCTCTGAAGCACTGTAGATCAGCAGAGAAACAGGTCAGTGAAGCGTGGTGCGCTCTGTCCAATTAACCCTGTAACAAAGTGTTAGCCATTGCTAGGAATTTGAAGATTATGGACTCCAATATCCCCTATAGTTTTCTCTGAGTTGTTCACACTGTTAGTGTCAATCATATGATTGTCGATTAGTCAGCATCAAGCTTAAAGCAACATAATGGAGCAGTAAAGCTTACTAGTTGACTAGTGTCTGTCCCTAACTTCATCAAATTTATTATTATGTTGTTTTAGAAAAAAAAGAACATTTAAGCAGACCCCTTTAGATGTTATCGGCTATAAAGAGTGTATAATTAGTGAAATGTGGGAGGGGCATTGTAAAAGCTGACAGCGGCATATTGAACGCATTTTTCCCTTCACAAAAAATTAAACATTTCTAGCAATTTGTTTACATGTATTTGGACATTTCCTGTTGTTGTGTAACAGTGTGTTTAAAAAGAAGCAGCTACTGCACAAAGATGTTAATGCAAAAGTAAAACACGATGAGGCACTGCTACACTTCTATACATGCTGCCGATTTGCATGGCCATGTGCATTTTAAACCAACACTGTATTATGTCTCTTTTTAACAATACAGCTTAGCAAAATCAGGCACCAGTGCGACCTGTTCATCAGCAGTCAATCCTTTACTGAACTCTACAGCGCTTTAGTTAAATGGATCGATAAAGAGACATTAGCATCGCAGCATTAGCCCTTACAACAAGTACAGACTCACCGCACCACCGTCTGTCTCATCAGCCCTCAGTCTGCGCTGCGTTATCACGTCCAGAGAACAGATAGCTGAGATAACGCAGTATACAACCGTATCTGTCAGTGTTTTCCTTCAAAAGCGTGTGGAGAGTCTTTTCCAGGCTGTGTTGTGTGTTGCGCGACCATGTTTGCGGCATGTACAAGGTGTTCTAATTTCACATCTCTACATCCTGTGGTTGAACAGCCAGAGCAGAAGTTCAGTGCAGTGCGTGGCATGAGCTGATGTTAACTGTGCGACCGACTGTTCATACCACACTGCTCAACAGAGAACTAAAGGCAGAAGTACACCAGCAACACAAACAAATACAAACACACAAATACCAACACAGAAATGCCAACAAACACACACACCATACACACATCAACAGCTAACACATAGCATAAACACTAATGGACACTGGCACCAACAACTAACAACAAATAGCAACAAACACCAATGAACCCAGACACCAACAACTAACAAACACCAATGAACACAGACACCAAAAACTAACAAACACCAATGAACCCAGACACCAACAACTAACAAACACCAATGAACACAGACACCAAAAACTAACAAACACCAATGAACACAGACACCAAAAACTAACAAACACCAGTGAACACAGACACCAACAACTAACAATCACCAGTGAACACAGACACCAACAACTAACAATCACCAGTGAACACAGACACCAAAAACTAACAAACACCAATGAACACAGACAGTAACAACTAACAAACACGGATGAACACAGACACCAACAACTAACAGCAAAAAGCAACAGACACCAATGAACACAGACACCAACAACTAACAAACACCAATGAACACAGACACCAACAACTAACAATCAAATTGCAACAAACACCAGTGAACACAGACAGTAACAACTAACACCAATGAACACAGACACCAACAACTAACAATCAAATAGCAACAAACACCAGTGAACACAGACAGTAACAACTAACACCAATAAACACAGACACCAACAACTAACAATCAAATAGCAACAAACACCAGTGAACACAGACACCAACAACTAACACCAATAAACACAGACACCAACAACTAACAATCAAATAGCAACAAACACCAGTGAACACAGACACCAACAACTAACAAACACCAATGAACACAGACACCAACAACTAACAATCAAATAGCAACAAACACCAGTGAACACAGACAGTAACAACTAACACCAATAAACACAGACACCAACAACTAACAATCAAATAGCAACAAACACCAGTGAACACAGACACCAACAACGAACAAACACCAATGGACACAGACACTGTGTAATGGAGTCATTTGGTATGGCAGTGTCCATCGTTCAATCAGTTACTGTCTAAATTTTAAAATTCCTCTTAACCTTGTAACAAAAATGCATGTCTATCAGTACTACATAATTTAACATACTTTTATTATGAAAGTTTTTTTTATAATGTTATTATATTATATAACGCTATATGAAATTAGAATGGTAAGGAAAATCGTCACAGGTCTGAGTCTTTATTTACATTACATATAATTATTATTTGAGTGGACAAGACACTGCCTGTTAAATATGTTTATGTTTGTCACTCCGTATCACGCTTCTGTACTTCAGCACAACAAAAGTTTCATGTTAAACCACAAGAGGGGTGTGTGACCATATACATATATACATATATACACACATTGTATCACCCAGGCGCAGTCAAGAGCGTGGCCTGAAGTGCTGTCACTTTATTTCCTACTGAGCTACTGGGTTTTCCCCACTTCAGCCTCATACAAACCCAGCAAAAGTGTGCAGTGATGAGTTGACGCTACTGAAGTGACTAATTATAGTAACTTTTACTTCTGCAAAAACATATTACTCTGCACTTTCCCTCAGTTCATTTTATCCATAAGCATTTCAGTTCTAAACAGTGTTTCATTTTGTTCATATAAGTGGACATATATGTTATGTGTAATGTCTTGAATTTTTCAAATACTATTTCATCCATATATCACCATATACAAGCATATGTGTGTAACACAAGCTCGCCAGACAAACAAATTGTCATCCTGCGTGTTTAAGATGGTGGAAACTTCAGACTATAAATACCTGCGCTCTCACAGATTGAGAAGAGATGGTGCAGTGCAGTGAATGTCTCGTTCATGAGTGGAAAATGGGTCCAAAGCAGATTTTAATGATTGGCTAAAAGGAGTGACTGCTTTTGGCTGTACCAAAGGCCATAGTGTGAAGGAAGTAGATGGATATGTAGGTGTATTAAACGGCGTACGGTCATACGGGTCTACCAGCAGTGGCTTAAATCACAGTCTACAAGACATTCTCCTCGCAATTGTGCCAGGGAAGGCATCCACCAAATCTGGCCCAACTGCGCAATTCTTTGACACAAGCTTGGTTGAACATTGATGTGGCAATGCCATGCCGAATCACAGGTGACAATTTTTTTGGAGTTGTATATAACAATATATGACATTACTTATATATGCTAAGCAGCCATAACATTAACCACCTGCTTGTGTCTACACATGTGCCAGCACAACACACTAACCTGCCATCACCGCGCCAGTGTCACTGCTCTGTGGGGTCCTGATCTTTGGGGATAATAAACTATGCAGAGGAACAGACGGACTACAGTCTGTAATTACAGTACTACTCCAGCTGTTTCTTTATAATACCACTTACATTTCCAGCCTTTTGTTTCCCCTGTCTCAACCTACTCACTGTAGATTAGCATCAAGCATGAAACCCATCACAGACTCAGGGTCACCCAATGTCCTCTTTAAAATGAACCACATGTGTGTGAGATTAAAACAAGTAACTGTGGTTATGTGGCACCAGACAACAAAGAACCTGCAGAAAAGAAAAAGTGTTCATTGTCTCGCCTATCAGAAGAGCTACAGGGCCATGGTGAGGGCTGTAAGGTTTTTTGTGTGACATGGTGGTTCAGTTGTTGTGAGATGGTCATTGGTGTGCACAAGCAAGGCTCACCCAATCAGATTTTAGGACTATCCGTTAGCAAAATAACATATAATAATATAAGGTTTTGTACATTTTCATTGTTTCTTCCTCAAAATGAAGTGACAATTCATATAACAGCTACATTACTATTCCCTAAAAATATAGAAACATAAACATGACCCACATACCTCACATACACCTGATGGGACACCTCCTTGTATCTACACTCACTGTCCATTTTATCAACTCCATCTACCATATAGATGTGTTGCTGCTGGAGTTTTAAACACTCACTGCTGAAAGCGTTCTGTAGGCAGCGTCGTTTGGGCAAGCCTCCTGTGGCCGCTGAGGAAGTACTAGAGGATGGGGGAACACAAACTGTGCAGCAGTACCCTGTGGACCAGCATGGTAGTAGTGTCTAATAGAGTGGACAGTGAGTGGACGCAGTGTTTACAAATTCCAGCAGAACGACTGTGTATGATCCACTCACACCAGCACAACATACACTAACACACCACCACCACTACATCGATGACCCACAAACGTATTCTGTGGTGGAGCTATATAGTTAAGTATAGTAATTATCGACTCACCTTGCAGGTCCGGCCCACTGAATCGCTTACAGAAACCTTAATGAGACTGCGTGGGGTTAATTTGGATATATAAAAGAGTGTGCAGACGATTATCAGAGCTTTGATCGAAATCTTTGTATTGCGCTGCTCATACACCACAAGGACTGCTATTGATCACCAGCTCTGCTTAGTTCCCTCCTCTTAACATACCCCTCTGCTTAAAGGGCCCGTATTACTAAAATAACATTTATACAGTCCATATATGGAAACTCTGTTGCTAAATTGGGTCATGGTTGAAAGGTCACAAAAGCTCTATCATTTACACATACACTACATGGCCAAAGATATGTGGACACCTGACCATCATACCAAGCTTGTCTCATTTCAAAACCGTGGGCATCAATATGGAGTTGGCCAGTCTTTGGGACAGCCTCCACTCCTCTGGGAATGTATGTGGAAATTTGTGACCATTCAGTCCAAAGTGCATTTGTGAGGTCATGCACTTATGATGGACAAGAAGGTCTGACATACTACTGACATATCGGTTCATTTCAAAGGTGTTCAATGGGGTTGAGGTCAGGACTCTTAACAGGCCCCTCTAAACTTGTCAAACCATGTCTTTATGAAGTTTGTTTTGTGCACAGGGCCCAGTAATGCTGGACAGTAAACAGGAAAATGTCTTTCCAAAACTTCTGCCACAAAGTTGGAAGCATATCGCCGCTGTCCAATGAAAAACATGTATCTCCACTCTGGTCCATTTTTACTTTAATGCATCATTTGAACACATCAGCTGCTGTTCACACTGAGTGAGAATCTCATGATGAATGGACCAACAGAACTGGCCCAAAACCATGTGGAAAGATGTCTGGTTCTATTGATTTACATTAAAGGTAAATGAGGTTTTAGGCCTCTGCTGTAAAGTTGCCAGTTTGGAGATACTTGTTTTTCTTTGGACAGCGACGGTATAAATGTTCAGCCTGCTGTAGAATTAACCTCACCCTTCACTGGAACTAAGGGGCCCCATATCATTATAACCATACACCAAACGTTACATTTACATTTAAGGTATTTAGCAGATGCTCTTATCCAGAGCGACTTACAACCGCGTTTAGTGTTCCGTTGGATAATATTCCAGCTAGTGCAGGAAGCCTGGAGCCTAGAACTCACCATGAGCTCAGACACTGCCCGAACAGGGCGCCAGTGCCTGAGTTGCTGTTGGCACAGTGCTTTTCAGTAGATGGAAAACAAACCCAGATTTGTCCATCAGACTGCCAGATACAGAAGCCTGACATACACATTTCCACTGCTGCAGTGGTCAGTGGTGGCTTGTTTGATACCACTCTAGCCAGTACTTGTTTTGTGCATTGTGACCCCAGGATCGTGTGCAGCTGCTCAGCCATGGAACCCTATTTCATGACACTCCCAATGCACTGTTCTTGTGCTTGTGTTGCTTCTATAAAACATTTTACAATGAATACAATTCAACTTGTCATCTTAGTTTAGTTTTCCTGGTTTGGCCTTTGTCTTTTATAAAGGCACAGTAGCCTCATTTGCCCTCCATGACCTCCTGAACAAGGTATAAGATGATGCAACTTGTCAAATTGACACCCCAAACAAAAGGTGGCAATATATTTCCAGGAAGTTGTGGTATCCACTGCTGTCATGAGAAACACACCTCCTCAATGCATTAACTGTTATTTACTTACCAGTCTAGAAAAAAAAAATGTAATCCCTTTACTTTCCAAGAGCATCTCAAGTGCTGGACAGCAGCTTTTGCTTTGCTTCTCTTTATATCACTTCTTTTGTGATATACAGTCATGTGCCAAAAGTTGCAATCATTGTGTTTATCTTTTCATTGGCTTCCTATCCTTAAATGATCTAACCATGATCTTAAACATGACAGACAGAGGTTAGGCTACTACCTCATTCTCTCATGTTGGACTGATTTGGCCCCACACTACAAGGACCCCTTTTTATCGCTAAGGTACAAAGTGGTATTACAAACTCTGATTGGATCAGGATAGCTGGTTAGCATGCTAATATCAGTAGGTATATCCAAAAATCTTACATATTGCTCCTTTAATCTCTTTACACCTCAATAAAGAAACATTTAAACCTAATTTACCTGGGTGGATGGATCCTAGTGTTATAGAGAGACTTAACCAAGGTCCCCTATGACTCCTGCAACAAAACCCAGCCCTTCATCGCCTAGACTGGAGATTGTGCTCTGATATACAAAGTGCATTAAGTGCCAGCTCATCTCTATAGCTCTATAGAAGGCATCCTCACACAGGACTCAAACAATAAAGCCTATCATGACCTTTAAGAGGTCTCTGATAAGAGGAAAGCCACCTTTCGTATTTCTTATCTCCCTGGAGACTGCAACTTAGACCTACAGGTACCATATTGGAATATTAAGCTATAGTCAGACCAAACCTCAGAAATGAAATCTCTTTTCCTGGTTTTATTCCTTTTCCACCTTTGGAAAACATCAGCTGACCCAATGTTAGGATGCCTGCTGTTTTAAAATAACTGTGAATAAAATCCTGGTGTATTCAATTACATTAAAAGGTTCTGAAAAGCCACCAAGCAGCTCAGGGCCTGTGTTTTTTCAAAGAGTTGCAGTGTCGTAGACAGACACCTTGGCACATCAGATCAATAGCATGACTTTGCAGTAGCTGAATCAAAGTCAAGATCAAGCCTATGTAGTAGTTGAGCCTGGGTCAAGATTGAGATCCTGGACACAAGGAGTCTAAATCAAGTCCATGACTATGGAATAGTGGAGTCAAGACAGAAAGCTGGATGCATCAAGATAAAGTTCAAACCAAGTTTGTAGCAATTAAGTTACATTTTGGACCAAGAAGTACACACATCAAGTCCGAGTCACGACTAAGACCTTAGTAATTTAGTAAGATTCAAGGCCAAGGCTTCAACACATTAAGTCCAAGTCAAAACCAAGACTTAGTTGTAGCTGAATCTGAGTAAGACCAGGACATTGTAGTAATTCAGTATGAGTCAAAAAGATGTAGACACATCAAGTCCAAGACCTTTACACATCAAGTTTAGTTCAAGACCTAGTAATTTTGTCAGTCAAGACCAAGACCTAGTTTTAGTCAAGTCCGAGTCGAGACCAAGACCTAGTTTAAGTCAAGTCCGAGTCAAGACCAAGACCTAGTTTAAGTCAAGTCCGAGTCAAGACCAAGACCTAGTTTTAGTCAAGTCTGAGTCAAGACCAAGACCTAGTTTTAGTCAAGTCTGAGTCAAGACCAAGACCTATTTTAAGTCAAGTCAGAGTCAAGACCAAGACCTAGTTTTAGTCAAGTCAGAGTCAAGACCAAGACTTTGTAATATCTGGACAGATCAAGTTTAAGCCAAGATCTTGTCAAAATGGAGTCCATGCGAGACCTGTACATAAGTCAAAGTCAAGACAAAGAATTTGTATGTATAGTTGTTGAGGTGTGTTTGGTGTGCATATGTTTTATATGAAGTGACTCATACACAGCGGAGGGCAGTGTATAAGAATATAGTGTATATAGTAAGGCTATAATATAGATTAAGAAGAATGTATCCTAGCTAGTGCAAGTAGGTTAGAGTCCAATCTACCCTTGAGCTCAAACAGGGCCCAGTGCTGATACCTAAAAAAAAAGATACAGCAGTTACACACAGCTTAAGTGCAATCCCCAGACATACCTAGCCAGGGCTCATACCTACAAAGAAGATCAACAGCTGAGGTAGCATAAGTACAATACAATACCTCTCAGTAGGTACTTACACACATTACATACCTATAGATGACCTAGAACTCCAAAAGTTCATGATATTTATATACGTCCCTCAGCCAACTTCCTCACACATGAAGCTTTCCGAGTCAGGAATGATGCCCTATAGCTGTTCATTACCAGTAGTAATAGAATTTGTTGTGAAGTCCAAGTGAAGACCAAGACTTTGTATTAGTCATGTTAAAATTAAGATCGAGAAATTTGCAGTGGTCATGTTCAATTCAAGACTGAGATATTGTGGTTGTCATGGCTGAGTAAAGACAAAGACCCTTTTTAGAAACTTTAGCAAGGTTCATATACGACATCAAAACTACAAAAAGTAGGTGAAAATTGTATATCTTTATTGTATGGGAACATGAGGTAATGGAAAATAAATAAAATCCAGAACGTAATATGATTTAGCTGTCTAGGAAAGAAATAACTCATAGATACTGTAAATGTTGTCCTACCGGGTCTGCATTATTGGGCCACATGTCCTCATCTACAACACCCCTGTTGTCCTCTACTGCTGAAAACCACATATGAACAGGAACTGACTGATTGGGTCTTAAGGCCATAATGGACTTTCATTATGAGCACAATAACACCAGAATAACACCTTTGTGTAAATGGTCAACTCTTGGGAAGGACTGAGCTAAGAATCCATGAAATCAATGATCAGCTTGTTTACAATTTGTTTGAATTCAATCAGCAGTTTGTCTGTAGTAAAATTATTTTTGGGCTTTGACCGTTGACTGATGCTGATTGATTTAAAGCAACATGCATTTGCACATAGCGCTGTTGTATAGTCTCTAACTGTTGCTGAAACTGTGACTCTGGTTTGCAGATGGCATCTCTGAGTGCTGAATAATTTATGAAGTCCCAGCAGCATTGGGTTTCTGCTGGTGTGTTTTTGAAGCATTACTTGACGGTTTCTTACAGATCTTTTAACTTAGATTGAACAGGGTGAAGAGTCTTGAAGTCACAGCATGTTCTGATGGTATTTCATTATTGATGATTATTGAGCTGGTGAACATTTCCGTCTCTGTTATCTGTGAGATGGGAAGCAGAGCAATTACAGTTCAGAAGAAGCATTTGAGTTTTTTTATCTTGATCTGGTGGCTGTTGGTTTGCTGAGTTTGATGCTGGGGAAGACTGCAGGGAAAGACCAGGGCTTCCTGTGATGATGCTAGCCTATATAAATAATGATAGAATATATGTATGGTGTAAGACTATAGTGTAAGAGTGAAGTGTGTGCTGTAAGAATATAGTATATGGTATAAGAATACAGTATATATTGTATGGTGGTGTTTGGTATAGTATATAGAGTAAGGATGTAGTAGACAGTGTATAAGAATACAGTGTATAGAGTGAGAATATGGAGGACAGTGTATAAGAATATAGTGTATAGAGTAAGGCTATAATATATATAACACATCAGCTACACATCATTACTGTTACACACAGCAGCCTAAGCCACACACACAACAGGCAAAAAAAAAAAAACACTTCATCTGAAACTCATAAATATTTTTTTTGTCTCCAAACTCAAATATCAAACGAGGAGTTTTTTTACTACATGACATCTTTACACTTACAGGGGTTGGACAATGAAACTGAAACACCTGTCATTTTAGTGTGGGAGGTCTCATGGCTAAATTGGACCAGCCTGGTGGCCAATCTTCATTAATTGCACATTGCACCAGTAAGAGCAGAGTGTGAAGGTTCAGTTAGCAGGTAAGAGCACAGTTCTGCTCAAAATATTGCAATGCACACAACATTATGGGTGACATACCAGAGTTCAAAAGAGGACAGATTGTTGGTGCACGTCTTGCTGGCGCATCTGTGACCAAGACAGCAAGTCTTTGTGATGTATCAAGAGCCACGGTATCCAGGGTAATGTCAGCATACCACCAAGAAGGACGAACCTCCACCAGCATCACGTAGGGACCTGGCCACTATCCTGCAAGAAGAATGGCTTAAAATCCCTCTGACCACTGTGCAGGACGCAGTATATGTCATTCCCAAGACGAACTGACGCTGTATTGGCCGCAAAAGGAGGCCCTACACCATACTAATAAATGATTGTGGCCTAAAACCAGGTGTTTCAGTTTCATTGTCCAACCCCTGTATATATTCAGTGAAATACACTACTAGCATATGTTTTTTTGAGTTTTCAGTTTGCAGGGCACAGCAGTCTGCTGTAAAAGTCTGCCACGGTACTCCTACACGCATGTACTTTCGCAGATATACAGGTCATTTATGCATATTTAGTGCTTTTTTGGGGGCATGGACAGAACTGCAACACACATGCTGTATTTACTGTAATACATACATAACGAAAAACAAAAACCATCTATTCATGTGGGTCCTGTGCATCCTCTGGGTCTGGCCAAAAAAAAAACTTTTACAGGCAATGTTCTCCATGGCCAGATAACAGGGAAAGAACTTCGGAAGTGATGTATACACCCCTGACAAGCTCGCTAAATAATGTCAATACAAGTTTCCTTCATTGTCTGGAGATGTGGTTAGAGTTGGTGGGGTTGGTGATCATAGACCTTCCACCCCCATGTTGGAAAGAACTCCACAATTGGACTGAGGAATGGAGAGTATGGTGGTAATATGGTTACCGTACCAGTAAAAGAAAAACAAAGCATGCTTCATATATTGATAGTGCAGTTTCTTCACCGGGTCAGAGCTGGGCTGAAACAGAACCCTATATACCTGTTCCATGTGTATTTGTTTTCAGGAGATGATCAGGTGCAGCTCATTGAATGGACGTTGGTAAATGTGATGTTGTCAGTAATGATGGAGTAGTTTTTACTGTTGTGCAAACCAAGATGTGTAACCAGTGGCCTCTTCTTTAGGCTCAGGTGCTAATTTCTAAAGATTAGCCAGAAGTGTTTTCACCTGTAAGGGCTAGGTTTTGGGAATTGGCATACGTGTGTGATATTTGCATGACAGTGCTCTCCTACAGAAACACAGGGTTTTCAGTTTTCAGTGATATATATAAAACGTAGAGAACTGTGTTTAAGGTTTTGCAAAAAGTGTGTTTAAAAATTGCTAAAAGAGTGCAGAAGCAGAGAACGTGCTAATGGTTTAGTGGACCAGATCAATGGATAGGCTTTATTAGTCAGTGGTTTCTAAAATTGTGCTACAAGTACCAGTTTTTGGGTCTTGAGTTTACAACTGTGTACTCAGGGTTGACTGTACTAGGAGATTTGCAGTGAAACGTTCAGTCATTACAGCATTTACAAGAGGATGAAAGAATGAAGATGCCACCCAGTGGTCAATGACTGAAAAAGCAGACGCTGTTGTAAAGAGGAATTCCACCAATTGTTCCAATTTTCAGAATAATTAAAAGGTTGAGCAAACAAAGCAATTCAAGCGGTTTGGTGAATTGTCGTAACAGTTTACAGTTTGGTAAACAGAGCCAGATGCCTAGCTATTAGAAATCTGGAAGTTATTGCATGAAATGGTAATAAATTCAGTGCCTGATTTCCAACACATTTTCAGAAGATTTTTGTCTAAAACGTATCTTTAAAATCCGTTTATGGTAGAGAAGTATATGCGAGGGCAAAACAGACCCCAAAGAAAACTTTCTGGTTTTAGATTTTCCACAATTTTCCACGCGTAGGTCTTATTCATTGTATCTGAATCTTGTTTATTGTATGTACGTTGCACTTTCTGCAGCCTGTACTGTATTGTTTTTTGTTCTCGTTTTGTTATTTTGTTTTGTTATGTGGCACCCTTGTTCCGGAAAAAAACGTAATTTAATTTTACTGTGTACTTGTACAGAGCTGTAATGACAATAAAAGCCACTTGACTTGACCTGTGCTTTTGATAGTAGATAAAATGGCTGTATTTGCCTTGCTGACTTGAAAAACCCCAGTTCCCATCAGCACCCTCGTAAAGACATCTGAGCATGTACAATCAACTGTTTCCCACCAAACTACTCTGAATTTTCATTTCAGTAGCAGGGTTTGTGAGTGCACAGCAGTTTGTGAGATTTCAGATTGTCACATGGTTCAGTTCTATAAAGCTGAATGGGCTGCATGTCTGGCACGCCCTCATCAAACAGAGCGATGGTAAGTTTTATAGCCGGCCAGCAAGCAATTAGTATAATCAAACCAAGTCAATCAACATGTCACACATTAAACAGATTGTGTCCTCAGTAATTAAACAAATGCACTTCTCTCTCAGAGTGAGTTTTATTACTGACAGTCATAGATCCATACAGTTAGTTCTTTGAATCCAGGACACGTAAATAATTCCAGTTCGACCCAAAGGAGATAAAAAATAATCACACTGCTGAAGTTAAAAGCACCAGTCTTCTTTAATTGGCATTACAAACTGTGAAAAATAGGGACGCGTATTGAAATGTGTCCAAACGGACCGAAGGCCAGAGGGGGAAGGTGTTAGCTACATGCTAATGATCAGGGTCCAGGCGAGGGTGTTAGCGACTTGATAATTAACAGTATCTCCTCCACACAGCAGTTATTTCTCTGGTCCACACAGCTCCAGCAGGATCTTACGGTAATCACCCGACGTGTCGCCCTAGAGGAACACCAGAAGACATATTTTTTACAGCAGAAGAGACTCTGGATGATGCATTCAACCTTAAAGACAGGTGTAGTATTCAGGTCCTGCTGTCAAAGGAGTTACATCACATGTGCGTCCCTGTTGGTATAGTTACACACTATATACAATGCCATTTAACAACACCAATGTGTGAAATGATCTGAAATACTCTCTGGGATCTAGTTTTGTTTTCTTTTTGTTAATGTGACCCAGGCAACCTCCATGAAAGTAAAATGGGACAAAAGTTTGTCCACCTCGTTCAGTAGATGGAACTTTCTAAGTCTTTCACTCTCAGCTCGGGTCTCCATAACTCAGCCTGGATTAATTTTTGAGATGCAGCTCCACACAAGATGGGCAAAAGGGCTGAATGTCTTCGAGGGCAAATATGTGTTGATCCTCACAGACTGAGCAAACAGCAACACTGGGCTGCTTTCCCTTTTGGAATAGTGAAAGTAGCATGAAAATCCTCCATTCAGATATATGTCATATAGAGTTCAATAATCTTGGGACATATTTATCAGCCACCTATCTACACATACAAACATATATGTAGTACCTATCCTTCTGATGTTTGAGACAGTTGCTGATGCACCTCCAATCGGTCATGTTGGTTGTTGCCATGCTAAAAGATTACCATGACTGGTCAGATATCCTATTTCCAGTCACTGTGTAACACTTGCACTATGCTTCTTTGTTGTTGAATGTGTCATGAATGTGCAAGCTGATTCAGAGCATGCTTTGGCTTAGTAATGGCTAATCACGGATTTGAATTACAGATTATTAATAAAGCACAAGTGATATGTGCCATATATTCATACGCATATATGTTTTCATGTCCACTGTAGATGTGCACTGTTTCTTTAACTCGTGTCCAATTAAATATTTTTAAACACTGAAGCAACTTTACTTCAATGTACTGTAAGTTAAATGTTAGAGATTTTATTGAATATAACCTTTAATATAACCCTAGAGGCTAAACACTATATGAATAAATGAAATGAAAATACAAATTTTATTTATTTATTATTTTTGTGGTGCTGTTTGTGCAACAAAAATCTAACAAGCAGAATTTCTATAAAAAAATATCAACCCTTGCAAAACACACAGACAGTAATTTTGTCAGCTACCTTCCACTCAATAAAAGCTAAATTGGTTCAGTACCTTAAACTGAGCTAATTCTGAGCAGAAGACAAACTGATCCATCTGATGTTTGGCTGTACTGCCAGTACATGTGTCTGATAGGTGCTCCAATTCTTTTACTGACACCCTGCTCGAATAAATCTCGCTTAGTATGTAAAGTAATGCCTTTGATTTGTTGATATTCAACTGAATTTCACCAGAGAAACGGTCAGAAACCGAAGTATGTGCAGATAATCTATAGTGGGGTCTTTATATTGGCCATAAAGACCCCAGTCTGTTACGTCGTGTTATGTGGCCATGAAGACCCCTGACCCACATAACGGTTTTAGGTCTAGGTTTTTCACTTATACATAATATAATAATGTTTTAATAGAATTATTAAATCATTAAATTGCAGCTCTTGTGGATTGGAAAACTGTAGTCTTAAAAATGCAAATTTTAATATGAAAACAATTAATATTTTCCCTTACCTTTATAAAGGAGTACAAAGTTTTCCCATACATCTTCAGGAACTCAGCTTTGATGTCCTCCATGTCGATCTCAGCGCGAGAGACCATCACTCTAATCAGGATACTGTCTGTAGTACCCAAACCCTACAGTACAACATGATCAGTACAAGACAGACAAACAAGTTCATATTAAACTGCATTTTTTATATGACGATTCTTTTCTGAATCTATGTCCATTACATAAATAGGCTGCATGGATGAGATTACCTTCATAGATTTGTAAAGTCTCTCTGCAAAGAAGGCCGGCTTGTTTTTGAGACTTCTCACTGCAGAACAAATAGAAATGATACATGAAATCAGATTATTTGTTTATAAATGGTCATATATCATGACAGGTCACACATTCCTGGTCTGTAGCATACGTATATGTGAGTATCAAATATTATGCTATATAAACATACAGGCATAACAGAAGCACCGTACATCCATGAGGACCACATGGACCATATGTCAGATACACAGTTAAATACCTCCCACCTATTTGTAAATAAATGTTTTACCGCATAGTGTACAAGGTGCATGTATGTAGCATTTGGTAAAGCAGCTATTAGATCTTCACTTCTTTGAGAAGCACGTGGAGGAAATAAGGAAGATGCATAAAACATATATGTAACATATGCCTTCCATAAAATAATTATGTTATCTATCATATATTGTTAAATATATGTGTTACACATATATGTTTGTACATGTTGCTGTATAGCTAAAACATACACCTCCTTGGATCTACACTGATTGTCTATTTTATCAGCTCTACTCATTGTATAGATGCACACTGTATTTCTACAATTACATCCTGTATACTTTGTTAGCCCCTTTTACCTCTGTTCTTCAGTGGTTGGGCCCCCCAACAGGTCCAGCACCATGCCGGTATTATTTGGGTGGTGGATCATTCTCAGCCCCATGTGCCCTTATAGGGTAAGCGTATGTATGAGAGTATGCACTCCTTTGTTAGGTTGGTGTATCTGTGTTTGTGAGTAGTGCTCAGTAAAAGTTCCATTTTCCTAATGCACTTTCGATCACGCACTCAAACCACCAGATCAATCACCCATAAACCCTCCAAACGTCTCCACCTACCTATAGCCAGGAATGCGTCCTCCAGGCAGCCAGACATTTCCCTCTTAATGCTGTCCTCAATGTCTCGGCCTGAGATTTTCTGATACTCCTGAAACACTGCAGGAACCGGAGCAAAGAAGATACAAATCAGTCATCTATCTATCTATCTATCTATCTATCTATCTATCTATCTATCCATCTATCTGTATCTGTATATCACCAAAGTAAAGAGTACCTTTCAGTAAATGATTTCTGTTCCTCACACACAGGATGGTGAGGAATTTGACCTCGTCTGTTCCCCAGCGAGCTTCGCCCGCCTCATATATCTCCTGCAAAGCATGCGGACATTGTGGTAAACTAATAACAAATATATTAGTGAATAAAGTAATTTTAGTCATTTCTGGGTTTCATTTCATTTTGCTGCGTTTGGTCAGCTCTTTGGAACTTTAGCATTTTATTTAAGACTGAAATTGTGAAAAAAAGAGAAGAACAGAGTCTAAAAAACACAACAGCTCATTTACAGCTTCTTTCTCGTCAGCTCCTTATTCACATTTTCCATTCCAATTCCTCGTTTATGCTAAAATGGAAAATGTGAATGAAAAGCCAATTAGTTAGAGTAGTAAGTGGACTGTTGGTGCTTACCTTGGCATCCTGTTTGGCTAAAGCCTCATCTACAGTAGTGCTCTCATCTCTACCTGCCTGTAAAAACAAACAAACATCAACATAATTGGGCTTCATTCACTGGCAGGCAAGGCCAGTTCTTTGCCTGTATATTTTTTTTTACTTTTTCTGTTTGTACCTTTAAATAAAGTAGAAAACATTCTCTTTAGGACTATAAGAAGTTTTTAAAATACCATGCTCCATAGAATATTCCATGTTATTTTACCACAGTAAGTATTGTTATTTTTTTCTCTCTAATTTATATTTTGTTATTTAAATAATATTTACTGTGCATTTCAACTATACATACTTGTTTTAAATTAGTAAATAAAAAATGACTTCTTGACAAATACTGACACACATATTTCGACATGTGAAGTTGTTTTACTTTAAATAACCCTAATTAGGCTTCAATATATATCCAAATTAAGCATATTATTTTATATTAAACAGATATTGAAAATGTAGGTGTCCTCAAACTTGCAAAATACATGTCTTGTGGCGCCATCTACAGTCTCCTAAATATTTCTACATCCAAAAGACACAAAATGTATTTATTAATACATGCGCAATTAATATCTCTAAATAATATAAATGTAGAATCACGTTTCTGCAGTCAGAATATACCAGTGGCTATGGTGTATCTAAACTGATCTACAGGTGTAGTCCTTCATCCGTGAGGAGAGAATACACCTGTGCAGACGCGCTGCTGTGGCTGGATTTACAATGCAAATAAACAGGAGTGCTCTGCAGAGGCAGTGCAGTCCTATAGCATGGCTTCAGTAAAAGTGAGAAAATGTATTCCTCTTTATTCTCCCAGAGGAACAATTTGTGGCTAACCACATTCAAACAGATGTATAAATCGTATCCAGCGGCACATTTTCTACATTTTTCTTGCATTTTGTTTCACAGTGCTTATGTGGTTTTATAGACCAAATATCATAATTCATTTCTACTGGACCATTTTCCAAGCTCTGTTTATTACTTACAATTAAACAGCCTGTTTGTTGCTTAGCTGGGCCTCGTTCAAATTTCAATCCAGGCTAAAACAATTCTCATAACGTCAACATGAATGGGTGGGGCTAAACTGTTGTGGCTGTATATGTGGATATGTGTAAATGAATGTGTAAATTATGTCATTTTGTCACTTCACAAAAACACTGAATTAAAATTAGGCTGTTTAGTTTCCATGTATGTACTTTATGAAGGGAATGTGCTTTAAAACAATTTTAAAGAGTTTGTTAAACTTTGCCAGGACTCAAAACAGCATGAAGGCCTGTGCCAACTTAAATATGACATTAAAAGCAGACCAACTGCAGACTCATTTAGGATGAGTTTTTATTTTTATATTTTTATTTTATATTTTATTTTATATTTTTATATATTTTATCAGATTTTATTTTCCTACATATTAAACTACGTACATACACACTGCAGTTAATCAGAATTGGAATTACTTGTGTAACCTCACACAGTGCATACAGTAACTTTACAGTAAACAGTACAATAGTGATATACTGTACAGCGTACAAGATACATGATGTACCATACAGTGTACCCTGTTGTGACTTTAGTAAAGAAGATGCAATATCTGTACACCACCTCAAAAATACATATAGACGCACACTCCATCTCATCCCAGATGAAGAGAGGGCTCTGAATGAAAATTATTTACAAACACAAATCAGAAGAAGTTGGGACTGTATTAAAAATGCAAAAAAAAGTTCCTCCTGGTCAGCCTTATTTTTATTTGTTAATATACATCCATTCCTGCATTTCAGGGCTGCAACACATTGCATTAAAAGTTGGGGCGGGAGCAATTTTAGGGCTAGTAATGAAGTAAAAGACTAAAGAATGATCCACAAAATGGTGAGCGTTTGAGTAGCATTATTTTTCCCTCTTTAGTGCATAATATAAATAATTGGATCATGGAATCGAGTTGAGTAAAGAGTTAAGCTGCTCTGAAAACAAAAGTGTTGTGAGAATGAATGACATCCTTAAAAAGGCCTACATGCTGTTTTAAGTAAGTTTTTAAAAAAGTTTTACCCTCCCAACTTGTTTTGGAATGTGTTGTAGGCCTGAAATGCAGGAATGGATGTAAAATGTTGAAGTTGACCAGACAAAACATGATTTTGGGTTCATACTGTCTGAATTTAAATAAAAGTTGAAGTAAATATAAGAAACAACGCAATTGTTATTTTATATTCAAAGTTTTGTACAAAAATATGTGGTACTCCAGGATACCAATGAAATTATTCAGATGACCCTGCTGGTTCCCATGGGTTCAGGATGTAAAGACATCACAGCAGGCGTCTGCAGAGGCGGAATAAGACATCGCAAAAAATTCTTTCTACGCTCCACTGCAAGGAAGATCTCATGTGGTGGATGATAACCTGGGGCAAGCACACAGGAATGTCCGGAGGTGTAGAAAGACTGCACTGCAGTTCTGCCTAAGGACCTACATTTGTGATTTTTCATTTTTGCATCTTTTCCTTTGTGTTGTGAAACTGTCTTGTCTTTCTATTCTGTACCAAAATGACATGGACTGTCAACAAACTATAGTAACAACAGTAAAAAGCATGAACATGAATCCTGTCCAGTCTTTTGGATTTGAGAAAAGTCACTACAAAAAAGTTCAAATATAAATAAATACTCCTAAATACTACTATTGCAAGATTTGTGTGTTTAAATGTAATGTTTAGAGTAGCATATACCAAGACATATTGTGATTAATTTTCATCTATAATAATAATAATACTGGTTTATTCTTTTGACTGCTCCTGTCTTCAGCATTAATTACTTTTCTTCACATGACACAATGAAAACTCAAAGACGAGTATTTATTTTAATGCTCTCTAGAGAGTAGCATCACTATTACAGGAAATGGGGAGCAGAGGTGTGATTCTGCCACAAAGAGATGGAGATTACCGTGAGTAGAGACACCAGCACCCTCTTAAACATCCCAGACGTATCTCCACATATATCGTCCTCCAGGTTCTTCCCATAATCTGCCATTGTTGTAAGAAAATAGACCTATTACAGTTTGCATACTCAAATAGTAACGACATTATGCAAATAGGTCACAGAAGCAGACAAGCTGCCGATGAACAAAGCAGTAGCATCCATTAAAGCACCACCTCTCTATAATCCGATCTTTAAACAACTGCAAAAAAACTGCAGTAGTCTTTAGACAGTTGTAGCACTCCTTAGACAATGTGTAATAACCTTTACATGTATATGTAGTCTTTAGATGGATTGTGGCAGCTTTTAGACAGCTGCAATGGTCTTTAAATGGTGTGCAGTAGTCTTTGGATGGCTGCAGTAGTCTTTGGAGGGAGTGTGGTAATCTTTAAACAGTATGTGATCGCCTTTAGATGGCTGTAGAAGACTTCTGAGCTGAAGCCTTAGATGGCTCTAGTTTTCTTTAGATGGTGTGCAGTAAACTTTAGACAATGAATGTTAGCCTTTAGATGGTGTGCAGAAGTCTTTAGACTTTCTTCGCAGGGACTACATGGATTATAACCTCTGCCCAGAAAGTAAGACACATCTTAACACAGGTTATGGGTCTTAAATACGAGAACACATGTTAAAAAGAAGCTATACTGCATACTAAAAACGTTTAATTTTGAACTTTCTTGACTATTGTAATTAGTAATTATAACCCATCACCAGTCCCAAAAGTTTAACAAACGCTTTAGCACTCTCTTTAATGAGCACTTACCTTTGCTGTAGGCTGCAGTGAGCGCTTTAACTTCTGAGTTGCTCCTGGAGGCCAGAATCTCAATCAGACATGCTTCATCTGTTCCAGCACCCTGAACATTCAAATAACTTTTAGAGGAAAGGCTATATAACTGTACTGCGAATCAGGGGTTGGTGTTTAAATGAACTTGGCAGGTCTTTAAACATAATCAATAATGTGTTAATTAATACCAGAGTTTTTAAGTTCTAACTATTTAAACACATATCAGAGTTCATGTCTAATGTAACCCTGATCTAAAACATATCTCTTACACAGAGAACATGATTAGAACACATAGGAACCTGAGCGCTCTACTTGTGTTAAACGTGTTGAATAAAAACTTGAACTTGTATAATAATGTAAGAGACAGTTGAACAGAGAGATTTATAAACAGATAGACCAACTGACAGACAAAACATATAAACAAGAGTGATGCAAGATAGATGCAAAACAAGCAGACAAACATATGTGAATCCTGACCTTAATGCTGTTTCTCATCTCGTAGGCGTCATAAATTGGTGGCAGCATCAGCAACCCAATCACCACCTTCTCAAAATTACCAGTCAGCTCTGACTTCAGATCATCAGTCAGTTCCTACAGAGAAATCAGTCAAATTAGATTATATCGAGGTTATTATCGGTTCTAATTATAATCCAATATACACTAAACTGTCTCTCACAGTGAGTAAGAATGAATGTGTATTATGAGCTATTTCTTCATTTGTTAGTTGGTATCAGCTGGTTTATAATCAGATATCCCATTTGAAATTACGAGGCACTTTAAAAGTTTAGGGACATTTTAACATGTTTTAATTACAAAGCATGTTTTTTTTGTAAGTTACATACATATATTAAAACCTGACCAGGTTTATTTAGACATGTGGAAATATCAGGGCTCAGATATAAAACTGTTCATTACCACCAGAAGTACAAAATGATTTTAACATGTTTCAAATACTCTGCTCATCTTTGTATTATCACACTATGCATTATATGATATAAAAGCAACTGAGGTGTTAAAAAGCCATAAACGTTTTAATAAACACATGGTCATTATTCATTACTTACCGACGTGACTCATGTTAAAGTTTGAAAGGTGAGTTTGATTTGTGGCTGATTAAATGATGTGTGGCCAATTTTTCTAAGGAATGTATTGGCTTTGTTAGATGAGCAATTTTCCGCTCATGCTTGTGTAAATTATAGCTGAGGTTAATGTGTCTGTGAAATGTATGTGTATTTGCGTTTAAAAATGCATATCTGAGATCATCTCTAGATATATGCTGGAACCACAGTGAATAAATATGTTCACTGATTTTTCTTTCTTTTCATCTCCATCCTTTGCTTATTTAAAAAAAAAGTTAAACCATCTGTAGGTGTGGAGAAAAAAGTATACTCTGTCATATAGAAACTGACAGTAAAATGACTGGCTACTGAGATTACTTTTACAGACACCTGTATTTTAATAACAGTGTATTGTTGTAAGGGTACAGTAGAATGCAGTTACATAACAGTACAACGTTTCTACTTGACTGTTACTTTCTGTTACTTCAGTTGATTCCTGAGAAAGTCATGCAACAAGCAACCAGTTCTTTTGTTGGGAATACAGCCAAAAGCCACACCCTGTTTCTCCCCATGTTGTGATGTTAGTCTGCAACAGCAGTCAGAGCTTTAGGTGTTCAACCTCCCTTTGACCCAAATGAGTTTCAGTGTGAGCTTTTATCACCTAGAAGAGAAAATCATTGTCTAGACAATAAATAAATGTCTAATAATTAGCTCTTCATACTAAGAAGGGTAAGTGTCCTTGAGCATTTTATAGGCAGAGTCGGAGAAAGAGAAAGAGAGAGCAATCCCTGCACTCTATGCCGTTCCCACCCGGATGACTCACTGTTTCTGACCAAACAGACACACACATGGAAATCTGTTCTTTCCAAAAACGTATGCAAACATCAGCAAGGCCGACCCGAGACCCTCTGCACACATGCGCCTGTATTCAGCTTCTTTCTGATCCACAGCTTTCACATACTAACCGTAATGTTACTGTTTAACACCTGGGAGCTGGTGGAGACATCTCTAACACAGATCAATACTGCTGTTTAACGTATTAGCTGTTCTCTACAAGTCACTGATTAACAACTAGCACAGTTTCTATGTACACAGCCTTTACAAAGCCATACTCAGAACCATAAATTTAAAAAAAGGAACACATTTGTCCACACTCTTATCATGTTGTCTGGTCTGGAAGCGGAATATTCTTCCATCATCTCAATCATAAACCTCACAAGATATGATTAATCAATGTCTGGATGGAACTTCTAATCTCTAATAACACAAACATTAGTGACGGTTTTGTTTTCTTTCTTTATGGCCCTGTAAAGCTTCATGAAATGAAGCGCTTCGCATTAACTTACTGAACCATGTTAACAGTAAATAACTTTTTTACATTATTCCATTTAACTGTTAAAGTAATACAACTCTAATATATATAATATATAATTATTCTATATTAAATTGTTATATTAATAATAATAATAAACTCACATCTGGCAATAAACAGCCTCGACAATTTCTGGTCAACAGAGGGGCATTTTAGCGATCAAAACTGATCCAATAATCCTGTTTTTTAAGATTACATAATATTATTTTATAATATTCTTATGACATATTTTATAATAATCTTTTATAGTTATCTTTTTATAAAGATACCGTATACTGATTCAGTACAACTCAACCTTGCATAGCCGGGGCATTTTTGAAATTGTGAGTTTGGAGTTCGGCCCCAGTTGATTTCATATTATAATGATGCCCACACTATAAAAGTAGTGTTAGCTGCTGTAGAATTCTGGCAGTAATTAACAGTGTAGTGAATAAGGTGTTGTTATAGACCTAGATTTTTTGATAACAGGGCTTACCTTCCCCACGGCCCGCTTGTAAGCCTCCTTTATCTGCTGCCTCTGTGCAATAGTGCGGTGAGGAAGGATGGAGATGATCGCTGACTCATCAGTGCCTGAAATAAAAAACACTGCTTCACAACTATTCTGTATGCTGCACAACATTGTGCATATATTGTGGAATAGCCAAGGCCAGTCAAGTTTATTCACACAGAGGCAGTTCAATGCTCTTAAATAACAACAAAAGGAACATTTAAAGGAAAACAGTGTTTTTTTACAAAGGGTGTAGGTGTTACTAAAACCATCTTATTAAAGGCAAAGGATGAAGTGCAACTCTTCAGGTCTATTTGGACAGGATTAGCAGCCAGTTTACCACAGCACACTGTAATGTTGCTGATCATTCTCTGTATAAATGACAAAGACCCAGCCCAGCCTGTACTCCAGAAAAGAGTGGAAAACATTAAAACATTTTATTTAGCTGTTATTTCTTTTAACCTAAACATCTCTCTTGTCCTAAATAAATCCACTGTGCCATTAGCACCAAATTAGCGTGGCTAATCACAGCCAGCAGCATTACTGGCTTTATAAGAGCCACAGACAAAACAAGCAAAAGCTTGTTCAAGCCTCCATATTTATTTTTTATTTTTTTACAGAATGTGACAGTGTTTTTACTAACATAGCTATGGCCACATGATTAATATACACAGACGTTATTTCTATAGCTCATTCTATATATAGGATTAATACAATCTGGATTTATTTCTATAGCTTGTTTGATAAGGTAAAAGGTGCTGAATCTTCACAGATGTAGGAGAGCAAATATGGACTACATCCAGGCCCTCGAAATGACTGCTACAGTAGGTATTATACAGTGTACAACTGCATAATCAGGTTAAACAGATATTCCTAATGGGTCTGACACTTTGACATCTAAAGACACTGTATGACAGTTTTTAGTTTTTAGTCACTCACTATACACTGGAAGATTTTGAACAGACGCTCCACGTACTTTTAAAAGACTAAAGTTTGACAGCCTCTCACACGTCCAAGACTAAAAACTTGGAATAATATTAAGCACAGTGAATTTGATCAAAATGTCAGAACAAGAAAGAAAGACACAGGACATGACAGAACAGCTATTCTGACAAACTTACACTCAGCGATTGAGATGGCAAGGGCATGCTGCAACTCTAGCAATGATTTTATTCTGACATTGGAAATTTGTCTGCAACACTGAAAAGGTTTGAAATGCTGGTGTAAGGTGGGCATAAGGCTCCGCTCACATGATTCACTGGAGAATAAACAGTACGTCCCACTGGCTGCATTGTTTAGAGTCCAGCTTTAACAAAAGGGGGAAAACAGACCAGATGCTTCTCTCCACAATCAACTTTTCACCCAGAATGATAGCAATCGCAACATTCTCCTGCTTATCACCAGCTGACCCTGTATTATTTAATTCGCCTCACACTGCACTCAGCTGATCCCAGTTACACTCATTTAACTTCATAATGGCTTCCAGCACACAGAGACACATCTCTTTTCTCCTCTTCTCTCTTGCAGTCTGTCTTTTAGCTGATGCAGGATTATAATATAGGAGGGTTGGTTAAAGAAGAATTACTAATCTGGAACAGTGAAAGTAGGATCAGTAATCCGGAACAGTAAATAGAAAATCAGTCATTTTTGTACAGTAAATGAGGGTCAGTAATTTGGCACATTCAATGTGGGGTTGGTCCCCCCCCCCCCCCCCCCCCCCCCCGCCCCCCCCCCCCCCCTCCCCCCCCCCCCCCCCCCCCCCCCCCTTGGCATACTAAAATGAATGTTAGCCACCCGGAACAGTAAATGGAGGGTCAGTCATTTGCTTTAATTATGTTTTCTCACCTGCTCCTTTCATGGCCTTCCTTAGGTTTTCAACATCCTGTTCAGGATTAAATCCTGACGCCTCCTTCACAGTGCCGCGAGTGCCCAACTGCAGCACAAACACACACTCAATTATAACATTTGTGTGGTTTTATGACTCACAAACTCATCTTTACCATTGACCATGACCATTTTTCAACCTCTCTTTGTCGAACTGGCTTTGTTTGATACTGTGCTATTAAAACTGAAATATGTAAAAATAATAATAATAAATAAATAGAAATTTATATTCCTATGGCTTTAGTGTAAACTACACTCCTGTAGTCTGACTAGTACAAGCAATTAATTCAACACTGCTGTTTCTGCAGTTTAGTTTCCACATACAGAGTGCAGCAGGGACTAGTATAGTCAGGGGTAGTACTATGCTATACAGAGCGACCAGAATGTTTGGATACTACACCAAACTCACAATATGAGCCCTGGGAAATGAGACCGCTCTATATGCTGCAACCCTTTTGCAAATTTGCAGCATATAGAGCAATCCCATATCCTATGGCTCATGCTTTGAGTTTGGTGTAGTATGTAAACATTGCAAGGTGTGTCTGTAATACTCCTACGGAGCATTTCAGAGGAATTAAATTTTAGATATCATCATGTTTTACAACATACAGTAACTGATTGCCCCAACAGGTCTTAAATCCTAAATACCCTTGCAGCAACCGAAATTACACCCATTTGTGACTTAGACCAGTCTGAGCAGTGCAACTTCCATTCTTGTGAAAACAACAATAACAGTTGTTAGATACTGACAGCACATGACATCAGGTAATGTATAGGCTTGAGAAGACAGTGTGTAGTAGAAAATGGATGGATGAAACACCTAAGCAAGGCGAAAAAGTACAAATTCTGGTGCAACGTTCTTAAAGTTTAAACAAACTCAGCTCACTAACCTACATTTATTTATTACTAGTGCAGCTAGTCCCAGTATTACAGGATAAAGATATATATTTAGAAATATGAAACTTACTGCTGCCATAGTGCTACAGGAATGGAACCACAAGGAAAATCTATAGGAGGAAAAAAAAGTTAATCAGATAAAGCAGATTTGGTAACAAAAAGTGTCCTTCAAACACAAACACAGTGAATCAAACACAGTAAAGCAAATATAATGAAGCATTCGATATGTGACATCAATCAAGCTTCAAAAACACAAACATAAAAATAATCTTCTGTGTTATATAACAGGGACAAAATAAAACACACACTTAACTGGGATTCATTTCTGAATGTTGTAATTAAAAATAAATAATTAGAATATTAGTCAATAAAGTATGCACTCCTTGCATGCACAAACATATGGGAAAATACAATCTTACTAATTCTAAATTTATATCTAATTTAATAATAATTTTGCTATGCATTGTTTTCAAAGCCCACATTTGATTATTTTTCTTGACCAAACCATTTTTACAGGGTAACTGATTAAACCACTATTATTTTATTGTGTTTTTAGGAAATATTTTGCTGTTTTTTAGCTGGTTACAAGCAAACTACTGTTCATGAAAGCAATCCACGTACAATCTACATATATCAACAAGAAGGCATGTGAGTAAAAAAAATAAAACATACAAATAAAGAGAAATAAAGTGTTTTTTAACTGGTGTGAATCCTATAAATATCAAAAGCAATTATGGTCAAATATGAGAGTCTGTGATGCCCTGTGTCATAAATGAACCGGCTTCTCATCCTATCTGATGAGACATTACTCTTTCCTGTTTCCTGAATAATGGTGTGTGATTAGTCCTGACATAAATAAATAAATAACGCTGCTGAAAAGCCCCAACAAAGTGAGCGGGTCATTAAAGAGCAGAAACAAACCTGTAATTATCACAGTCCTGCTCGCCTTACAGACACAAAGGGGTTTCCCTGAAGCCCAGGGGGCAGCTGGCAACCTGTTCTGGGTCACCAGCTTCAAAATGTATAATTCATGACACAGACCTTAAAGCTACTATACATTACCCAGCCGCTATATCAGAAACCCCTCCAGCTGTTGCTGGAATAAAGTTTGAGACTGGAGCACATCTGTTAACGCCCAGCAGATCTGTTTTCATCCACAGAAAGTATTTTTTTTTTTAAACATAAAAATGTTTTATGTTGAAATATGGTTTCTCAGTTCTGCTGCATAACCTATACTGCTACAGGCTGCAACAAATCTGCAAGAAGAATAGGTGTGTTTTAAAATTAAGCATTACTAAAAAGCGCAAACACACAGTAAGCAAATCAACAGATTGCAGAAATCATAAAAAAAAAATATGAAAATTTCCATAATAATAATAAAAAAACATTAATAAGATGATAATTAAATATCTAAAGATATAGGATACTATATATTCATATTTATATGTAATAAAATATCTAAATATTAAATAGTTGCAGCCCTACTAGATTGGAATTTTTCTCAATCAAACCGGAACATTGTTTTAGACAGATGGAACGGCAATGGAGAGAAGACAAGCAGAAAAGACTACAGTCTTTGTGAAAAAAACCTCATAGAACCGATAGATAGGTAGAAGTAATAGCCAAAAGTTCCAAAAGCAGTGACAAACGTGAAATTAGACATGGATACATGTCAAACACAAATACTTCTCCTTTAACCGATAAACCAAAACCTAGACAAAACAGGCCCGGTAATGAACAGGACACAGGGGACTGGTAAACTTTGCAGGGACAAATAGACTACAGTCTTTACTGTACAAGAATAGTACACTACAGTGCAAAATCAGTGTTTACAAAAAAGTAAAAAGTGCCTGCTCATCATGTGACCCAGGTTTGTATCATACTAACATAAGTGGAAGCTGTCAGCAAGTAAATAAGTACATAACTAATACACTATAAACAATAATAAACGAATCATCACAGAACAGAGAATATGACGGTTAAATACATAATGAAATAACACATGTGTTAGAATTTAAGTTATATCACATCTCAGGGCATTAGTGGTAATACATTTTACTAAAACATCTCAAACACCTTTTGCAGTCTGTTTTATAGTCTTTAAATATGTACCGTTTATGTATCCAGAAATATTAATAAGAAATATTAATATGGACAGTCCAAACTATCGAACACCTGTAAGCCTATGAGGAGAGTGTTTCTGATAAAATGGCCAGTATACACTGAACAAATGTAGCATTTTAAGTGCCCTTTGTCAACATTCAAATCCTCTTGTCGTCTTGCTCTGTTGACCTTGAAGGGAAGGATTGAGTCCACGCCAACAGTCACTTGTCCTGCAAAGACCTGCTCTAATGTTCACTGTGCATCCGGCCGTGTCACTAAGCTCTACACTAGGGCTGAAAAAGATCTATCATCATATTACAGACGTTTCTACCGGAATCTTACAGTAAAGTTAGACTATTACTACTGTTTACTACATGACGCTACACAAATAATAGATCCATATGAGAACACTACAGAAACGCTAATATTAACATTAATAATAGAGGCAATATATTTATTTATAGAGAACGTTTGGTACCTCAGTCCTTTACAGACCAGTGGTTACCTGTATTAGAAGAAGCTAGAGGTGAGTTAATTTTTTGTTTTGCTTGTAGCTACTATTTAGCCCCTGAGGAACAACATGCCGTTGTAACAACATTGCGTTTCCATTTAGCGCTTGTATTATGTAGCATTGTGTTTCCTAATAAACTGTTACCATTCTCTCACTAAATTATTTGCATTTGCACAAAATAAAAAACACAAAATTACTGTGAGAGAATGCAAAACTTTTCTGAGAGAATGCAAACTTATTGCAAGAAAATGCTAAATTATTGTGATACAATGTCAAATCATATTAGAAAGATAAACACACAAGGAAACAAAGAATTTCTGAATTTTTGAAGGCTAAATCGAATAGCTGCGTGTTATTAAAATTTTCTTACTGTCTAAAAATAGTTTTAATAAAAGTTTTAAACCAGAGTGCCGGAGTCTCTTCCCGCTCTCTGCACTTTACAGGTGTTTGCAGATGGTCACTATCAGTACCATATAGTTGTAGAGGATGGGTTGTTTGCTTGGGAAGTCCAGTAAGAACACCATTAAAGTAATTAACTCTGCTTAAACAAATGCATAACGAGTCGCTCTGAGATAGAAGATGCCGAACTTTAGCACTATTTGCAATGGTCCCCTTTTATTGTATACAGAAGAGGAAATGTCATAGATTATTATAGACAATGCCCAAACAGAATACTGCACATTATAGATTAGCTATATTAGAATTACACAGCACTGTCTTAGATTTGTACAGGAACCCTCCTGCAGTCTGGAGATAAACTTCGGCCGGTATGTGAGCACATCTACAAAACACAGAGTCTGACTAAATAATTCACAGCTCAACTAATTCATCGACGGTTGACAGATGTGCTCACGTGACCCAAGAGCTTAGCATAACCGTTAGCTTAGCTAAGTACTATAATTCCTCTAACTTCTTTTCCCGCGGGGTTTGACAATTAGAAACGATTAACATAGGTCGCTGTTGTGTAGCAAAGGCCTTTAAAGACATAAACACCTCTATGTCGTTCTTCTTTAATGCTAGGTTCTCCACACTGCAGTGTGTTTTAGAAGCAGTAAGTGGTTCCGACTTCATGTTTCAGTGCTAAATTCACAAAGGTTAGTTTTGGCTAATTAATTACAGAATGTAGCATGTTTTCTCTATCATTGTTTTTGGTCTATTTAGTGTAAGGGATAAAATGACATACTTCTCGTTTTCTCTCTCTCTCTCTCTCCTTCTGAGAATAAATAAACCCATGTTTTTCAGTAATAGGAACCGAAAGAATCTCCCTGACGGTGCCATAATTAAGGGCACACCACAACAAGTGACATTCGTGGGATTTTTGTTTCAGAAATTTATGAACGTGTTAACATGGTAATTCGATGTTGCCAAATTAACGCCTTCCTTGCATTTAGTTGACTACATCAAACTTCTCACGACTGTTGTGTGAATAGTTTGCAGTGGTCAAAAACTTTTCCCCTGGAGATTATAAACCTCCCTCGCCTGGCGCTAACGTTACTGCAGTCTGGAAAGAATGTGGCAGTTCACGTAATCACACTCGAAGTGAAGACCGCTGTTTGTTCACTAGAAGAAAGAAGAAATATCTCGAGCTGTCAAACTTTGCAGTTTCTTACCTGAAGAAAAGTTTGGCTTTTGAGGCAACCCCACCCGACAGAGAGGAAAGACGGAGTGTGGTTCTGACCAAACCTTGGACTTTATTGTATGTGTATGTGGGTGGGTGGGTGGGTGGGTGGTGGCTGTATTGCGTTGAATCGTATTTCATTTCCTCATTGAAACGGAGAGACTTTTCCCCACCCGTGCTTAGACATGTCCCGCCTTCCTAGTCTGTGATTGGCTCCAAAAGCCCACCGCTTGCACTCTAATTGGTTAGGAGTTGGTACACGGAAGCAGTCTGTCAAATGAGTAGGCAGGGGTTTTCTGAATATAGGTGGAAAGAAAATAATATAATAATAATGGAAAGGAGTTAAAATGGAAGATTAAACAATGTGTAGTCCCTTTTGTATAGTTTACTACGTGATTTATGTGCATAATTTTCCTATTAGTATTTGTTGAGCGTGGTTTGTTTTAATTATTTATCTGTTTTATTTTTTTTACAGTAAGGGCACGAATGTCATAAAGTTTTATATTTCTATCCATTGTTCTTATCTACAATAGTATATACATTTTTAATGTAAAAATACTAGTTATCGTTTTGTACTGCACATTTAGTTCCACATATTTAGAAATAATGTACTAGTTGAGAATAAGATAAGTAAGATTGTTAATCTATTTTACTAATACTTGATTCCCGTTCTGAAAGCCAGTCCACCTTTTGCATTTCCCCAGCTTCCGGCCTACCTGTACCAGGTATCTGTAACTCTTAGTTCAGGAGGATTGGGAGCTAGGACAAACGAGAGGGGGTTCTGAAGACTGGTTTGCACTGTTAAAGCTGAACCAATCCCATTGTGGAGCTGTGCTGCACATCTGGAGTGCATTAATACGTATTACACGCATCTGCTCGCTTTCGCTAATCTGTACATGCTCTCCAGTACAGAAACGCGCATGAGCATGTATTGTAGATCGGCGATGCTCAATCGCCCCGCTGGACTCCGGCTTCACTCTCCATTCCGCAACACATCAGCCCAACAAGAAGAGCCAGGCAAAAAAACTGGGCACAAACTCTCACTCACATCGTACTCCTTTATTCTGCATTAAAGCAGACAGATGTTATCCGTAGGCTGGACGTTAAGTGGACGTTATCGGCCTCTAATGTAAAGCGGGAGCCGGTTTGCTGTGAACGCTAGCTGCTAACTGCATCCTCTGAGAGTGCTAACGAGCTATCTGCGATTTCTCGCTTCGATTTTTTGGCCACGCTGTCTATTTACAAACCGGTGAAATGTCTTAAGTTGAAGGTGAACGTTTAGTTAACAGCCTTGAGTACCGGTGAGAATCGGCCGTTGTGCATATCATTTTAATTTTGAGCGATTTACATGGGGTAGGTAGATTGCTAACTGACTAGCTCAGTCAAACCCGTCCTTTAGCTGGGTAGCTAGCGGAATTGGGGTCATTAGTGTTAGCTGGCCTTTTTAGCTTGATGTACGTCTGTTTCGGTTAGTACAGCAGCGCATGTTATTGTGATAATTCACGCTGTAATGCTGTATGTAGAGGGTTACACGCTAACCTGAGCTGTATCAAATACCGCTAGCATTAGCGATGCAGAATGACTGGGGCAGGCCGAGATTACAGACCGTTATCTCAGACTAGAGCTGAAATAAGCAGCTAAAACCGTAGCTGGCGGTATAACAGAGCGAAAAACGGCCCAGGGACATGCTTAAGGTCCCAACCATAGTGTTTGTTTACTCTCTGTTGTGCTGAGAAAAGCCAGTGTTGCCTCTCCTAGCTAACAACAGCTGGCTGGGGACAGATGTTGGATGACGGTGAGAAATACAGTGGCAGTGGTATTTGTGCATCTCCTGCGTGTTGAGTTGTTTGCTGGACTTCAAACACAGGTCGTTGGTGATGCAGCTGTAGCTCCTGCTGATTCAGCTCAGGGGTTTTAGATCATCTGTTTACATTCACAACCCAAAACAGCATCACTGGCAGGCCACAGAAACAGGGTTGTGTTTTTGTTTATTTGTTTCCTGATAACACAACATTTTGCACAATGAAGAAGTTCTTTGACTCTCGGAGGGAGCTGGTCAGTTCCTGTCCAGGTTCCGGAGGGGGCAGCAGCTCAGGAGGGTCCAGTGGGGCTGGAGGAAACTTCATCGGCCGCAATTTCACAGTGGGACGGCACCAGGTGACGGTGGAGGAAACGCTGGCAGAAGGTGTGTAAGACATCAGCGTCAGCATGTGAGCACACACAGGGAGTCACTGAGGCCACAAAATGAACGAATTTGGACTTACAGTTTTTGATGGATTTTTTTTGGAATATGTGTTGCTGCTTGTTCCTCGTCTCTGCTTCATGGTATCAAAATTGTTATATGTTGTGTGTTGTGAAAATCAGTGAAAAGTATTGTGGAATTCTATTTTTGCCATAGTTTGAAATCCAGATTCCCTGACAACTGGGTACATGAAGTCAAAGGTTGAGGATTGTCCAGTAGAAATAATAATTCTTATTATAATAATAATAATAATAATAAGAAGAAGAAGAAGAAGAAGATGAATAATAACATGCAAGAAAATTAAAAAAGTTATATAAACTCCTATGCAAAAGTCTGTCTGCAAATTTCAGAAATCACAATGAAAAGCTATCCCATGTTAATGTACCACAATAATTTGTTGTTCTTTTCTTATATCTATCTATCTATCTATCTATCTATTGATCGATCTTTCGATCTATCTATCTATCTATCTATCTATTGATCGATCTTTCGATCTATCTATCTATCTATCTATCTATCTATCTATCTATCTCTCTCTCTCTCTCTCTATCTATCTATCTATCTATCTATCTATCTATCTATCGATCTCTTGTCATTGGACAAGATTACATTTTATGTTTACGATTTACATTCTAGCTAACAGAGAAATCCTGCTTTATGAAATCTACAGTGGGGCCAGTTTTTTTTTTTTTTTTTATTGATTCCATTTCTAGGATCAGCTCTCATCCGTTCATGTAGGTCTATTGTTGGCTAAAATGCTAGATCAGCTTTCTTACTCTGAGAAGTTTGACAAATGCATGTTCAGGTCGAGTTACAGTGCAGGATAAAAGAAGCTCTTTTGAAATTAAGCTCGGCACACATGCTGTTGTAAAAGTATATAACAGTTAAAAGGAGTAGTGCACGTCTTGAAGGCTGCATTATATCCGTACTTTGGTCCACGTTTATTGATGTCATACAGTCTCAGAAGTCACATTATCAGTTCTGTTAAACAGACATGTGATGATTTAGACTTGCAGTTTAGCATTTTGACATGTCCTTATCATTTAATTAAAATGTAATTAGATAGGCTGTTTTTGGTATTGGTATTGTTATTTGACACTTTTACCACACTGGTCCACATTGTAGACTCTGAAAGGGCAGGGTTAAACTGCTGTAGACTGTGTAGGCGGAGTGGAGAGTGAATGGTGCATGGTTAAAACTTTACAAGTTTTTACCTTCTTTGTCAAACTCAGCACAAAACAGTGAAACTCTGTGTCATGTAAATATCTTTAGCTGCTACACATACTGTACATGTTTAAATGATGATATTCATTACTCGTTCCTATGATTACTGCCTCTCAGCTTACTTACATTTTTCATTTGTGTTGCTGTCTTATGTGTGAGCTATGTTGGGAATGCCATCTAATTTCGTTGTGCAGTGACGAGGCATCTATCTATCTGTAGAAGCTTTTTGAGTCTAATGCTGCTGGACTGAGGGAAATGGTACAAAATGGCAGTTTATCCGTCCTCTGTAAGCTTCCAATTTCTGAGTTCCAGGGTTTTCTTTTGCCAGTGAGGAAAGGGAACCTTGCTGCAGTTTACAAATGGAAATATTTTGTTATTGTATACTATAATGGTTTATTGGGATGAATCATAAAGTGTCATGTGATGGCCCAGTGTGGTCAGAGCAGCTTTATTTCGGTAGCCTAAATCCCTTCCTCTGAAATCCCTCCCTCATCTGCTCCTCTGATTAAATAGCCTGCTTTGAGGGATTGCACTGATTGCATTTCTACAAATTGTGAAGGAATATGAGTTGTTTACAGGGACAGTTTCTTTTCACCATACCATACTTCCTTCCGTTATTCACTGTGTATGTGGTGTTTTCTGTGTCTGTGATCTTTATACCAAGTACACATTCACGTGGCCTGATTGGCCTGTATGTGGGGTGTTCAGTATGTATAAGGCCTGTTTGGCTCTTACAGTCTTTTTGGAGAATATGCAGTGTATTTGGTGTCTATGGTCTGTTTGTCGCACATACAATCTTATCGGGCTGTATGTGGTCAATTTTGCTTGTATGGTCTATGTTGCATATATACTGAAGCTTTTTGGTTTAAGTGAGAAGTGTTATGTCTAGAGTAATGGTAACTCTGCATTACATTGGAAGCTGGTTTGGGCCTGTTTTGCTGCACCTGGGCCAGAATGGCTTGCCCTCATTGAAGAAGCAACTGATTTTAAAATATATTATCAAATTGTAAAGGAAATGTCAGGAGTTATGACTACTATATAAAATATTTTATTGCCTGTTCGGTGTGGGTGCGGTTTGTTTGGCTTATATATAGTCTAGTAAGGTTGTATATGGTCTATTCGGCAGGTACTTGGTCTGTTTGACCTGTATTCAGCCTAACGGGCATGTTTTTAGTTTGACTGTATATGGTCTACTAGGGCTGTTTACAGTGTGTTGGGCATGTAGGCAGTGTGTTCAGAGCGTCTGCAGTCTTTTAATGCATTCTGTTTGGTGTTTCTGTTCTGCAGTCCAAGACCTGCTAAGTCTAGTTGTCTTGTAAGCCACACCCTAACAACACAACCATATAGCAACACCATAACCTGGAACAGCTATATAAACCCAACTAATTTATTAAAAACAAGCAAGAGTTTCCTACAACAGCTTTAACATCTGAATTTTCACTTTTATGAACTTTCTATTTTTACACAGAAAAAGAATAAAAGGTAAAACCTGCTTTACATGTATAACTCAAATATATACAATTTGCTCAAAGAGAATAAAACATATTACATCAGCATAATTATAATGTGCAAGTATATAATGTTACTTCTGTAATTATATTTGTGTGGAACCAGATTACACATTATAATCATTTACCAAATCAGTCTTTGATTTCTGTGTGGATTTAGCGGTGGCTCTTCCACGTCCCACCTTCTTGTAAGACTTTAACTAGAACTGAATTGGACGAAGCTATATGCAACTTAAAGCAAGTTACTATAACAGGGTGTATGCATCTGTCTCCTCCTCCTCCTCCTCCTACTACTACTTAAAATTACAACAATAATAATAATAATAATAACCATAATGACAGTAATAATAATAATTAATAATAATAGCAGCAGCATTACATTAAATATCACATTTACATTGTATGAACGTGAGATTGAAATGACTTGCAAAAATGCAAATAACAAATGTAATGCACTATTGGAAATGGTAATAGTAATGTTTATTATTTTTGCTAAAATACAATTCTAAACGCTGCAAACTAAATGCTAATTGCAAATTGAATATAAATATGGAAAATATAGTTTCACAAAAGATTTTGAATTTGAGCTTCTGAATAGTGTAAGGTCATTGAAGGTCGTCAGACTCTGCTATATATTTAGTGTACAGGGGACTGTAAAGGCTTTTCCCCCCTGAAGCAGATTACAGCAGGTGGTGATAATGACTCTGTGAGTTTATTACTTCACCTGGTGCCTGTAATTAATCATATTTAGTTCACTGTGCCATCACTCAGCGTTTACCTGAACTTCTCCAGATGTTCACCAGCATTGGGAAAAGATTTGTATTTAGAAGAACAGTGTATCTGAATGGAAAACTTTTCATGCATAATTCAAGTCTGCATAATTCAGTGTGCAATATAAAGTTTCAGTTTGAGATATAAAGAGAGATTTTACTTTTTTTTTTAATGAAATGGTTTATTCTAATGTTTCAGATTCTTTACAGTGGTGGTAAAAGGAACTAGAGCTGCCATGTCTACAACACTAATATAGCCATTTCATTTACTATCCAAATCCACCAGTCAACTTATTGGTCCTCTGCGGTTTTATAGGTAAAATTGATAATGGAAAAATAGAATCAAATCTGCAAAAATAAGTTTTCACTTTTAATTTGGGGACTATTTTGCCTCACAGTGCCCTGCATGTATCTTGTTGCCATTAATGGACTTAAAAATATGTTGCAGAACTTTTTTTTTTTTTTGTAATAACTTTATGAGCTGGCTTTTAGAGTAGGACGTCTGGTTCCTATCACCACCACTGTGAGCGGTTCTGATTTGGCATTTCTCTACAACAGAGCATTTCACACCAATCCATTCTGTATGACATTGTTTACACCTTAACCATCTATTCATACATGAATTTTGTATAATCTGCAGTTTGTGAGTCTCTGTTGTTTGTTTATGTCCTGCAGGTGGTTTTGCGATCGTGTTCCTGGTGCGTACTCATCAGGGTGTTCGCTGTGCGCTAAAGCGGATGTATGTTAATAACGAACATGATCTGCAGGTGTGTCGCCGCGAGATCCAGATCATGGTGAGTGTGTGTTCCCTCTTACCTGAACTAGGAGTGTAAGACAGTTTTGAATATGATGATATTATGTTTTTTGATCAAATATTGCTTCTTAAAAACACAGTATGATTTTTCTTTTATTCAGTAGTTTGCAGTCAATGACTCGTGGCAGAATTATGAATCATGTTTAAACCCACAACTGCTAGCAGTGATCTTCACCATTAGACTCTTCCAATATAGACAAGAAGCATAAGCGTAGTCTGCTAACATTGGCAATAGCAAACCTTATGGTAGTGTGTTTTTAATACTATGACAGTTTTCCCAAAATTATATCAGAGAAATCACTATATATTGGCACACTTTGATTATCATGATGTATCACAATACATCTCAAAATATCGACTCATAAACCGTGTATTATGATGCGTATTGTATCTGCAGTTTCTTACCTCTACACAGCCCAAACCTGAACTTGTACACACCTCAGCTTTCACACGCAAAGAGAGAGAGTTCTCTAATAGCGACATAAACTAACAATTTCCAAGTCTACCTGAAGAACCTTTTGATGAATGGTTCTTTAGAGGGAACCCTGGCTGTAAGTCTCAATTTGATGTACTGGCAAGTTTGTTTAACAACAATATATTTATTATTGAAAAGAGACAAAATGTCTGTACTACAGGGTTCCTGTTTTCATTAGATTCTCTTGTCCATTGACGGAGGAATAGAGAGCTAAGTATGTGTGATTTAGGGGTAATGGATTCTTCTTTTAAGGAAAAGAAGCAAGGACATTTTATAACGACTTGTTAAGAGAGGGGCATGTTTTCTGCAGATGTTAGTGAATGATGTATTGTCATCATATTTCATAAAGTCAGTAGCTTAAACTAGTACAAATAGATATATATCATTCAGTTTGCTTAATTTTAGCTACAGCGTAACCCAGGGATAAAACTTGCCTAATTTTTTATGGGGCTGACTCCAGTGCAACCACATGACATCACAGTACAACAATGGTTGTGTGTTTTTAAACAGCTTATTTGAACCTTTACATATTTTCATTTACACATTTTAAATCATTCAAATCTAAACAGTCAGGATTCCCTTCAAAAAACCCTGTAACCTTGTGGTGCACTAAATAAATCTACCATTTAAAGACTATTTTATTAGATGTTGTAATAAAATAAGTAAAGTAAAATGCTTGATTACTTAAAACCTGGAAATCTCTAGCAGGTAACTGATTAAGAAATCATTATTAGTACATAATAATATCATTTACTTTAACATTTTAGCTTTTATACATTTTATACAGTTCTGGAAAACAGTCGAAGGTAAAGAAGCTTTGAACATTGTATTGAAGATGTTTTATTATCAGCAAATTATTCTGGCAACAGAAGTCATCCCTGTTTGTTTTACAAAGCTAATATCTGTGAATACCAGTTTGAGCTCAGCTTTTCCAGCATTTTCCAGATGAAGCAGAATGTGGCTTTGTTTCAGTCATCCTCTAAATATTTTATAAAGAGTATAAAGGGGACTCTGCTGGTTTCTAGCTAATCACAGTGTGTTTAGTGTATGTAAAATTCACCATTGTGAGACTGTTCAGTTCTGTTTAATTTTTAATATCATTTAATACAGAAATCAATCAGATATTCAAAAATATATTTTTTTACAGCACTGTATAATTTACTGTTTTGTTTACTCATACCCTTACCGGATCCAGTTTGTTAATCTGAATGCAAATTACAGCTGTGTTTAAAATGCATATTCTTTTGTTTGTGTGTATGCAGAGGGATCTGTCTGGCCATAAGAACATTGTGGGTTTCCTTGACTCAAGTGTGACCGCAGTGGGCAGTGGAGATGTATGGGAGGTCCTTATTCTAATGGACTTCTGTAGAGGTCAGTCTTAATACATTTAACTGACAAAACTTGACTAGAAAACATGCATTTTTGTTGTCCAAACCATATCAGCATTGTGACTGATTGTGATTATGAGGATACTGCTAAAGTAAGCATGAAGTTTTCCTAGGTGAAATTGTATTCAGTAGGGAAAAGATAGATAGATAGATAGATAGATAGATAGATAGATAGATAGATACTTTATTGATCCCAAAGGAAATTTAGCAACCAGTAGCGGTTTCACAAAAAACGGCACAGTTTTGATACACTGAAGTATTGCAATAATGTATTTTATGACTGCATTCGAAAGACAGTATCAACAGTACTTAGCTAACAGTATCACAGTAAACTGATATATATGTATACCCCTGTATCATGATACGTGTTGAGTTGCCAGGTTCTTGCCTATGCATAGCCCTGTTATTTACAGGACATACTTTGTACCGGTATATTGAGACCCACAAACCTAAGATTAACCTTATTTTAAGATTAGCATGTATTGAGGTTTTCTAGGCTTTAAACCTATAAGGAGGTCAAGAAGATTTAAGTTTGACCATTCTGACCTTTTCGATTTAACAGGAGAAATCCTCTCTGTGTCAATATTGTTATTTTTTGCTTCACATGTACAAACAAGCCACAAGAGGGCAGCAACTTCCTAAAAACGGATTTCTTTATCATTGCATTCACATGTTTTCACCACACACATTTTACATTATCCTTGTGCGTGCTTTTGAGCGATACGAAGTACTCAGTTCCTTCGACTCCAACCCATCCACACGCATTTGTGCCGGTTCACGCTAACAGATATTGTTTTCAAGAGCAGAGTTTTCACAGAGGAATTCTTTTCCCTTCTGTCAGCGCTCTGATCTTCTGCCGCAGCCGTGTTAGCCTTTCCAGAAGTTTCCACTGGGTTGGATTTCATGTTCAAAGCTTGTTCACATGTTCAAAAACAGCAAGAGCAAAAGAGCTCAAGGTGAAAGTAATTTGGAGAGACTGTACGCTTGTCTGTTATCCGGCTCTGCAAAGCTTCCCACAATTTTACAATAGCAGAACAAACACATTCCTGAGGAATTCAGCTTCAGTTCAGTGTTACTCATCTGAAACTGTTCAATCCTCAAAAGCAGCAAAATAGATTTAAAAAATTAGCAACTTCGTAAAAGAAGAAAGAAAACTTTTTAACTTTCAGTGTAAGTCTCTGGAAAGAGATTTTGTTTCAAGTGTTTCTGAACCATTTCTTCCATTCATCACAACATTTTGGCTGTTTGCAAATTTAGTGGAAATAAAAAATTGGGAGAAAAAGAGATGCAGTTATTTGGACAGCTGCACTGATTGATGATACAATTTCTTATCCTGATATCAGTGACCAACATTTCATATCAATGTGATTACTTGGCGATCAGTAAAGTTAAACCTGAATTATTAGTGTATTGATTCAATGAATTAAACAGTACATTACGTAAGACTGCTAAACATTAGTAGTGAGATTTAATTGCAGGTCTATTTTAGTGAGTAAGGTTTTTTTTTTTTCTGGTAAAACAGACCACACTAGAGGTAACCCAGGAATAATACAGGAATTAAGACTAGAGGTAACACAATAGTTAACATTATGGCTAATGCCACAGGTACAGTACAGCTAACTATAGAGCTAACATTAGAGCTAACAAGAATGCAAATACCAGAGCAAACACTAGAACTAACAACACCGCTAACACTACAGGTCCACAAGATCGAACACTAGAACTAACAGCAGTGCTAACACTACATGTACCAAGATCTAACACTAGAACTAACGTCAGTGCTAACACTACATGTACCAAGATCTAACACTAGAACTGACACCAGAGCTAACACTACATGTAACAAGATCCAACACTAGAACTAACAGTGCTAACACTACACGTACCAAGATCTAACACTAGAACTAACAGCAGCGCTAACACTACATGTACCCAGGATCTAACACTAGAACTAGCAGTGCTAACACTACATGTACCCAGGATCTAACACTAGAACTAACAGCAGCGCTAACACTACAGGTACCCAAGATCTAACACTAGAACTAACAGCAGCGCTAACACTACAGGTACCCAAGATCTAACACTAGAACTAACAGCAGTGCTAACACTACATGTACCAAGATCTAACACTAGAACTAACAGCAGCGCTAACACTACAGGTACCCAAGATCTAACACTAGAACTAACATCAGCGCTAATACTACAGGTACCCGCTAATACTACAGGGTACCCAAGATCCCAGGAGGATCTAACACTAGAACTAACAGCAGTGCTAACACTACATGTACCCAGGATCTAACACTAGAACTAACAGCAGTGCTAACACACATGTACCAAGTACCCAGGATCTAACAGCAGAGCTAACACTACAGGTACCCAGGATCTAACACTAGAACTAACAGCAGTGCTAACACTACATGTACCAAGATCTAACACTAGAACTAACAGCAGCGCTAACACTACATGTACCAAGATCTAACACTAGAACTAACAGCAGCGCTAACACTACATGTACCCAGGATCTAACACTAGAACTAACATCAGCGCTAATACTACAGGTACCCAAGATCTAACACTAGAACTAACAGCAGTGCTAACACTACATGTACCAAGATCTAACACTAGAACTAACATCAGCGCTAATACTACAGGTACCCAAGATCTAACACTAGAACTAGCAGTGCTAACACTACATGTACCCAGGATCTAACACTAGAACTAACAGCAGCGCTAACACTACATGTACCCAGGATCTAACACTAGAACTAACAGCAGCGCTAACACTACAGGTACCCAGGATCTAACACTAGAACTAACAGCAGTGCTAACACTACATGTACCAAGATCTAACACTAGAACTAACAGCAGCGCTAACACTACATGTACCAAGATCTAACACTAGAACTAACAGCAGCGCTAACACTACATGTACCAAGATCTAACACTAGAACTAACAGCAGCGCTAACACTACATGTACCCAGGATCTAACACTAGAACTAACATCAGCGCTAATACTACAGGTACCCAAGATCTAACACTAGAACTAACAGCAGTGCTAACACTACATGTACCAAGATCTAACACTAGAACTAACGTCAGCGCTAACACTACAGGTACCCAAGATCTAACACTAGAACTAACAGCATTGCTAACACTACATGTACCCAAGATCTAACACTAGAACTAACAGCAGTGCTAACACTACATGTACCAAGATCTAACACTAGAACTAACAGCAGCGCTAACACTACATGTACCAAGATCTAACACTAGAACTAACGTCAGCGCTAACACTACATGTACCAAGATCTAACACTAGAACTAACGTCAGCGCTAACACTACAGGTACCAAGATCTAACACTAGAACTAACAGCAGCGCTAACACTACAGGTACCCAGGATCTAACACTAGAACTAACGTCAGCGCTAACACTACAGGTCCAAAAGATCTAACACTAGAACTAACAGCAGCGCTAACACTACAGGTCCAAAAGATCTAACACTAGAACTGACAGCAGCGCTAACACTACAGGTACCAAGATCTAACACTAGAACTGACAGCAGCGCTAACACTACAGGTACCCAAGATCTAACACTAGAACTAACAGCAGTGCTAACACTACATGTACCAAGATCTTACACTAGAACTGACAGCAGCGCTAACACTACAGGTACCCAGGATCTAACACTACAACTAACATTAGCGCTAACACTACAGGTACATTAGAGCTAACAACAGAGCTAACACTTTTGTACATTAGAGCTAACAATAGCGCTAATATGAGAACTAACAATAAAGCTAACACTACAGGTACATAAGAGCTAACAACAGAGCTATCACTGGGGCTAACAACAGATGTAACACTACAGGTAAAAAAGCTGTCTTTGCTAGTCATGTTATGGCCAGTGATTTTTCTTCTTCTGCTAAGAATGACCTAAAATTGTCAGCCTGTAGTGCTTTTTAAAGTTTTACTAGCATCTGTTCCAGTGGTGTTGGTTTATTTGTTGTATTGCAGTAAACCTAACTGATGTCCTGACTTTAGCCTGTTTAAAACACCAGCAGGCTATTTTGGTAAAACTACCTCTTTGGTTCTACACTCGTTGTCCATTAATGTCAGGTCCATTTGCCATAAAATAGCACTTTGTAGTTTTACAATCAAACTGTAATCCATAGGACTGTAGTCCATCTGTTTGTCTGCATACCCTGTAGTCTTCTTTTACGCTGTTCTTCAATAGTCAGGAGCCCCACTGGACCACCAGAGAGATTGTTTTAATTAAGTGCCATTTACTACTATGCAGAATATCACAGATCATGTTTTTGTGTGTCTGTGCTTTTCAGGAGGCCAGGTGGTGAACCTGATGAACCAGCGTTTGCAGACCGGCTTCTCTGAGGCAGAGGTTCTGCAGATCTTCTGTGATACTTGCGAAGCAGTGGCTCAACTTCATCAGTACAAAACACCTATAATCCACAGAGACTTGAAGGTGCACTAACAGACTCACCTGAATTTAAACAGAACAGAAGCTGATGGTCAACTGAAACCACTCTATCTACACACAGTATTCTGTCAGGCATGGCGAGTCATTTTCAGCGTGGCATGACACCGGTGTGGTGGTGTGTTAATGTGTGTTGTGCTGGTATAAGCTGATGAGGACACATGAGTTCTACTGTGTCTGTTCACTATTAGCTCTCTTCGACCAATGCGGAGCGGGTTCCTTCCCTTTTCGTGCACCATTCTGTGCATTTCTTTAAAAAATAAGTGGGTTTGGAAATCGAAATGTTTGTTCGCAGGCTGGAGTCAAAGATTAATAGGTTCTTTAGCACAAACCGTGACTACATCTGCGTGTGTGTACGTTGGTGAGGAAAGAGAAAGGAACAATGGTGATGCCCTCCAAGAGCCTGCTAAAGACTATTATGTTTTATGAACGATAATCTATTCGTTCCAACACCTTGTTTATTTATTTTTTGGTGACATATCCTTTGATGTTTCTTGGTTCTGTTAAAAACTGGTGCATCAGTAGCATCAAGGTAACCTAAAACCCAGAACAGAACCAGCTCAAGAACCAGGGTTATTTTGGTCAAGAAGGGCTATGGGACTTGTTGGTCCACTATGTAGATGTAAAATCAGAGACAAGAAGTGTTTAGGAGTGCCTTCTATGAAGTCTTAAACTCAATGGTCAAGTAGCGTTCCCTGATGATTCGGCCCTTGAATAATTTTTCTAGCAAGTTCATCAAAGACAGAATCTCCTGCAATAACATTTAGTCAGTGGGTCTCTAGGAACTTCAATTCAGTGTAAAATTAGTTGCACATTAGTTACATTTAATAACCAAAAATCAGAAGAAATTATAATCTAGCCATGTATATTGTGATAAACTGCATCATAACAGGGCAATTCAGACATCTGCTGGTTTAGACTGTGCAGAATTTGTGAGGATGTGGATTCTGCTATTTAAGTTGTTGATGACATTTTAGGTGGAGAACATCCTGCTGCACGAGCGAGGGCACTACGTACTGTGTGATTTCGGCAGTGCAACTAAGAAGTTCCAGAACCCGCAGAGCGAGGGAGTGACTGCTGTGGAGGAGGAAATAAAGAAGTACAGTCACCATTACTTGCTTTTTCCCCCCTTTTTGTGTATTTCTTATGCTTTACAGCTGCAGCTGCACTGTTTATATTAAACAAATGAAATTAGATTAAACATTGGGGTGAAATGTTGCATCATGGCAGCATGGTATTGCAATGCAGAATCGTGATTAGAGAGAATTAACTGCATTCGATAAAGACACTGAATCAGGTTGTATTGTTTGAACAAGCCTCCTGCACTACTGATGGGCATTTAGGTCAAGTTAAATATTCAGAGTTCATATTTGTAATACATTATTTGAAACATATTCTACCTATAATCTTACTATGTGCTCTATCAAACCCACAGTGCAGATTCATAGTAGGTGATGTAAAGTTCCAGAGTTTTTAAAAAGAATTACCCAGATCATATGTTTCCTCTTCAGCTAACATTATTAGCTTTGTCATATAATTGTTTTACCTTATACATTTTAGCTGGAAAGTAGTAAGTTTGTGAGGGTTTAGTTAGATTATTATTATATACATATAGATTATTATATATATATAGATTCATTAAATATACAGTAGAGAGTAAAATGTTGATTTTCTGTGCTCTCATTTAGTATACGGTAGCCTTTAGACATCTGCAGTAGTCTTTTGATGGTGTGGTAGTCCTAACCCGGCTGGATAGGCTTTTGATGTTGCTGCAGATGTCTTTAGACAGTGCACAATAGCATTTTGACAGTTGCAGTAGCCTTTCCATGGTTTGTGGTAGCTTTTACACGACTGCAGTAGTGTTTAGATGGTTTGGGATGGCCTTAAGACAGCCACAGTTGTCTTCAGGTATTGTGCGGTAGCCTTTAGACTGTGCAGCATCCTGTGCTAGAATTTCTGTTTTCTTCACTGGACTGATTAGAAGCTTTGACCAAAACATAAGACTCAGACACTGTGGAGTTCAGACACCATAATTATAGCCACTGTGTTTCTTCATTAAAATTTGGTTCAAAATATTGTGAGAATACTGAATCATAAGCCCAGTGTTGCGAACTGAATCAAATTGAGTGTGCTTATTGGCTGGGTCAGACCTCTGCTACTTATATAGCAGAGGTCTGATTATTTCCTGACTTACATAGATCTGAAGTTTCTCATTATCTTATTACACAAGCGCATGCGAATTGTAAACACATTGAGCGGATTACTGACATCTGATCTGCGGTTGCTGGAATATTAACTGCTTTTAGACACACTCAATGTAAGCCAAAGGTATGAAGTTTGTAATTGGGTTTACTGCTTTCTGAGATGTATTTAGAGTTGTGTATTTGTGTTTAGGTATACCACTCTCTCCTATCGTGCTCCGGAGATGGTGAACCTATATAATGGAAAACTTATCACCACCAAAGCAGATATATGGGTAGGTATCATCATACCTGCTTGTTTGAATGCTAAAAACTCACTGTAAACATGATTATTGTAATACAAAACAGGTTACGTTCTACAGTTTATTAGGATGAATTAATAACTGTGAAATAAAGTTTTAAAGTTTTTATATTAAATACGTTTTGGTGACAATATTGCTGATAAAGTACTGATAACTACTGATTTAAATACTGACACAAAAGCGCTACAGTATTTGTTCAAATTATACTGACCAATATATATATATATATATATATATATATATATACACACACACACACACACACACACACACACATATATATATATATATATATATATATATATATATATATATATATATATATATATATATATATACACACACACACACACACACACACACACACACACACACATATATATATATATATATATATATATATATATATATATATATATATATATATATATATATATATTGGTCAGTATAATTTGTTAGCTGATTTTTTATTTATTTATTTTTGCTCTTTAAAACCCATACTGCATCAGCTACAAAATGTGGGTATCGATCAGCCCTTAGTGGAGAAAGTTTTCTCAGTTATTTTCTATGTATCCACGGTTGGTGAATTATTAATGTGCTTTCTGTCTGTTTCTCTCCAGGCTCTGGGCTGCCTGCTGTATAAACTGTGTTATTTCTCGCTGCCGTTCGGAGAGAGTCAGGTGGCGATCTGCGACGGAAGCTTCACCATCCCAGACAACTCACGCTATTCACACGACATGCACTGCCTGATCCGTGAGTTTAAACCAGATCTAGAACTTAATTTTTCTCGTCCTTTACAGTCCACTCTCATTATGTACACACAGATTCTCTGAAGAGTGTAAGATATCTTGCCCTATCATGATGCATTTGTTCTAAAAGTGGCAATTCCAACTTTTTTAGTCCATTCCAACAGTTTTAGAAGGTATAAATAGGCCTACACTGATATTTTGGGTGGAGTGGGCACAGACAAAATAAAAAATTAATTAGACTTACACCAGTGCTAATACTGCCACTTAAACACAGTATTGGTGTTGGCAATAGAGAATACTGTTACCATGAACCAATTTTGCTTACATGTCTTTATATTGTTTGTTTCTACAGTAAAAAATATTACTTCACGTTTGAATATGGTTCCTGTTATTAAACATAAATCCAAAAAATAATTTATAAATAGTTCTATTGATATGTATACAGACATTCTCACATTTCAAGCTTGTATTGTGTGTATATTCCACTACTCCTCCAGTTACCCTGGTGTATTCAGCATATCTTTGAAAATAACTCGGAATGGCATCGCACTTAACTGAATCAAATCACAAAGAAACTTCATGTTTCATGATTCTGTTTTTTAAAAATACTAAACAAATGGAATGATGATTTTATTCTCTCATAACAGTTTGCTCTTTGGTTGTGGGTGTGGTGGATTTTTCTTCCTGATTTGTTTCTTCCTATCTTCCTCTTCCTCTCTCCGTGCTTTTCGGGTGGTAATGGTGAATCAGGTTATATGTTGGAGCCGGATCCTGATAAAAGGCCGGATATCTATCAGGTGTCCCACTTTGCTTTCAGACTGGCTAGACGCGACTGTCCGGTCCAAAATGTGAAGGTCAGTCTTGCTGCTCTAATACTGCGGTTTCGGGTCATTCCGGTGCCATGTGGGGTGTCTCTGTGTGGCAGTAGTTTAGCAAGGATTCGGATTTACATATTAATTACAAATGTAGTTAATCAGCTTTGATCTGTGTTTGTCTGTATGTTTGGGCTTCAGTTAAATTCACTTTTAGTGATGCACTAAATTGAAGGATCTGGAACCAAGATTTGGAAAACACTGAGCCGCAAAAATTGTCTTTATCATAAAAAAAAAAAAAAAGCATCAGAAAGTGATTGGTCATTCAAGCCGATGGATTTCTTTATAGTTACAGATCACTTGTTTTTTTTCTGTGGTTTATGATCTAAAACTAAAGAATTAAACTTCACAGTGTTTAGGCTGATTGGCTGCATTTGCAGAAACTGGAAGATTGTATTAAGTTTTCTTTAAAAAAAACATTTAACCATGAAATTAACTTAATGCTACTCTTTATTTCATTCACAGAATTCTCCACTCCCTGCTAAGCTTCCTGAGCCAATAAGAGCGAGCGAGGCTGCAGCAAAAAAGAGCCAAACACAAACAAAGGCCAGGTACCTGCTCTCAGTTCAGCATAACACTGACCTCTGATTTGCTAATTTGAAGTTGGATAAAGCAGAACTCCATGACAGCATTGCGCAAGAGACCCTCTTCATTTTCAGTCAAAACATCCATTAAGCAAAAGTTGATTTTCAGGAGATATTTATGAGGTGAGAGAAGATAATCCACTTGCATAAGGAAGTAGACCATTAAAAAAAAAGACCCCCAAAAATCCTTTTTAAAAACATACTTTGATCTTTGAGAGAGAGGAGAAAAACAAGCTCCACTCTTATATCAGATCTAAAAACACTGTTAGGAGTTTCTGTCCATCCTTTCACTATGAGAAGCTAGCTTAATGCTGTGGGTCAGAAAGGATATGTAGCTGTCAATAAGCCCTTGTTGAGAAAAGGAGATCTCAAGCAAGCAGGCACAGTGGGCTGACCACCACAGGATCCAGGTCTCGACACCATTGAATGTATTTGGGACTTACTCCTGAAAATATTATCAACTTCTAAGACTGAACGTTGGAGGTATAGCTGCAGATTTCTTTGAGGAACTGAAAGTGAGCCTCCAAAAAAGACACAAAGGCAAACTGTGGACACATTAAATACTGAAACATGGGGATATTATTATAATTTTCTGTTTAAGATGTGTTTTTTGTTACTGAAGAATGAGACGTAACTGATGCTATGTACCTGTATGTTTGTGCAGGCTAACAGACCCCATTCCCACCACTGAAACATCCATCACTCCCCGACAGCGGCCCAAAGCCGGCCAGTCCCAGCCTCAGCCTATAGGGGGTGTCCTGCCTATACAGCCTGCTGCACTAACACCCCGTAGGAGAGCCAATCAGCCGGCCCAGAGCACTGCACAGCCGTTAGGTACCAATCCAGACACCTCACAGACACGTACACTTCTCACACCTCTTGCAGACCACAGGTATCAACATGTACAGGTACCACACCACCCACACTTGTCACCCTCACCTCCCACCTCTCGTTCCATACCACTCCAAATACAGGCAGTCAACAAGGTCTGTTACAGGGACAGTCTTCTACATTTTATAAGTCGTAGTCATTAAAGGTTCAGTAGGTGGGATTGAGAGGAGAGTGACCATAGCTTGAAAAAGTACCACCTTCAGGTCCCTAACCCTCTTCTGCATGCCAGCCTTGCCTCCATAGCCACTTTGTGTGGAGCAGGCTGCCATGCACATGCAGGCTAACTAGTGCACACTTCTTTCAGAGTGCTTAGATGTTGTTTTAGTGCTTATGAGAACAATTAGCTGTGGGAGCGCAGGCACACGTGTCAGAACACCAACTGATACAACTGCCTGAGCTCTTCACAAAACAACTTTCAAATAAAGCAATGAAGACCAATAGCCTAAGCAACAGTAACAAGTTTGACTGCAACATCACAGTAACAGCAGATATGTGCTAGGAGTGTTACTGTTACCTAAACACAGGAGGGGGCTGACCGCAGGGTGTGCACAAGCAGTCATTGACTTTTCATCATGGCCTCCTCTTGATTCTTGCAAATTATGATTTTCACAAATTATTTGTCTCGTGTTACTACTAGAACATGGTAACAGATGTAGAGTAAAGTTTTAGTTTGGGCAATGCAAGGTTATTTATATTTCATCTTTAATATAGTGTGGCAATTTAGAGTTCTTTACAAATGAGAAAATACAAAGATAATTCAAATAAATAAAAAAAAAGTAGAGGAGTAGAAATTATTAGAAGTTTTAGGGGAAAAAAAATAATTAAAAATGAAATTATTTTAACATTACAAAGTGGTAGGCAAGCTGAAATTCGGACACCGCTTGTCTCATCTCCGTTGCTGCAGCTAAAACCCTGCAGATGGATGAAGACCAAGCAAAAATAAACAGAGCTAAAATAAGATTACTAGGAAAAAGATGAAAACAGTTGGGGACATGCAGTCTCCACGCCACAAAAAGGGGATTAGCTTTGTGGACCGAGTCTGTAAATTAGTCTCAATTTATTTTCCCTAAATCGACAGCTTTGCCTCTTTTTACCCCTCACAATAAATCAGGCCTGTTTTGTGCTTTTAAGACTTTTATTTAAATGAGCCCTGTTCTTACCTGAAGCACTGTATTCTGTACTCATTCCAAAAGCACTCTGGACTGAAACACTCCTTATAACTCCAGTGTGAATGGGTGAAGCTAAACTGCTGTAGTCTGAAACCCAATCTAATTGATTAGATTTGAGAAAAGACTTTTTCTAATCTTTCTCTCTCTCGCTCTCTTTCTCTCTCTCTCGCTCTCTTTCTCTCTCTCTCGCTCTCGCTCTCTGTCTCTCAGCTGTAAGTGTGAATTTGGCTCAGCCTGCCGCAGCGCTGCAATCTCAGCTCACCCAGCCCGTCCCCAGTCAGCCCCCGCACAAGCAGGTGAGCCACCTATACTTGATTTAGTGCCAAGCCTCATTAGTATGTGCTATGTGTGGTCGGTAGAGACATTTCCACCCAGTCTTGTTTTATTTATTCTACACGCAATAGTTACTCCATTTTCATTTATTTGCCAGACGAAAGGGCACGCGTCCTTCTGGGCCTTCAGAGCTTGACAGGACCAAAGTGTTCTGCTTTATATTTGTTATTCAGATTGAAAATTTGCTCTGAATTCTATAAAGCTCTGCTGCAGTAGGACTACTTGAATACAAATTAAACCAGCACAAACCAGAACATTAAACTGTTTTATTTAAACAAGTATGAGATGTTTGAGATGTTCAAGGGGAATGTTTTGTGGTGCAGGTTTCAATGGAAATTTCCTTCCAGTGATGTACAGATAATTTAGACAGTGTGTCGAGAAGAGCGGCGCACAAGTGGACGTGTAACACGGACATTGTATGTGATTAAACGGGTTCAAGTTGAAGGTGTTAGGGTCATGACCCTTAAAGTTTTATTTTTTTGTTATTGTAATACTGACCTAGTATTACATTACTGTTTAGTGGTGTTCTTTTAGGAAAACATGGACACCATCTCATCTTTCTACCTTCTTAAAAACACAGTGTGTTTTGATCATTTCACATTTACCTCTTTCCAGTAGTCACAATTTTAACACTGTAAAGGTTGGTCAGTAGGGAGAGCTGTGTGTTCACTGTGCCACCTCAAATTATGCCAACAGAGCCATCGTATAATGAGCTGCTGAACGCGTTATGGTGCAAGTTTAGGGTGTACTTCATTCAAATGGCTGGTAGGCTGGCCCTTGATTTCACACACTGAAGCTGACTGCAGTTCATATGTCATTAAGCATTGCCAAATCTGCACTCTTTTAGAGACCTAAGTAAATACATAAGGAGACCAATCCTTGTTTGAAATATAGATGGAAAAACTTGTCGTGCTGTCGTAGCTGGAACAAGCATGAATATCATATAATTTGCTCATTATTGAGTTACAAACCATTTCTCTGTCAGTTTTATCAGCGAATTCCAATATTTTTGAAATAGTAATTGGACCTTCACGTGTTTGAGTGTTTAGGTTTCTCCCTATTCAAAGAGATTCAAAGGAGTCTGTTCTTATGTGGCTAGAAAGAAAATGGAAGAATGTTCACTGATCTTCTCATCACACTACCTGTCTGTGTATCTGTCAGCCCGTGCAGCCAATCACTGCTACACCAGCTGTGTCAGGAGGTGGAGCTACAGCAGTGACAAGTCCCGCTCCTCAGAAAGCTGCAGTAGCCCCGTCAAGCCCGGCTCCACCCACAGCTCCTGCACGCACTGCCCGGCGTAAACAAACTGCACAACAGCAGCAACAACAACAGCAGCAGCAGCAGCAACTGCCAGCTCCAGCTGTACCCACTCCACCCGTCCAACCGTCACCTGGCACTGAAGAGACGGTAATCTGTATTAGTGATATTGAACCTTATCTAGGAGAGAACCATTCTGAAAGCCATACATGAAACTCCCCCACTTTTACCAATTGTGTTCATATTCACGTGTTATTAAATTTGCCTTCTCGGTGAAATTGTGCCCTGTATTAACACTGTATTGACGTCCTGTTTATTTCTTTCTTTCCATTGCCCCCTCTGTCCAGCCTGCAACACTGGGCCTTTCTCAGACTCCTCCCTCCTCCCCCAGGACGGCCCAGAAGGTTGGGCACAGGCGGATCCAGAGTGATGTCACACACAGCTCCATGTTCGGAGTTCCCGTGAGCCAGTCAACACAGCAGCTGCAGGCTGCCACAGCTGAGGCTAACCTCAACAAGTCCAAGTAAGAAGCACTTTAAAGAGTAACTCCCATTTTTCAAAATTGCTGCATAATTAAATGATTCAGATGGAACCAAACTCATTCAGAGTCAGAACTGTTCCTGCTGGTGGTGATCGGAGCCAGACATCCACCACTAAAAGCCCCCATAAAGTTATTTCATGAAATGGTTATGAACACAATGCTGTATGTCCTTGATGTAGTTTTGAGGAGTTTTGGGCCTAAAATGTTATTTCCAAAAAAATCCATAGGTACAACTGCTGTACTGGTAGGCAACGGATGCAGATTTTCCACTGTTTCACCATCAACATTAAATATATATATTGCAGGTCAGCAAGCGCCACCCCGTCCAACTCTCCACAGTCCTCCCAGCAGAGCGTCTATGAGCCCAACCAACAAGGTGTCCCTGTAACTGCTGCTGCCCCATCAGCTCCCCAGCCTCTCCCTGCGACTGTGAGCAGCCCCCCTGACCAGCCAAACTGGAACCCCTTCGGAGATGACAACTTCTCCAAATTGACTGCCGAGGAGCTTTTGAACAAAGACTTTGCTAAGCTCACCGACGGTAAAACCCTGACAGTAAAAATTTTAGCGATTTAAGATTTTGGAAAGTTCATTCAAAAAGTTGTAAGTTCTGACCATTTGAAGAACAGGGTAAAGGAGCACTAACAAAGTATGCAGTGAATCAGATGGACTACAGTCTGTTATAGTAGTACTACAGAGTGCACATAAATGGTAAGTGGAGCTAATAAAATGAACAGTGAGTGTAGCTACAAGGAAACGTACCTCATTAAGTAGCCTGCTGGTGTGTATTAACTGACTAGAATTAAATTGGTTTTAATTTAGCAGATTCCTAAATCGGACTCTTGGGGTTAGTCAGAAATGCATAAGCTTGATCACACTAAATGAATCATACTCATAATCAGGTGAAATAACAGCTTTTATTGGGCACAGACAACAACATAACACAGCAACACATGCTCCTGTTTAACTATGTCCAAAAGCTCCACTCTGCAATTTAAAATAACCCGACTCATTAAAGAGCTCGTAATCCCAGGATGTTCACATGAACAAAAACAGTAAAATACAAAACAACTTTTAGAGACTTGGCAATTCAGTCCCTGCATCTTTCATCCATCATTGTCAACATCGAAAGCAGAGCGCACTCCGAGTCTTCTCAGTTCTGTAACAGTGCTTCCTGAAACAGACACAAACATGCCTCAAGTGCCTCTTTTTTATGGATCTCTGACGTGAAGTTGCTCTTTTCTTGCTTACATGTTTATTCAGACACATTTTTCATTATCTTTTAAGCAAACAGTTTTCTGAAGGCTTAACTCACTCGAACTGAATTCTAACTGTATGTTTATGTGTAGAACCTGCAGAGCTTCTGAGTTCCTCCACAGAGGAGCTTCTCCCTGGTCTGGAAAGTGTAGAACCCGTCCCTCAGTCTACAGGTACTACAGGTACATGCTGAACAAGAACTGTTCCAGTTTAAACAGAACATCAAATGTCGTCCATAAATTGGTTCACATCACGGCAATAAAGTTTATTACTGCAGGACTGCTTTCACAGAGACTGTTCCACTCTATTCAGTTCCAGTTACTACATTCTGTTTCTTCTCTTTTTTTGGTTTTGTTAATTTCCATTTCGTTTGGTTTCATTCAGCTCCACTCTGTTCTACCTTTTCTGTTTCTTTTTGTCTCATTTAGTTTTCTCCTGTTTCCTTCTGTTGAGTTCTTTTTTTAAGTTCCATTCTGTATTTTGTTTTATTCTATACTGTCCTTATTCTTTGTTGTTTCCTTTTGTTCCTTTCTATTTTACACCTTTTTTGTTATATCTCGGTTTTGTTGTTTCAGGTCTGTTCTTGTTTTCCGTTATGATGTTCTTTTTTTTTTTTGCAAGTTTCTTTTTATTAGAAAGGGATTAAAAAATTCACAATGTATTAAAATCTTTATTATTAATCCCAATATTATGAACACAAGTAGAATTACCTGTTAGAAACTAAATCAAACTGAGGAAAACAATTTTTCTAATAAGACATCAAAATTTCTGACTTTCCTATATAGTTAGGGAACCAAGTGTTCACTAATGTTCTTCTTTTTAAGGACATTTCTCATTTTCTTCTCTCTATCTTTCACTCTCTAGCTGAGAGACCTACTGATATTTTGGGTTTGGATGGAGGTTCTGGTTCGAGTTTGTTGGCAGTTCCAGGTAAGATTCTCTACACTATAAGCTTAGATTGAAAACAGAATTAGTGTTTTAGTGCTGATGTCAGAATAATTAGTACTCACTTATTTGTAGCATTAAATGATTAATTTTTAGTATAGTTCTGTGTTAGTAGAACTACATAGACAGTTGCAGCAAAATTGTGCTTATTTCTGCATAAGGTGATGCTGTTTCTTGGTTTTGTTTATGTACAGAAAAGCTGATAGAGGGACTGAAGTCTCCAGAAGCTTCTCTAATGCTGCCAGATCTGCTGTCCATGGCTGACCCTTTCGGTAGCTCTGTGGAGGACACAAGAGACGGTAAAGGACCACTGAACACTCACTCAAGTAGTAAAAGTAGTAATTGTGGCTTATGTAAACATTTTGGCAGCCTTCAAGCATAAAAACGTGTTCACCTTTTAGGCTTTAACATCAGGCCTTTAAATCTAGTTAAGCAGTCGGGAACTGTCATTAGGAATAATCTAATGGTGAGATGTCTGGAGCATACTGGAAGACTATCAATAGATACAGAAGTGTATTCTAATGTTTGAATACAACATTTATATAAAATCGCCAAAGAGGTGCTGTCACTGTCATTATAAGATAAAGACATCAGTTCGCCTGAAAGTGCAGTTAAGTCAAATAAAGTTTGATATCCAAAGCTGATTCTGCCTGTTAGCATTGTAATCTTATCATATCGCCTCATTCACAACAACAGAGCTGTCATGTTTTCAAATATCTCCACAGTAAGTAAACCTCCATGTTTTCAGAAATTTTATCCACAGTAAGTAACATCTCATTAAATCTTCTAACTCACTGTCTCTCTCTCTCTCCTTTTATTTTATGAACATCTACGCTCTCTCGCTCTCTCTCTCTCGCTCCCCCTCGCTAGCTCCCCCTCGCTATCTCTCAGGTGTTGATGAGGTATGTGTGGACTCGTTGATTCCTGGGCTAGAGGCTCCTCAGGTTCACCCGGTGCAGACGGACCCAGCTTTAGTAGTGATGGCAGGTAAACCTCCAGGACCTGAAAGAGAGCAGTGCATACATCTTACTACATGTTCAGCTCCTGCAGCATCTGAGTGGTGACTGGTGGCCATTCAAAACAACATCATAGACAAACAGAAAATTCGACTGAGTTGTCGAAACAGATTATATTAATGCCATGCTAGGAAAACTAACCAAAGCGATGTTACATTAATCCTGTGCTATAAAGCTAACCAAAGAATAACCCATGTTATTATTAAGCCTGGGCTATAAAGATAACCAAAGAATAACCCATGTTATTATTAAGCCTGGGCTATAAAGATAACCAAAGAATAACCCATGTTATTATTAAGCCTGGGCTATAAAGATAACCAAAGAATAACCCATGTTATTATTAAGCCTGGGCTATAAAGATAACCAAAGAATAACCCATGTTATTATTAAGCCTATGCTATAATTCTAAGCTAAGAAATATAACGGAATAAAACTCTCCCAGGAATGTTCTGTCTTCTAGTGTAAAGCTTCTCTTCATGCGAGTGGAGGCACTGTGGATAGTTTGCACTATTCTTCCATTGAAGCTCACTATGTATTCAAAAGCCCTCAAAATGAAAAGAAGACACAAATGGAAGCTCCAGTAATTTGTGTTAGTTGAATGGATCTTCAGAGTGACTGTGATTTGGCTTTAGTCTGTCAAACGTCCTTCTGAATAACAAATTAAAGGAAGCGTATTGAGTAGAACAGCGAGCATCTCTCTTTGAGCTGTAACAGCCCTGAGTGTTGTTCTAACATCTTTCATCTTATAGCAGCTCTCGACTTAAATAAGTACATGCATCATTCCCAGAACAACTTTACTCATTCATGAAATGCAGATTGATTTTCTAAAGCGTGTAAAGCACATCAAATAGCCGGACATTATTATGTACCTAAATGCATGGCTGGCCATTAAACTGTGAATTGAAACTCTTAGAATAGGTGGTTCATGATGGAGAGTGAAAGGGTTACAGTCACATCACATGTGCAAATTGGATACGAAGTACACCCAAATGTCCCTCAGCCTTATTATAAAACCTAAACGCTCTGCTCTATAATTATTCGTTCAGAGCTTATTAAGAGATGATAAACACATACAGGTGTCACATCAAACTCATCTTTTCTATGAAGCATAGAAAGCCTGCTGTATGGAGACAGCGGTTCATTCTGCATGTTTTATGTTTGTTCTTTGATCTGTACTGCGTTCATACTTAGAAGTAAACTTAGACCAACCTGTTCTTGGAGTCTTGGTCTGCTTATTTGGATCAATAGATTTCAGATCGCTAGGTTCTTACTCTAACAACCTGCCGAGTCTCAGCGCAGACTCCTGCAGTGGTGCCAGTACCATCACTAAAGGAACATTCACTGTCAGTATTGGGTTTTAGTACTTCCACTACTGCACCTCAGCGGCACCACAGTAAAAGACTTGTGGAGTATTTTGTGGTACCTTCTTATGGTTCTTATGATTCTTATGGTTTGGGGAGATATTGGATATCACTGGCGTTCATACCTCATATTCGTTGATGGTACCTTGACAAGCCAGCAGAACAACACGGAGGTGTCGGTACAAAATGTTGATGACCGCAGTGTGACATTTCTTCTCTGTCCCACACATTTATACTTTGGTTGTTCAATGACTGGTCCTAGAGACACCAGCAGCTACAACAAATGAATTTTGCCCATGTTCAAAGAGGCTGCATGTCATAGCATTGTGATAAAGCTCTTACGGTGATGCACTTAATGAGCACTGACCAATAATGAATAACCAATACTTTTTACATAAAAGCTTTTTTTTGTTTTAGATTTTTTAATGATTTTAGTGCATATTGTTTTTTTTCTGAAAATGGAAAGTAGGGTTATTTTTTTTATACCTTTAGCCCCTACAGACAAATTCATATTTCTAATCATGCCATGTCATGCCATGCAATGGCATGTATCAATAGCAGTCTCCCAAATAAATGTTGTTGTAACACCAGGCAGCAGTGTAATACAGAGGAAATTGTTTTTTCTGCTGATGCAGCAAGTAGAAAAGCAGCACTCAGCTTAGAATCCTAGACTGAGGTTATATGTGATGTTATACTTTCAAGGCGTGTTTGAGATGCTGATTTGGAGCTTTTATTGCCGAATCGCACACATGCCAAAACACAAAAATGCTTACAGTTTCTTTCAGTTTACATCTTGCTGTACTAATTTCCAGCTCACGCTTATAATCTTCTGGACTGATTTGTTGACTTCACCCTCATATTTGATTCTGTGTTTTGTTTGATCTGGATGATGGAGACAACACTCCTTGCTTTCACATGTTTACACTCAGCCACAGTACTAGAATCATTGTTGTTTTCATCATTAGTTCATGGTTATCAAGGACAAACTCAAAACAGACCTGGATTGTTTATTCTCCAGCATCTGCACGCTCACATGTAAACGCGCCCCTGGGAGTAGCCTCCTTCGATGTTGGATAGTAGGAGTTGTGGTTGTTATTAATTTTTGCCCCACCTCCATTCTGGTAGACGAGCTCTGAATGTGCTCTAATAAAGCTCTTCTCATTACCGTTACTGCAGCTGCAACCCTGCAGTGTGTTGGATGAAGTCCAAGCAAAATAAACCAGAATGACCTAGAAAAAGATGCTGAGATATGTGGTCACTTCAGATGCAGTCTCCTGAAAATGCTACAAGCTAACGATTAGCTTAATTGATGGACTGGATCTGTATAACCTGTATATCTCTAATTTAGAATATTTCTAATGCCAGAGTTTAGAAGGCCTGATAAAAATGTTAGAACTGCCAAAGCTCTCAAATGATGAGAACACATGCAAGTTGGATTTCACATTCAAGTTGGATTGTTGGAGTAGTGAATTTGTCTCATTGGCTGGCGTCCCAAACCCCATGCCTTCTGTACTTCACCTGCCTCACTTATAGGTAATAAGTGCCCCTCTTAGTGTTTACATTTACATTTACATTTATGGCATTTAGCTGACGCTCTTATCCAGAGCGACTTACAATGTTAATGATTACAGGTAGGCCAACGTAGTGTTAGGAGTCTTGCCCAAGGACTCTTATTGGTGTAACTCAGCATAGTCACCCACACGTAGAGGTGGCACCCTGAGTAGTGGTGTTACCCACTGAGCTACCCCAACCAGTAGTGTTCTAGTATGCGGTCTGGGACACAACAGAAAGTCCACAGCAGGAAACCTTTCAGCTTTCATTTGTTATCACTACAGCAATGAATCAAATCAACTCAAAGCAGTGTACTCAAATAGATTGGTTACTGGGGTCTTTCTCAAAACGTGTTTCACTGTCTTTTGGCTGGGTTGCATTTGGCTATGTTGTTTCACAACAGACCGTCGCTGCACAGCTTAATGAACTTGAGCTTTGTAACCAAAATGATAGCAACGCGACTACTTGGAGTTATCGGAATACTGTGAATAGAGACGTCAGTGGGAGTAAAGAAGCAATGTGAATCTTAGACTGTTGTGATTTTTGCTCAGCTCTTTTTCAGAGAGCCTAAACATTTGGATTCTGTTGGCCAGAGCGACAATAAAGCATCTATTTAACTTTATAGCAGAAAGGAGAACCTGTCTTTTAATATACAATTTTATATACTTTCTATTGACCTGTTAATCAAAAGGTTTTTACACAATGTCGACAACTGTAGTAAAAAAAAAACAAAATGGAAAAACGGGCCCTCCAGCTTTTTGAATGAAAGCGATGTCTTGCATGTATGTAGCTTAGTATTTTTTAGTTCTTATATTGCCACATACCGTTATCATTATTTTAACTGTTGTTATTAGGTCATTCTACTCTTGTTTTCTCTCTCTCTTAGATGCTCTGAGTGGTGAAGACTCTCTTCTGGGTGGTGCCCTGCCATCCGGCCCCACCTCCTGCCTAGATGAGTTTGCACCTGTCTCAGGAGGCTCTGCTCCGAGCATGGCAGGTAAGTGGGAGAGGCTAAGACTGCTTAGCTCTGGCATACTCTGCTCTGTACTCATCGGGTAAAACTAGTATGTGGGCAGTATAGTGCTTGTAAAGGTTTTGGTGTCCAGTACTTCTTGTAAAGGTTTTTGTCATAACCATTATAGCACAAATAATCACTGATCACTCATCATACAGGTAGTGCAAACCATCTGACATGGTTTATTTATATAATATAATTATACATTGTTCAGTTTTGTTTTTACTGTTTTGCGAACAAAAACGTTTTAGATTTACTTCTGTTGTTTAAATCTTTCTCATTGAAAAGTGAAGGGACTGAATAATAAGGCACTGCTAACTTACTAATAACTTACTGAGGTTTACTTTATAATTACTTGTATTCTATGAATGACAGATTGGATTAAACGTTAGTCATGTGCCTGCAATTATTTGGATGATTGGCACTAACTGCACTCTTTTCTCCACTTCCAAATCTTTTCCAACTTTCTTTCACCAACATCTCTCTGTTCTTATCTTTCTCTATTCCTCTAACTTTTTTCCGTCCTTCAGACTCCTCTTGTTTGATCTCCGGCTTCGATCCTGCAAACTCTGAGAAGAGCGCTGATGATGAGTTTGATCCGATTCCAGTTCTGGTCTCCAAAACTACTCAAGGTAAACAGATCTAATGTACCTGCTAATAATGTTAGCTTTAGCTTCCTTACTAGCGGTCATTTTCTTTGCAAACACAGCAGAAACAAACTCAAGGTGACTATTTAAAAATAAGACATCTACACATACCATTCACATGTGTTGTGTGTTATTAGGTAGAAGTTTCATTATTGCATAAAGTTAATGGTGATTTTGAGGGGATGTGTTTTCTGCTTTCTTTTATTATTTAAACTTTTGCATTATGTTGGGCGAGGGAAAATCTTACTTTTGGACACTTCACACTTGGATCACAACCCTCCCAGTGGCCTCCATCCTCATTTAAATCCCTAGTCGTTCAATCAGTAGAATATCTGATCTCCTAGATCTTCTCTGACAAGATTTCACAGCAGTTCTTACAGGCATGTTCTCCTCACTATTCACCGCGGCATTATGATATGACTGGCTGTTCTGACACTTTATCAATAGTTGAATGCATTTCTGAACAGTATTCTAAATCATGGAAATTTATATTCTCCTCTTCATTGCCATGTTTGCAATGGCCAGCTGACTCTGCCCACTGTCCTGCTGAGTTGTGCCGTAGTGAATGAATGGCTCAACTTCTTCTTGTCTGGAGAGTAAGAGGCCCACAGTGCCAAACAAAAGAACCTTGGTTTATGAACTGGTTCTGTTAAGGCTGCCATTCTGGCAACCAGCCTGAGTTTGTACCAGTTTTTATTGGATCCAAAGAACGTCAAGGATATGACATCGTCAACAGAGGGCACTGCATAGCAGTAGTAACAAAATGGTGGCGTTTAGATTACCTGCAAGTGTTTGTGCAGGTAATCTATCTTTCTTTCTCTCCATCACACTCATCTTGTTTGATCTCCAGCTTCAATCCTGAAAAATCTGAGAAGGGCACTGGTGAGCTTGATCCGATACCAGTTTTGATCCAAAAAAAGCAAGCATGGTTCAACTACTAAGAAGATATAGAGCTTTCTCAGCAGACAGCTGGGTGTCGCTATTGTTGCTTTCTCTTTCCTCAACAACTGGCACACCCACAGATACCATCATGGTTCATGGTTCAATTAGGTGCACAAATCGGAACAGAACCAGTTCCACATTGGTGGAAAAAGGCTACTTGTGCACTAGTTTAATTCTTTGCTGCTGATACCAAACTAAGGAGCAGAACAACAGACATTTTAGCAATGATATGTTAGATGTGCATTATTGATATAGAAATACTGTGTAATTTCGACAATGACCATTATTAATTTATAAGCCTACTACTTACCTGCTTTTCTTTCTTCCTTTCTTTCTTTATTACTCTCTCTTGCTATCTCTTCCCTGCATTCCCGCCTTATCCTTGCTCTTGCGCCCCCTTGTGGCTGTTTTATGGTTCTCCTCTCAGGAGGCTCCTCCCACAACTCCAGCACCGGTTCCGAGTCCAGTTTGCCGAGCCTGGCCCGTTCACTGCTGCTGGTGGACCAGCTCATCGACCTGTAGAGCCGCACAACCTGCAAAACTCTGCTTTCACTCTCCTCTCTTATACTGTCCATCCACCCATATGCCCATTCATTCTTACATCTGCTTGGCCTCCCTCCCTCCTCATCCTCTGCTGTTTTTCCACTCCTTCATAAACATATTGCTCTTCTTTTCTCCACATATCTACATCCGGTGTTGCCTTTTCTGACTTTTTCTCCTTAGTTTGGGTTCTATTTCTCCTTTTTAATGTTCAGTTCACGCTTTCATCACAAGCTTCATTTATTTTGCACATCCAGTCATTCGTCATTGAGTGCTGCCCCCTGGTGGATGGTCACATGGTTATGTTCCTATATGCGATTGCTTTAGTTTCTTGAGAACTATCTTAAGTTGTTTTGGTGTATGAGTGATGAGGTCTTCAGGCCTTCTAGCCAACTTTTTTCTGATGGAGAGCAAAGCGTGCCAACAAATGAAGCTGCTTTTGGGGTAAAAAAAAAAGCAGGTTTAATGTTTACTATGTAAAGGTGAGCACAGTCTGAGCCAAATGAGTCTATAAAATCCAGGGTTTACTATTGGCTTCAGGGTTTAACAGCTTAAAAGCCCAAACACAAGACAGGACGTTGTGGAGAAACACTATTCGTATGGTTGCCAGACAATGGATCGGAATTTAACACTCATTTAGCCTACATAAGTCTGGCCCGGCTCATTCAGCGTATAGGTAGCAGTTTAGCCACGTTCATTCAGTGTGCAGCATCTTAGCTCAACCTATTGAACTTACAGAAGTTTAGTCCATTCCATTCCAGCAGCAGTTTAGGCCCACCTATCTAGCCTGCAGCACTTTTCCACTGTCTATTCAACTTATGGCAGTGAAGCCTCCATTGTGCCCCACCATCTAGCTTATAGCTCTGCCTGTTCATCTCACAGCAGTCTGCATTTAGCCTGCAGCAGGGATAAAGAGAGCCCTGAAAATGAAATGTAACAATAGTTTACTACATAAAATACAGGAAATTTAAAAGTTTATTATACAGGAAAATAAATCAAACAAAATGATAGAAAATCTCTGTAATATTTAACAGTCTAAGCAAGCTTACTTAGAGGAAAATATCACATGTGTAAATATTTGTACTGGTAATTAGACAGCAATTACACATCTGTTCTGTTTTTGTTTTTTTTTAGTTATTAAAAATATTTACACATTTGATATTAAATAAACTTGCTTAATCAGGAATCATTTGATTATACTGTAAGATTTCAGATTGAGAGCATTTTCAATACAATCATTCCATCAGCGTTTATCACCATCATGCCTTTCCTCATCTCCTGCATCCATGACTCTATACATCCATCCATCCGTCCGTCTCTCTGTAAATAAACTCTATTGATGTTGTATGTTGGTCCAGAATTGTAAATGTAAATTGATGTATATCTGCAATATCTGATTCCCCTAAAGTGATCTGTACCCCCTGTGTAAAAAAAAAAAACAACAAAAAAAAAAACAACAGTCTTAAAACGGTCTTAATGTCCTGCATTCCCGCCCCTGTAGTAAACATGATGACAAATTGCTTTAAAGACATATTTCATATATGGTTAAGATTATATGTGAATATGAATAGAGTGTTAGAGAATGAATGTATGAAATGAGTATCCATATATATAAATACAGATATATGTATATCAGTCATATAATTATTGAGAAGAAATCTTTATTATCTTTGTCTTTCATGTGTTGAGCTGTGTTTGCGAATGTCAAAATTCGTCTTTTATTTTCTTTTTTTTATAAATTTCCTCTATTATTACCGATCTGCTCGAATGAAGGGAAGAAGGACAATCTGTATCTGACCAGTCATTTCCGCTGAGTGTGTTTTTCTTTGTTTTGTTTTAGCTTGTGATATGTGTCTGTCGTCTAGAGACAGCTGCAGAAAGTCTTGGTCTATGAAGCCTAATGATTTCATGACAGTGAACATTTGTTGTCCTGTAGTTGGTGATGCTGTCATATAAGGAGTTCCTGGTCTAAGCCATTTATCTCTATGGGGAAGAATGAATGGTGCCTGTAATAAGCACAGCCAGGAGATGCGTTCCAAAACTGTAATGTAAGTTTGGTATGTTAGTTCGGTGCCTGTTTTTGCAGCTGTCAGTGATCAGAGACATTATATTGTCTAAGGAACGTTTCTCTGGATTGTATCTTCCACCTAGACGATTTCACAGCTCACCTGCTTAATGTCTATTGGTTGATGTTTCTGAGGTCTGCAGAGTCAGCTCAGTGCACCTGGGGCAAAATGAAAACCTTTAGAGTTCTTTCATCTTTGCATCTTTTATTTAGTTTAAGTGAACTGGCTTTTTCTACAGGCAGATATAGCTTGTGTTAGGTGTAACTGTGGCTTTGAACTATGCAGGGAAAAATGTGTTACGGTACGCCTAATAACACAATGTGAGCTTGTGCTGTTTTCTGAGCATTACATAAAGGAATACATATCTTTACATATCTATCTCATATAAACAGTCTCTTCTTCTTGTCAACAATCATGTCAAGTTTGTGGCCATGCAAACCTTGGGGTAGTAACAGTGTTGATCCTCAGTGGAGAGCTTTAGGAGCATAGAGTGTTTCTTTAGGGTGGAGCAAAGCCGGAGGGCGCCCTGTACTTGTCATGTTTGTTGTGTAATACTGGGTTCATCTGAAATTTAGAAACGAGATGTTTGTCGTTCGTGGCCTCCAGGAAAAAAAAAAAAAAACACAATGTTTGGTAAATTGAACTCTTGAATGGAATGTTACTGCTGGCAGTACTGCTCCAATAGAAACAATGGAATATTTGGTTCTTCATCTACCGGCATTATCTAAACATAGCATTATTTTCATGCAGTCATTTCAGTAAACATCATGTATGTACTGGAGCGTATGTCACATTATATGTCGTGTATGTATTTCCACTTTATAGTGAATTCAGAACCAGTGATATGGAAAAATAATGTAAAGCTAAACAGCAAAAACGCTGTTCATTTTCCCCCATAGAGCAATGCAGCTTATACCCAAAGCTCCTCAGATAAGCATATCACCGACTACAGGCCGACAAATCACATTTATTTTGTCTCACTAAAACCTCAATCAGTAAGCAACACTTCTGAGCGCAGCTTGTCGGAGCATAGGAAGCAGGATGTAAGCTATGGTACGCACCTGCGCTCTGTGCTTTTCTTTGTTGTAGAGGTTTTCAGCTAGAGAACTTTTACAACTTAGAACTTTTGTAACAAAGAGGATATCAGAAATCTATAAATATTGACGTAAGAATAGAAAAATGGGTCTGAAAATATATGTATTGTTGGATTTTGTTGCATCAAGCCGTGGTGGCTGCACAGGACCAGTGCCAGTGCAGTTTATATCTAGCGCCAGTATCAGTGCTGGTGCTGATGCCAGTGCTGTTTATATGTAGTGCCAGTATCAGTGCCCGTTCTGGTACCAGTGCTGTTTGTATCAGTGCCCGTGCTGGTACCAGTGCTCTTATTATCTAGTGCTAGTATCAGTGCATGTGCTGGTACCAGTGCTGTTATTATCTAGTGCCAGTATCAGTTAACGTTCTGATACCAGTGCTGTTTATATCTAGTGCCAGTATCAGTGCATGTGCTGGTACCAGTGCTGTTATTATCTAGTGCCAGTATCAGTTAACGTTCTGATACCAGTGCTGTTTATATCTAGTGCCAGTATCAGTGCATGTGCTGGTACCAGTGCTGTTATTATCTAGTGCCAGTATCAGTTAACGTTCTGATACCAGTGCTGTTTATATCTAGTGCCAGTATCAGTGCATGTGCTGGTACCAGTGCTGTTTATATCTAGTGCCAGTATCAGTTAACGTTCTGATACCAGTGCTGTTTATATCTAGTGCCAGTATCAGTTAACGTTCTGATACCAGTGCTGTTTATATCTAGTGCCAGTATCAGTACCCGTGCTGGTACCAGTGTTGTTATTATCTAGTGCTAGCAGTTCCAGTTAAGGTATCCATGCTAGGGCCAGAGCTGGTGTTGGTGTCAGGATCAGTGACAGTAGTAGCCAGGGTCGGTGACAGGGGCATCCTTTTTTGCACAGTTCTCTGATAACAGACACATATTAGATCAGTGTTTGGGCTATTGAGTTTAAAGTGGTACTTGTTCATGTTTTAGTCAGTACTGTATGTGCCATTAATGTGTTCAAGTAAGAGAGTTTGGTACAGGCACCTCTGCTATAAGCACAGCTCCTCTCTTCTCTTCTCTTCTCTTCTCTACTCTTCTCTTCTCTTTTTTTTATTTATGCTTCCCTCTATTCATTTCTACTCTGTTTTCTGCTCTTCTTATCTCTTTTATTTTTTTTCCTCCAATTACTTCTCTCTTTCTTTTCTTCTTTTCTTTTGTTTCTTTTCTCTCATCTTCTCTTCTCTGTTGGTTCATAGTGTGTCTGAATGAAAGGTTGATTATCTCAGTGATGCTGAACTGTATAACTTTAGCCAATCATGGAACTGAGCCGCTAACCGAGCCCACTGATCCTGATAGATGTTAAATGCTGTTGAGGGGGTGGACAGCTTAAAATGATAGTTTGGTTAAAAATCTACATAGTTATGCGAAATGTTTGGCTTGGTAATGTAGCTAACATGTAATGGATGCTTATATCCCACCAGTTATCATTGACAGACGTATGTTACATGGCTAGAAGTGGTAGCAGCAGCAGCTATCCTAAATTCTTTTAGTCTAAAAAGCCAGTATGCAGTTGGTTCAATGTTCATTGGTAATTTCAGTGCTAACTTGTTAGCTATATTAACCTCATAGCTCTAGTGATAAAACCAAAGAGCTGGACTTCAGACACTACAGCATTTGAAATGAAGGAAATTGATTACATCAGATTTTTCACCAAACTATTTCTTTAAACTGAAGTTAGAACAGATAAACGCAGAAGCTCCTGCTGACTGCATTATTGCCGTTCTCTGTTGGCAATGAAGAAATTGAGCTTGCGTTTCCCTTGGCCTCTGTACAGCTCTCGCTAACCCTATGCAATCCCTCTCATCTGCTCGTAGAAAACAGCGCTGTAGTTCAGTAGAGGTCTTGCCTTGCCGGTAGAGTTTTGACTCGTGTAGTTGTGCAAAAATCCCCCAGGTTTCCTTTCATGTGCTCAAGCTGTTTCTGTTGGGAGAGAAAAAAAGAAGAAGAAAAAAAAAAACGCTATTTATGACTATGTTCATCATTGGGGTTTGAAGAATCTCTGGGCTCTGTAGCAAAAAATACCTTAAGCCCCGCCCCCCGTGTTAGAGCAGAGATGACTCCATGTGCACCTTCTATTTTTGTGAAAAAGAATAAACAAAGCAAAGGGGTGTTCAATAAACATGTAAATGTGAACGCAACGGCTGAATAGTGTTCATTAGCGCACTGTCCTCACTCTTACAATGTAGACTTCTCTGGTTGATATGTAAACAGTGTCATTCAGGGCGGTTTGGTGTGAAATGGTTAATTGTAGAGACTTGGACCATGTGTCGACATGTCTACAACAGAAATATATTTTATTTGCTATCCTAAAACTCCAGTGAACCTACACGTGCAATGTTGCTGATAGTATTTCAGATGTTACGCTGTTTTACCAAGTTTCCGTGGAGACTAATTTGCCTCACAGCGCTTTGCATGTATTTCTCCACCATGAAACATTTTAGATACATGATCTTATACATCAGTTAGTGTATTAAGGCAGTCCTTTCACCACCAGTGTAAACAGTAAGTATTTCACACCAAACTGCTCCGAATGACAGTGTGTACGTCTTATATGTTTAATTATGCAGGGAGAAAAATGGATGGGATTCTCCTGTAAAAGACACGTTTTAGTACTTTGCGCCTGATTATTTTGCTGCTTGATTTCTGTAACAGAAGCTGGGAGGCCTGATAGCCGGGGAAATTAGATCTCTGTTCGGCTGTTTCTCATTGATTCTCATCATTGTCTCTACATCATGCAGTATGCAGATGTGAAATCATTAAGCATTGATGCGGTGGCTCTTCTCATCAAACCTTTAGGCACAGTTTGCCGTTTTTACTGGAGCAATCTGCAAGATGATGCATTTTTATTGAATGAATACTCCAGACAACAGGGGGCAGCATATCTCCAGAGAACACACAGTATCCTTCCTTCTCAATTCTTACCAGTCTAGAAGAAGTTCAGCTTAATGCCTTTACTCTCCAAGAGCATCTCTAGTGGTGGAAAGCAGCACCAGTGTTAACCTTGTTTCACTTCTATTTCTTTTTTTCTTTTTTTTTTGATGAATGTGGCTGATTCTTTCTGAGAGTAGGTAGAAACAGGCGCTCGCCATGATCTTTAGCCATTGCTTCCATTTACGCTTCCTTTCACTGGCTGCCTGACCTAATTAGACCTAACTGGGAGCATGACCTTTGACATGACTGACAGCGGTTAGAATACGTCATCAGGGTGGCAGTGCTACTACATCCTCTCATGTTCAACTGATTCGACTCAATGCTACAGTGACTCACTATCACCTCTTGAGGTACAAATTGATATTACGAGACTGGATGGTTGCTAACTTCAGTAGATATCTCTGTGACTCCGTGTGATGTATAAAAGTCTTTGCCATAACGCAAACCCGTTATTTCTTCACAATTTTTTTAACATTTAGTTAATTGTGATATGTTTTAAACTAAACCTACACATATTTCTGTATAAATATTTCTCTTTTAAAATGATTTTTTTTTTTTAATGATCATGTTTAATTTGTCGGTAATTATGTGTAAAATGGTAATTATGTATTTGATATATGTAACATAGTTTTAATATAGTTTCAGACATTTTTACTAAATGGAATTAGATTAGTATTTCTTACAACAAGAACAAACATTTGCCACTATAGTAAAATAATTTAAATTAAATTTAGTAAATAAAAAACTTAAGTTAAAAAAGTAAGTTAATATAATCGGCATACAGTAATCTCAACATAAGGAATATTAGATTTATACATCAAAGTTACCAGGTATTTCAATGCGGTGTAGGTTTAATATGGTACATTATTGCAAACTGATAAAGAAAACATCATTATATTATTTAAAGTATAAGGAAAATAAAAAAAATAACTGAGAAGCTCTCTTGCAGCCACAGCATGTGAGCTCCAGGGTTTTCAGTTTCATTTAAGTAAAAAAATAGCCAACTCCAATGCCACAAAATGTGCCATATGTTATCGCAGTGGACCGTAAGGGTTTTGCCCGTAAGTGGCCTGAACTTGTTCATCATTCATATCGTTGTGTAAAACCTTAAATTGATTTATAATAAGTTATCAAATCATATTGCCCCAGTAACTTGATTGACATTTTAAGTCCTTTTTTTTTTTTTTTAGATTTCTAATTTCTTCACAGCCACTGTTTTTTCTAATATTCTAATGTTTATTTGTCTTTTTTTAACCTGAAGCTCACAGTTTTGTTTACCACATAAAGCACACCAGCACATTTCCAGCACTAGTTATTAGCCTATTTATTAAGTTTGCTATAAAACCAACATTATTTGCTCTTTAATAGGTCATTCTGGTGTTTCCTTTTTATAAAATCTGTTTCATACTAAAATAATAAAAAAGATCAAATGAAGTACGAGCTGGTTTGTTATGTAAAATGTACAACCCTGCTGTGATATTGTGGTTCAGGTGTAGCAACAGCATATAAATGCATTACTTGCCTGAAACCTGCAGCACAGATCACACGCAATCACAGTAAACAATCCTAGCTCAGCTACAGCAGCTCCTCAGAACTTTCTCCAACATCAAAAAAGGTTCAAATTTACATCCCACCCAACCTGGAAGAGGAACACATACAGGTTCTTATGAGTACACATTACACTTTTGGATCACAGTGTACATGTATGTTTTGGAATAGGTAACATTAGCTTTAGTGCACTGCACCTCAGTCGGATGTATACAGTGTTTTAAAGGGCCGTCCAGCTAACCTCACCACCTTTCATCTTTGTTAGAACATAACGTGATTAATTTCAGGATCCACATGTGGCACGACATGGTGTTTGACTGAAGCAGACCGTGTAGTTACCTCATGTAGATTGTATTTCAGTCTCATGTTCACAGTGCCTGAAAACATCTTGCAATATACATTCATCATAATTCTCATACATTTTAAAACTCACAATAGATTTGTTACAGGCAGTAATGGGAAATGAGAAGCAGCATTAAGCTGCACTGCCTGTATGTTACTAAAGCGAGATCTATATTCAGTTCTGTGGTCATTTATTAACAATTTCAGTTTAAATAATAAACAGAGTTTGATATAAAGCTTGTTACATTTTTATTAGCTGTATGGCAGTAAAGTTAGCTGATTCATAGCCCATACTGTCAGTTATACAGTGATACGAACAGTAATACGTAATGCTTAGTTGCGTAACAAGGTCTTAACACTGTTTATTGTGTATTTTATTTACAACTGATAATGTAATTATTAGTAATTAATCTTTATTGTGGAAAATATCATTTTAATGTGTTGACTTATATAGCATTGTTGTGATTTGATTTAAAAAAGAATTAAAGAAATATTAGAATAAAACATTAGCCATAGTTATTCCAACACAGTTTGCCTAAGTGTTTTTTTAGTGTACATACTAATACCACTAATAATAAATAAAGCTTAATGCAGAGTGAAGAAATCGTTTAGAAGTGTCTGATTTAGGTTTTACTAGTAAAAGAACTCGATTTTAATACAATTCCAGTACACGTTCCTCAAAATAAATGTTTATTGGCTTGTTGCCTAATGACGCTGGTTCCCCCCAGACCAAATCAACAGTCCTGATCTCTTCTCACGTTCTGTTCATTAGAACTCTCTCTCCCTGCTTCTTTGGCTCTGTAAGATGTGCTTTGTTCATTATTGATAATTTGGCTTCAGTTCAGAGTGCAGGAACTTCACTTCTATAACTAATGCAGTTTTTAACTAGGGACGCTCCTTCAATGCCAAGTCAATAAACCGCTGCACAAACCCCTAAAAATAATACTTTTACAATATGCAGCATGAGCTCATTTACTCAGATGTCTATGTTCAGGAATGCAAGTGCTAAAACAGCTGCACTCTGCATTGTTTCAGCACCGAATCTGAATAAAATTAAATCTAGTACAGAGTCTCTTTATATCAGCAGCCTGGAAATGATTAAATACGTAGTCAACATCCTTCACCAAGCAGTAAGAGAACAGACCTGAAAACATAGGAGGGCCGTTTTGTTTACTTGCTTGATACACTGTTAAAGCTTAAATAGCCCCTATTGGAGCTGTTAGTTTTATCTGTCAAAGTGCTGTAATCTGAGTGGTTACTTACAAGATCTGTGCTTTCAATCCAGTATGAATCTGCAGTATATGTTGTTTTCCTGCTAAGTAATAAATCCGAAGTGAATTACATTCTTGGCCTTTCCTCAGAGTAACAGCAATCCTGTTCCAATCACCAACACAGTAATGTAATAAAAGCAGCTAATAGAAAACGCTGCCTCCATTCTTTTTTTATTTTTATTTTTCCCCCCTCCATAGCATTGTTTACCATTTAGCAGCACAACATGTTATTGTTGGGAAGCGTAGTTCCTGGCGCAACATGCTGATGATGTTTGGGGTAAATGACACAGATCTGTTATCACTTGTGAATCTACCAGTTAAAGCATGCACAAATAAGACTACTATACTCCCTCTGGTAAAACTGATCCAATAAGGGCTTTAGTCTTAGTTTTTGAGGAATTTGGGGTTCAGTTTTTTGGGGTAGTCTGTACATTTCTATGCATGCAAATCCATAACTCCGTGTTAAAGCAATTGAATCAGAGTCCTTTAGAGTGGTTTGGTGTAAAATCGTTTATTATAGAGATGGTGATAGGAACCAGGGATCTCCATGTCTCCAAACCACCATTTTATTTATTATCCAAAACCACCAGAGAACCTACACGTACCTTCTGAATTTAGATATGTAATGATGTTGATGGAAAAGTTGTGCGACATCTGAAACATCTGTACATTTTCTTTGGAGACTCTTTCCCAATTCACCTTTTACCCTACGTGTATCCTAAAACAGTGTAAACGCAGCATGTTGTGCCGTAACTTTCTGTGAGGGAGCTTTTGGAGAGTACATTTGCTTCTTAACACCACCACCACTGTGAACAATTCTTACTAGAATGGAGTATTTCATACCAAACCACTCTCTGTGACTGTTCATTACAAGGGGTATAACTTTGGCTTTAACAACTGAAGTACGTAAACACTTTTGGAATCACTTAAATTCCCTTTAGGTGATCGAGTGTTTTACCTGCTGTACTTTTTCCCCCTCTGCAGGTGAGCTGGTCGGGGTGAATGGTTTTGTATTGGACGGTTCCAGTGCTCAGGGTTTGGAGGCTGACTGGACGAGCCTGAGAGTTTTGGAGACAAAAGAAGCAACTCTGGCTTCTTGTGGCAACTCCAAACTACTGCTGGACTCAGAGCCGCCTCCTTCTGGTCTGGAGCAGCACTGCACCCCGATGGACATCTTCTCTAGTGCCCCTTTCCCTTGCGGGGGGCGGGACGTGTTCACTAGCGCTCCCTTTCCCCAGCCCCGGAGAAACGCACCCCAGGACGTTTTCCTCCAGGCGCCTTTTGGACCCCGTAAAGACTCGTCCATTCAGTTTCAGATGCACCCTGCGGTCAGAGAGCCAAGTTTAGTGGCCCATCCTCCTGTCTGGAGTCACATTCGACCCCCCCGCTGCCCTGAGGCAGCTGTCTTGCAGCAGCCAATTGCAGCACACCGAGTGGTGTCCAGTGTGGGTCAGCAGGCTGCAGTTGGCTCCGTCCCCGTTGGCCCCCTCCACTCATGGACCATCGGACTCCGAGCCGTGATGGACCCGTTTTTAGCTGCACCCTTCCAGCCCAGGGGCACCCAAGGAAAACCTTAAAGTGAAAGCTTGGTGAATTTCCACCCCCCTTATTCTAAACAAAGGACAAGTGATGACATGCATGGCGGCTTTAGTTTCAGCACTGGGCCTAGCAGGCCATGGAAGCTTACACCAAACCACTTTACAGTAGTGGTAGTAGAAACCGGGGTTGCCATGTCTACAACACAAAAATAGCCCATATATGTATATATATATATATATATATATATATATATATATATATATATATATATATATATATATATATATATGTATATATATATACACACACACAGAGGGGTGCGAAAGTTTGGGCAGCCTTGTTAATTTTCCTGATTTACCTTTATAAAGCATTGATGGTTTGGATAAAAAAATTGCGTTAAATATATCATATAGTGGACAAACACAATGATATTTGAGAAGTGAAATGAAGTTTATATGATTTACAGAAAGTGTGCAATAATTGGTTAAACAAAAGTAGGCAGGTGCATAAATTTGGGCACTGTTGTCATTCAGTTCAGTGACCCTTGACCTCCATACACAGGTGACTCTAATTATAAGAAATGGTATTTAAAGGGGGGATTTGTAAGTTTTTCTCCTCTTTGCATCTTCTCAGAAGAGTCGCAGCATGGGAGTCTCAAAACAACTTTCAAATGACCTGAAAACAAAGATTGTATAGCGTCATGGTTTAGGGGAAGAATACAGAAAGCTATCTCAGAGATTTCAGCTTTCAGTCTCCACTGTGAGAAACATTGTGAGAAAATGGAAGACCACAGGCACAGTCCAAGTCAAGGCTCGAAGTGGCAGACCAAGAAAAATCTCGAATAAACAGAAGCGAAGGATGTTGAGAGCAGTTAGAGTCAACCCACAGACCAGCACCAAAGACCTACAACATGATCTTGCTGCTGATGGAGTCACTGTGCATCGTTCAACTATTCGGCGCACTTTACACAAGGAGATGCTGTATGGGAGAGTGATGCAGAGGAAGCCTTTTCTCCGCCCACATCACAAACAGAGCCGCTTGAGGTATGCTAAAGCACATTTGGACAAGGTGCTGTGGACTGATGAAACTAAAATAGAGTTATTTGGGCATAACAAGGGCCGTTATGCATGGAGGAAAAAGAACACAGCACTCCAAGAAAAACACCTGCTACCTACAGTAAAATTTGGTGGTGGTTCCATCATGCTGTGGGGCTGTGTGGCCAGTACAGGGACTGGGAACAGTTGAGGGACGCATGGATTCCAATCAATATCAGCAGATTCTGGAGACCAATGTCCAGGAATCAGTGACAAAGCTGAAGCTGCGCCAGGGCTGGATCTTCCAACTAAACACTGCTCAAAATCTACTAATGCATTCATGCAGAGGAACAAGTACAACGTTCTGGAATGGCCATCTCAGTCCCCAGACCTGAATATTATTGAAAATCTGTGGTGTCACTTAAAGAGAGCTGTCCATGCTCGGAAACCAGCAAACCTGAATGAACTAAAGATGTTTTGTAAAGAAGAATGGTCTAAAATACCTTCAGTCACAATCCAGACTCTCATTAGAAGCTATAGGAAGGGTTTAGAGGCTGTTATTTCTGCGAAAGGAGGATCTACTAAAGGTTTTTTTTTGTTTTTTTTTTTTGGTGCCCAAATTTATGCACCTGCCTAATTTTGTTTAGACAATTATTGAACACTTTCTGTAATTCATATAAACTTCATTTCACTTCTCAAATATCACTGTGCTTGTCCCCTATATGATATATTTAACTCAAACCTATGACTTGGTTCTCATCTTAACCCTTTAAGTATGCATGAAAATCGGTGGATTTTATGTTTGACAGCTTGAGGCAAGTAAGTGATGATCTAGGCAACCATGCTAATTGGTGAGGTCTAAGCTCCCATTGCTTGTTCTTAGCTTCATAGTTCCAGTGTAAAACTGAATAAGAAAACAAACACCAAACATGTCCTCACTGAAAGACCACATTTGGATTAAGGGGTGGGGGGGACTGGGGGGATTTTCTACCTCAGTGCTCTGCTTTTGTTTGCTCCTCTGCAGCACTTCTGCTTCTGCCAAACAAACACTCACAGTGCTTCTCTCAAACAGCCTCCATGTAGAACTCAACAGTGTAAAAACTGACCAGTAATATAATAACTGACCAATGGTATAATAACTTATCAGTTATTGATTTAATAAGGCCTGTATGTGGTAAATTTACTCATTAACATTAACTCATTTTCTTAGTTTGTCTGACGACCTGTCTGTTGGATAGGAGTCTGTGATTGTAGTGCTCTTGTTTAAAAACAGTTTTAAATAACTTTTAATGAGAAAATTTAAACAAATCTTTGTTTGGGTTTGTCAACCAGCAACAAATTTACAAAAGCAGCAGCTTTGTGGAGCTCCCGTTTTCTTTGAGAACCTCCACTGTAAAAAGAATCCAGCAGCTGTATGGATAGGAGCGAGAGGCTGCAATCACAGAGAAACTTTAGACTGGAATCCTTTAGCTTAGACTGGAATCCTTTAGGGACAGTTTCGGTAGGGACCGTTTTGGTAAGGACCGTTTCAGCAGTGACCTTTTCAGTAGGGACCGTTTCAGCTGTTTCCCTTCATTAGAGACCGTTTCAGCTGTGTCCATTTCATTAGAGACCGTTTCAGCTGTTTCCCTTCATTAGAGTCCGTTTCAGCTGTGTCCATTTCATTAGAGACCGTTTCAGCTGTGTCCATTTCATTAGAGACCGTTTCAGCTGTGTCCATTTCATTAGAGATTGTTTCAGCTGTGTCCATTTCATTAGAGATCGTTTCAGCTGTGTCCATTTCATTAGAGATCGTTTCAGCTGTGTCTGTTTCAGTGGTGTCCGTTTCATTAGAGACCGTTTCAGCTGTCTCCGTTTCATTAGAGACCGTTTCAGCGGTCTCCGTTACATAAGAGACTGTTTCAGCTGTGTCCATTTCATTAGAGACCGTTTCAGCTGTGTCCATTTCATTAGAGACCGTTTCAGCTGTGTCCATTTCATTAGAGACCGTTTCAGCTGTGTCCATTTCATTAGAGACCGTTTCAGCTGTGTCCATTTCATTAGAGACTGTTTCAGCGGTGTCCGTTTCGTTAGAGACTGTTTCAGCGGTGTCCGTTTCAGTGGTGTCCGTTTCGTTAGAGACCGTTTCAGCTGTGTCCGGTTTATTAGAGACTGTTTCAGCGGTGTCCGTTTCATTAGAGACCGTTTCAGCGGTGTCCGTTTCATTAGAGACCGTTTCAGCGGTGTCCGTTTCATTAGAGACCGTTTCAGCGGTGTCCGTTTCATTAGAGACCGTTTCAGCGGTGTCCGTTTCATTAGAGACCGTTTCAGCTGTGTCCGTTTCAACTAAGGCTCACAGACTACAAGTAGTGACATGAAAACCTGGAACAGTATTTTTTTATGTATTTATTTAAACTAAACACCTCATCAAATTCTCATCAAAACTCACTTTAAAAAGATTTTCTATATTTTAAATAAATATATAGAATGCAAGCTTAATGAGTAATAGCGACCAACAGTGTAACGTTATCCTAAAATTAATGTTACTAGGTTTCATTTCCTTTGGGTCAATATCACATTGTCTGACAGTTTCTGCCTGTTTTGAGGAGTTATTATATATATATTATGGGTCAGTTATTATATTATTACTTATTGTACTGTAAGCCTGTGACAATACATGCAGTTTCTACCCTTTTTATATACTGTATATCATATTAGTAAATTATTCCTGAATCGTATATCAGGAGCAGTATTAATACATATACCCAGATGAAGGAAAATGTGAACATGAAGAACTTGCTGGATATACTGTGTGTTTTTATGATTTTTATTGTTATTGTTTGCTTCACGGTTGGTTCATGTGTAAAAGCTCATGTTCTCACCGAATCCAGAGCTGACGTTGAGCTGAAGGAACCCTATAGAGTTCTGATTAGTGTCTGACAATATACTGCTTTGACGTAAGCCTGGTTTGATTAGCACACTCGGAGCTGCCGCACTGTTAATGTGGAATAGTGTAGCTTCATCACTCTCTGATATTTGTGAATGTTTCTCAGTAATGTGGGGCCTTACGGAGAGATCATGTTCCGTTTATCTCTGTTTAACTCACAAGGTACTGTAGTAGTGTGGCTACCAGATCCAGTCCTGCAGAAACTCTTTATCTTCATTCGTTCGTTCATTCATTCATTCATTCATTCATCTATCTTCTGAGCTGTTTATCCTTCTGGGTCGTGGGGGATGCGCAAAACATCCTTAACAGATTGCCAGACCATTGCAGGGCAGACATACACAGTCATTCATACACCCAGACTTAGGGGCAGTTTAGCATCTCCATTTAACCTGACTACATGACAGCATGACAAGTAATTCTGATTATTAAAACTCATTGGTTGAAGCTTCGTTTAATCCATGTAACTTATTTAGCTCATTGTGTTTCACACAAATGTGACTTTATGGCATGGATTGCAAAATAGAGAGAGAGAGAAAATGGGGAACAGAGGAGACAGGTCAGAGAAAAAAAACCCTGAAAGTGTCAAAAAAGTTCAGTATCATTTCAAGCTGAATAAACAAAATTTCTGAACAGTGTGTCCGGAGCTGGACTGGCAGAACATCAGTGTCAGAGTCCAGTCCACAGAGCAGGCCTGACACAGCAGTAAGGTAATTCAATGTGAGTGATAGTTTTTCATAAAGGCCCCGCGATACAATATCATCACGATACTCAAGTCACGCAACAGTATCATCATGATTTTAATGACTGCGATATTCTGAGTACTGCTATACAATATATTGTGATCTAGTAACTGCAAATTTTGTTACCAGATAAAAACTTTAACATCTGTTTTTTCTAAGGAGAGAGTTTGAAGGATTTAACTTTTTAAAGATTCATTTGTTTTTGTTGTTTATAAAATACAGATACTAACTTTGATATAATGCCAGTGCTTGGTGTACAATTACAATATGCCGAATGATTTTTTTTACCATACTAATATGCAGTGGCTAGCCTATAATAATTTTTAAGTTAGCTACGTTTTCAGTCGTGTTATTATTAAAATTATAATAATAACAAACACACACAAGCATGCACAACGATGCATCTGCGTCTAAAATACAGCAGTCCAGTATAGCAGTTGTATTGAGTTTAGTCTTATCAGATTAAGTCAGGTCAGCAGGTTTCAGCATGTAATATGGCACTTAAAAGCTTGAAATGGGTTTAGTTTTAATAGATGATAATATGCAATTTTATGCAATTTGACTAATAAAAATGCTAATGCTAAATGATTTTCCTAAAAAGGAAACCAATCAGTCATTCACTTTAAAAGACCTGTCTGTTTTTTTCCTCTCTGTTGTGTATTTACTGCTCTTTAAAGGTGCAATATGTAAGAGTTTGACCATGAAACAAACTCTGAATAAAATGTGAAGAAATAATCATTGTAATGTATGTCAAACCTCTATATAGCGTGTTGCAGAGATATCTCCTTAAGTTAGCATGCTAAGCAGCTAAACCATCCTGTCAATAGCACTTTATGCTCTTAGAGGCAATAGTAATGATAGTGTCATTGTAGCTTGGAAGTCAGTCAGTCCAACACGAGAGGATGAAGAAGCACTGCTCCAGCGGCGTATTCTAACGTATTCTTGAAGTGTAAATTTGACAGGTTGCATCATCTTACAGACTGCTCCTTTAATAAAGCAAACGTATTTCTCATGCAGTTACTCCATCTTTAAAATGATCAGTAGCTGCATTTGTGTACTGATACCTGAATTCCACTTCGTTGACATAATCAGTTATGTCTGTTACTAACTGACTGTACTCACACATGAACACGTCAAACATAATAACATAAATGACATGACAGTAAAATTACAGTAGCTGTGTGACTTTAGTTTAAGGGGAGAAAAAAATTGATGACTTGGAGATTTGCATAATTTGAGATACAAATAAAAGTAAACTGCGCCCCCTGGTGTTTAACAGGGGTCTTCGATTTGTGTTTACTAAGGCTTTAGCTGCTGTGCTAATGCTATCAGCCGCGTGTTCAACTCGGTCTTCTTATTCAGCACCATCACCGCAGGCCGATTTGCCGAGTATTAGTCTCCATGCTTCCAGACTTTTATACTTTGGCATTTTTCTCCAAGTTGTGGTGCACAGTTGTAATTTACTTTCCTCCTGCGTTCAGTAAATACGTAGCAGGTAGCAGAAGTAAGTTCTCTGTCCGCGGATGTGTTCAGCTATTTACACTGGCAAAATCAACAAGTCATTTGACACATACATGCTGAAAGTTGCTCTACAAGCTTCCATTGCTTTAGCTACGTGAGCCTCATGGCTCCAGTGCTGAAACTCAAGCAGACTGAAAAAGCTGCATTCTAAGTTAATGAATAGGCGAGTCTGAAGATGAGTGATAATTCTATATGAACGCAGTACTGAGGTTCAGCATCAGAACACAAATATCTCCCAGGTAACACAGGCCCTGTCTTTAAACTTTAAACCTATTTATTGTTGGATAACTGCTTAAATATAAGTGCATTTTGCAGCATATGTTATGATATACGGTGTGGTAGAAGCTGCAGGACTGGACCTGGTCACTTTGTTGATTTGCTGTGCAGTGATCTCTCAGCACTGCAGGGAATCATTCGCAGCTCCTCTGTACACCTTAATCAGGATATGTTACTGTTTCTGTCTGTCTCTGTCGGATCTGTCCGTCAGACTTTATGTAGCTCTCATAATAAAGTGAAGAAGATCCAATAGTATTCTGTGTTTTTCCTTATTTTCAAATGACCAGCTGTAAACAGGATAGAGGAGAGTGGTGCACAATCTAACACCTTTTCTATTTTGTTTATTAACGTCTAATTAAAGTATTTAGCATAATAAACATGTTCATATTGAAACAGGCTCTGCTGCAAATGAAAATGCAAACTTTACTTCCAGCTGCGAGTGTTTATGAAGAATTAGAGCTACGATTAATTGCCCAGTAGGCGAGAGGAGGGGCGGATACTCACTGTTATATCCAAACCACCTCCTTGTATCTACACATTGTAGTCCGTAGTTCTACAACTAGATCCCCACAGGACCACCACAGAGCCGGTGTTATCTGGGTGGTGGATCCTTCTCAGCACTGCAGTGACACTGCCCTGATGGTGGTGTGTTAGAGTGTGTGGTGCTGGTATGAGTGGATCAGAAACAGCAGTGCTGCTGGAGTGTTAAACAGCACAGTGTCACTGCTGGACTCAGAATCGCCACCACCAACCAAAGCTATCCAGCCAACAGCGTCCTGTGGGCAGCATCCTATGACCACTGATGAAGGACTAGAGGATGACCAACACAAATGATGCAGCAGCAGATAAGTGGACAGTGAGTGGACACAGTGTTTAAACAGTCCAGCAGCACTGCTGTGTCCGACGCACTCCGAGGGACCAACCTCGCCTAGGGGGTTATTCAACAATACCTCTTTTAATGTGAAACAATTTTCAGTGCACCCACATAAAATTCCTTTTCCTTTCTTTTTGCCTCCAGAACTCTCAAACTGTCAGATGGTGACAGCGAGGTCACAATTAAAAAGGTTATTTTAATTTTAATTTTAATTTTAAAATCTAAACAAAATAATTTTATGTTTGAATATTTTCAACTAAAATCTGTGTTGCAAAATAAGTCCATTTAAAACACCCTCAGATTGCTTCATCAAATGTCATGCAGCAGAACCAAAAGGACCTTTACCCCGACAGGCTTTTATGAAACAGTGGACAGGGTATTGCATAATAAAGAAGATCCCGAGTGAACTTGCTGGTGCAGCGCCAAGGTCAACAGCCCTTTCACAAATTTGGAGTTGAAGTGGGAATAATGTTGTGTTTGAGTCATTTGGGTTAAAATGATCCAGTTTATTGTCTCAGGTGCTACGACCTCCTCAGGAAAACCAAATGGACTATTAGAATAATGTTTCTTTATTTTAAAAATACAAGTTCAAGGATGAAGGTTTCCACAGCTGTTGATGTAGATGCCTGTTTAATTTATAATTAGTCTGAAAAGTCAGGCGGCACAACCTATAAGTCATATGGTGCAACCTGCCCAGAACAGTTTTAATAACTGGAACAGGCTTTTAAAAGCTTTGATAAGATGAACTATAATTAAAGATATAAAATGTTGTGTATGTTTTTAAAGGTTTAAATATGAAATGTGTTTAAATTGTTCGTGGTGGAAGGATAAATGCAGGGTGTTGTGAGGAAAAATAGTCTCCAAAGAAAAATGTCTTCAGATTTCTCATTCCTCTACCATTATCACCTATATTTATAAATATGTACCTCAGAAGACACGCCTACTTCCTCTGCAGGTTTTGGATAGTAGGTTAAATGGCTGTACCTCTGAATTCTCCCTCAGTAGTCTTGGTCTCTGCTCTGTGCTCTGATTCTGACTGAAATCATGGCCGACTTATGTAAGAGCAAGCGCGTGATTTCTCTTGAGCTCTTTCTTCTCACTGATGTTTGTGGTTTGGCTTGAGAGCGTCTGGCTGAGTCTGACAGCCGGTTGGGTTTTATTGGCCGTTCGCAGATGTCTGCACAGTGGAGTAATGCTCAGCTCTCGGCTGTGGTCACAGTTTGCTGGTTTTCTGGAAGTTTCCATCTTCCCCTGCTCACTCTTTAAACCACCATCAGCAGGGCCCCGACAGGACCTGCATTTTATAGTGTGTTTTTCATTATTCCACAAATTCATTTCATTAAAATTTTAGTTTATCATAAAGTCGAAGTCCATTTTCATAATCATCAACGCATCTCCTTAGTACTGGAACTGCTAAAAGCTTAAATTCTTCATTTCTCCAGTTGTTTATTTTTCACCCTGGACTCCTCTTACGTTTGTGTGGACACCCAAAATCAAAAACTGAATACAGTACATACCCAACCAACAAATATCTGAGCAGTCGAATGTTCATTTCTAGTCCTAGTCAATAATAAAAAAAAAAACCCATACATGGGGGCAGTCGTGGGCTGGAGGTTTGAGAACAAGCCTTGTGATCGGAGGGTCGCTGGTTTGATTCCCTGAACTGACAGTAACGACTGTCAGTCGTGGGGGCAAAAACAATGAATTAAAAACAGGCTGTTTTTGCAGCTTAGATTATAAATTGACTGGGTATGCTTGGAAACGTCTTCACTTACTCTAAGTGAGCTAGTAAACTACATTAAATCTGCCATACAATAAAAACTGTATTAATCTTCATATTCAAACTAGACAAACCATGAACCTCAAACACTCCTGTTCCTCCTTCAAATACAAATCCTGTGTTTGTAATGGAGGCAGTCAAATGACATGTTTCCAGAATCCTGACTGTTATGTAAAAGTCCTGACTCCACTCAAAATTACGTCCCCAAAGCATATAACTTCCAGCTCAAGTTCCAACCCCTCAGAAATAACAACAACGGATCAATAGCAAAGGCAGATTATAGGCACAGAAATGTACCTCTCCAGACTTTGAAGTGGCTGTCAGCACTTTATGTCATTTTTTCCTATTCACCAGCTTCTTAATCAGTGAAATGTGTTTTCATTTCTGAACGGGCAATACATTAATTTGTGTTCACGGCTATAAAATGAATCACCTGGCAGCTTCACATCCACTCATCATCAGAAGAATAGATGCACCCAAAAGGAAGTGTGCAGGGCTAGTGGGAAGGAAGATAAAGGTTACCAGGAACGATAAATGATGGTACATTTAGACCTAAGTGGACATTATTTATTGAGTTACACATACAGATGTTGTGCCGTCTTTGCTAACCCAGCATGCCAGATGGAGAGAGCTGTAGAGGTTCCTAATGGTATCCTGTGATAACTCATCCCGTTCAGCTTGAATATTCCCACACAGTAGATTTTGCAGTAGGGGTGGAGGTGGAGTGACACCAGGCCTTCTGGACATGTTACGTGTGACAACAAACTGTTCATGGCGCTGACCACAGTGCTTCAAAACACGCATTTGTTGGTGGTCTCCACAATGCGATGTCTAACAATCTTAAAGCTGAGTTAGAATTAAAATTGGGATTTTATGTAATGGACAAATGGTCTCCGTATTGTTGACGTGGAATGATAGACAAAGTTGAGAATAAGTATGGATCAAGTTGCCAGACCGGGTATAGAGAGCAGATTTAACACTAAAGGTGCAACTAGAGAAGTTACAAAGATCTGTTCAGCATCTGTCCACGTCCTGTAATCCTGAGAGCACCATTCCCATGCGCATGATGGTGGCAGTATCATGCTGTGGGGATGCAGTTCATTGGCAGGGACTGGGAAACTGTTCAGAATTGAAGGAAAGCTGGATGGCAGTAAATATAGAGCAATTCCTGTGGAAAACCTGTTTCAGTCTGCCAGATGTTGAGACTTGAACGGAGGTTCACCCTTCAGTAGGACAGTGACCCTAAACAAACTGCTAAAGCTACACTGGAGTGGTTTAAATGGACGTATTTGAATGTCTTATGATGACTTCAACCCCACTGAGAATCTGTGGCATGACTTGAAGCTTGCTGTAAACCAACATAGCCCATCTAACTAGAAGGAGCTGGAGCAGTTTTGCCTTGAAGAACAGCCAAATGTCCCAGTGGCTAAATGTGCTAAGCCACCAAATACATACCCCAGGAGACACCAAGGGTTTATTATGCTGACCATATTGCAGCGTCTAACTGTCACTAGACACTGCAATATGGTCAGTTATTGCAAACCGAAGATAATATGATACTCTGTTTATAAAAACATTTTTGAAAATCTCTGATATTTTTTTTTTTGCAATCCGAAAACCAACATTATGCAACTATCCATTCTCTCGGAAAGTGAGGAATATTGCACAATCCCAAATCTGTGACTCAACATGGAAAGATCTTTTAAAGCCATCCACTGCAAATTATTAATTTGTTTACACTGACTTTACTGAACATTAATGTTTGTTAATGAAACCTTTTCTCTGTAAACTCCACCCTCCTTGGTCAACTGATTTTATTCAGCAGGACATTTTTGTAGCTTAAAAATAAATCAGCAGTGAATTAGTGGTCATAGTGGTCACTTACAGCTCTCGACTGAGGGAGTGAAAAACTCCCGTAATAAAATGTTGAGCTGGATCATAAAAAGTCTCTGCAGTAAAATACTAAAAACTGAAAAGCTGCTGAAACTAGCTGTGCTATTTTTACCTACGCTCTAAAAAACAGTCGCAGCCATTTGTTTATCTGAGTCACATGAGTGACGAGTTGGATTGTGCTGGTTATTGGCAGACTTGTTTGTTTGTTCACTGACGCCTCCGCGCTCTGTATGACAGGACTGCAGCAACATCTCAGCTAAATTCTGTATCAGACTCTCAAACATCATGTTCTTAATGTCAGATAATCCAACCATGTGATGGAGGAAATGATCATCCATCAACTCCACCCACTCATAGCTGGCATGAGCTTTACCTCATTCTGTGCTGCTCATTTGGTGAAATTTAAACCTCATGGTTATTATATTGGTGGATATTCAGCCATGCTGTTCTCCTATTGGTGGAATTTGAACTACACGGTTATTATATTGGTGGATATTCAGCCATGCTGTTCTGCTATTGGTGGAATTTAAACCACACTGTTATTATATTAATGGATATTTATCCATACTGTTCTCCTATTGGTGGAATTTAAACCTCATGGTTATTATATTGGTGGCTATTCAGCCATACTGTCCTCCTATTGGTGAAATTTAAACCTCATGGTTATTATATTGGTGGCTATTCAGCCATACTGTTTTCCTATTGGTGGAATTTGAACTACACGGTTATTATATTGGTGGATATTCAGCCATGCTGTTCTGCTATTGGTGGAATTTAAACCACACTGTTATTATATTAATGGATATTTATCCATACTGTTCTCCTATTGGTGGAATTTAAACCTCATGGTTATTATATTGGTGGCTATTCAGCCATACTGTCCTCCTATTGGTGAAATTTAAACCTCATGGTTATTATATTGGTGGCTATTCAGCCATACTGTTTTCCTATTGGTGGAATTTGAACTACACGGTTATTATATTGGTGGATATTCAGCCATGCTGTTCTCCTATTGGTGGAATTTAAACCTCATGGTTATTATATTGGTGGCTATTCAGCCATACTGTTCTCCTATTGGTGGAATTAAAACCACACAGTTTTTATATTGGTGGATATTCAGCCATGCTGTTCTCCTATTGGTGGAATTTAAACCATACTATTAACTTAGTGTTAGATATCCTGCCATGCAGTTTTTCTAATGGTGGATATTTAGTCATGCCTTTCTCCTATTGGTGGAATTTAAAACACACTGCTATCATATTGGTGGATATGTAGCCATACTGTTCTCCTTTTGGAGGAATTTAAATCATACTGTTAATATAGTGTTGGATATTCAGCCATGCTGTTTTCTTATTGGTGGATATTCAGCCATGCTGTTCTCCTATTGGTGGATATTCAGCCATGCTGTTCTCCTACTGGTGGATGTGAACCACAATGTTATCATATTGGTGGTTTCAAACTGGCAAACCACATTCAACCATTTCATTACAAAATAATTCTTTAATGATTTACACTGTAGACTGTAGCATGGCAAAAACTGTAGAACTTTCTTAAATCTATGTCCAATACAAAGTCTGGGCTGTAGGGCGGTGGAACTGTGTTCTCTAGAGTGATGGAGCGCCATTCAGTACCTTTGGGAGGACTAACTAATCATCCACCATCATTCTGACCTCACTAATGCTCTTGTGCTTGAAAGCAATCAAATCCCCTCAACAATGTTCCAACATCTAGTGTAGAGCCTTCCCAGAAGATTAGAGGCTGTTACTGCAGCATAAAGGGACAAACTCCCCAGAAATCATTTGGGGAATTAGGAGTGCAGACCACCGCTGGTGCTTTTGTTTTTCTGAGCCATGATGAGGTGTTATCCCAGCTGTGCGTTCAGGATAGGACAGACTTTAGCAGAATCATGATAACTCCACTGTGGGATGATAAATATCACCTGACAAAGGATTAATATGGTAATGCCATCCAACTGAAGATGATTACATTGCTGCTGATAGAGAGTTGTACTGGAGGGAATTCTACTCTCAATAACTAATAAATCAGCATGGAGGACAGAGGACTCAGGAAAACATGGAAAAGACAAGAGATATAAAAAAGAATGCAGCATAAACAAGTTACTTCACTCAGCTACCTGCGTAACACCTGTTTGGTTTACTTCATACAAGCATTGTTAGACTTTGCGAAACTTAGGAAAGCTGTGTTAAGGAGGTGTGATTTTTTGTTCAGTTTGTTCTCATTTTAAACCATTTTTGTTTCTAATGAACCAGAACTACAGCTCCCCAGTTCAACTGACATTCTGACATTTTTTATGAAAATAAACAGCTGATTTTTCTCGTTTGTTTAAATGGTTTGATCTGGGGCAAACGCCCACTCTTATTCCTATTACAGGTTACAGTCAGATTCAATACGTGTTCTGTAACTGCAGTACTGGTTGCATCTTTGTGCTTCTGGCTGTGCATCGATTCTGTTCTTACTTCAGAACAAATGCTAAATATATTGATGAGTCTTTGAGACTGCGTGGAAACGGTCTTCCTAGAGCATTTTGGTTGAGATGAGATCTTCTCTTTCATGCGGTGGGTGTTCCACACGCTACATTTGAGCTTTGTCTCCTTTATCTGATAAAAATCTGTCCTCTTGAATAGTTTGTGCGTTAATCTGCATGTCCATGTAAATGATTGAAATTGGAGCTTTCTGTGAGCTATCGTGTTTACTGTTACTGTGTAACAGAATACTATCTTAATTATTGGTCCACTGCGCTATGTCATGTGATATATATATATATATATATATATATATATATATATATATATATATATATAGTATGTAAGGTATACGTCACTGTATATACTTCTAAAGAACCTCCCCCTCATTCCTTTATTGCAGTCAGTGTACATGTGCAAAGTACATTTACACAAATTTACATATATAAGTACACTTACAGGGTTAGGGTTAGGGTTAGGGTTGTTTAAGGCGATAGTAACTTCAGGCTCCTGCAGATTTTGTTCCAAGAGTAGGATGGGTCTATAAATACCTGTGGGCTGTGTGACTGGATTCATAGATTAAGAAGAGGTGGTAAAGGATTTTTTAAAATATGTATGTCCGATTAGAATGTGATGCCAGTAGCACGTCTCAAAAAAGCTAGGAAATAAGGATAGGAGAAACAAAGGACTAATAAAAGTGTACTGCTAAAACACCTGAATTGGTAACAGGCCAGTAACATAACTGGACATAAAAAGAGTTTACAGGAGTAAATATGGGAGGAAGGTCACTGCTCTGCGAAAGTTTGTGACACTTCTCAATGTAAAATAGCAAAGATTCAGAGAGTCCAGAGAAATCTCTGTACACAAGGGACCAGACTGAAAACCAGTACTGGATGGCCATGATCTTTGGGCTCTCTGGCAGCACTACAATTAAAAACAGACAAGATTTTGTAGTAAAATCTGTACATGGGTTCAGGAGCTTTCCCATTTGGCATTTTATAAAAGCAAAGATACAACAGGAGTCCCAGAACTGCTGAGCAGCTGAAATCCTATATGAAGCAAGAATGGAGAACTGTAATTGAACTATTATTGGTCTCTTTAGTTCCCATTTACAGAGTGTTGTTAAAAGAGGAGGTGATGAACACAGCAGTAAACATGAACCTGTCCCAACTTTTTTGAAACACATTGCTGGTATCAAATTTACATTATTATTTAAAAAAAAAAACCCAAAAAACCAAAACCCACCAAATATTCAGTGGCAACATTTGCTTTGTATGTCAGGTTTAAACAAATCTAGGTACCATCTGTAAATTCTTATAGTGACCAGCCTCCAGGAAGCCCGGTTACATAGGTTTTATAAACACACTGTCCTTTATTGAAACAGCAATAAATGATATTGGCATTTAAATGACATTTTAATGAAAAACTTTTTATTGGAAAAAATAACATTCATATACATTCACTTTGTGATTCATGATGACAAGTGTGTTTGACATGGATCAGAAAAGATTCAACAGGACGTATAAAACATGCTCTTCATTAGGTTTAATGCCCCAGAAACGTATTGCACCGAGACACAGATACGCCTTTAAACACACAGACAGAAAAACAAAGAAAAGGAAAACGCCCGTCCTAAGCAGTAAAAGATCACCGCTGTCGTGTATTGCAGCAGAACACCATTGCTAAAAAACAGAATCAGAAATAAGTCATTACATAGCCTCGTTTTACTTACTGCATCCTCACTGTGCTGTGGATCTGCAAGCGTTTATTGCAATTCTCTCTCTGCTGCCTGTAACAGAGATACTTACTGCCATATATACATATTACAAGCATAAAGCCTTACAAAAGGAACTTATCCATTTTGAGTGTAATCTCTCAAGTAAAATAGGATTCGTGTATTGCAGGGCTGGCCCGAAAAGCATTTTACAGACTTGTTTCCAGATGCACACTCGAATACTCTTTCTCAATACCACCCTTTTACAACAAAAATATATGTTACATGTTATAATGAACCAATTTTGCTATGTTTATTCACGTCTGTGTAACTTGTATCAATATTTAATAAGCTTGTTCAATATTTCAGTTAGTGGTCCAGATGGAGGAAGGAATCAAGGAAATTTAATAGAACATACATCTTGTTCAGGATTTCAATGTTTTATGTTAATTTGCACAGCTTTCTCTGTTTGCTGCATCTCAGCTCTTTGGCAGTTCCACTGTGAAATTATGGTATCCTGTGTACTGCAGCATGGTGAGATAATTATGCTCATTAAAATCACTTGAGACAAGTAAAATAACACATAGAAATAAGTTAAATAATCTTATAATACGCTTACAACAGTCTTCACAAGAGAAGTATTGTACTGACATAACAAAAGTCATGGGATAGTGGGATGTTAAGTGATTACAAAATGGTGTTACCGCAGGGGACAGATTGGAAGCACCTACACCTGTATAAGTTCTGAGGTGTTATCTTGTAAGTGATGCTGAACACTGGCCAGCATGCTCATTATCAGAGTTTGAACAAGGCACTTGTACAGGAGTGCCTCGATTGGGCTCATATCAGGCAAATATGCCTGATTCGTCATTCATTGGAATCAATTCTGGACAACTTGGGCCCGATTACACTGTGCCTTGTCCTGCTGGAAGACCTCATCATTGTTGGGGTACAAGAGGTCCATGCCAATAAGGCGATGCGATTAGCGGGCCCAGTGGACCCATCCTATACATTGAGAACACACCCCATACCAGTATGTAACCACCACCACAGTGCATTGCTGACGGCTTCATGGGGTCTGTACCACACACAAACCGTACCATCAGCACTAAGCAATTAGTACCATGACTTATCAGACCATGCCACATGTTACTGGCCCAGTAAACTCACATGCCAAGGTGAGGCGTTGTGTTCGGCATTGGGGTGTTTACCGAGGCACTTTGGTGAGTCTTCTGCTTCCATATGGCATGGAAGCTAAAGAACGCTACACTGCCCTGCAGGAAATCAGTGTGGGGTCTCCTGCAATGAATAAGAATGTGATTTCTGCTTGTCTGTTTGCACAGACAATTCTAGCCAGACGCCACTGGTCACAATCATTAAGCATGTGTGGGTGGCCCGGTGCTATCCACTGTGCGTGGTAATGATGTATATGGTGTATTCCTAGTACACACTGTGAATCGAGGAGTGTTAAATGCCTGCACAACTTTGGAAATGGAATGTCCCATCCATCTGGCCTCCACTATCATGCCTCACTGAACTTCACGTCGCCTTGCCACGAGCACTGTGGCCAGTGTTTTACCTCACTTACAAGATATGACCTCCAACTTATACAGGCGTTCCCAAACCGTCCCCTGAGCTAACGCTACTTCATAATCAGTTTACAGACTGCTATTTCATGACTTCTTATATGTCAGTATCAAAAAGATTTACAAGAAAGGCAAAACGAATGAGTGTGTATTTGATGCATACAGCTGTTTGCCATGTAAATGAATGTTTTTTGTAGTTATTAAAAGTAAGGGAAAGTTTTTTTCTGAAGTGAAATTATTAGGGGGAGTGTGCCTATTCAGCCGCTAACTATCGATACTTGCGTATGACACAACTGTTCATTATGTAATTGCAGTATTCTCCTGGTTTTATAATAAACTCCAAGAAATGTTAAAAATTATGCTGGAGTCTTAAACGTTAACAAAAGATAAAAATAAAAAAGAGACCACCAACACAACGCACAAATACTAAGTATTTCCATTATTTGGGTGAGCCAGAGTGCGTTTTGCTGTTGCCCTTAATACACTAGTTTTGTGTTTGCATAGCTATTTAACATACATGACTCACAAGTCCACCCTTTACATTTGATTTACAACCGTCACCAGAAGATTAACATTGTGAATGATAATGTACCAGTGTGGTGTAAAGTCAATGCCAACAAATCATCAGGCCTGCAGCCTCTGACAGGGTTCTAATAGTCCAGATCATGTAGAGAAAGGTGCCCTCTTGCTGCAATGTTCATGCCGTAATATAATTCCACAAGAAGTCTTTTTACAATTCCCGCTTCCACAAAAAATGATACAATCATTATTCTACGTCAGGGGTGTCCAGCTCTGGTCCTGGTTGGTCTTATGCTGTTTCTATACTAAGATGAATATGTTTTGAAACAAAGGCATAGTTCTATGCTGTAGTCTATGTCTATATGGTAGAGAACTTCTAAAAACTTTATTTTGTGGCAGTTTAAAACTCAGACACATTGTGTCCATGTGTTACGTATGAAACCTAATGCAGTTTAATAGAGATGTGAATGGATATGTGATTTTACAGAAAATATGTGGCCCTATTAGAAGTGCAGCGAATACATGATTTGTTCAAGTTTGAGTAGCTAGTGGTGACTGGTTTTGACTTTTCTCCATCTTTTAAAACCCTGTGGAAATTACAGGCTAGGGTATCAAAGATCCATTGTTGGGAGACTTTCTTTACAGCCAAAACAGAGACTAGATGGAATGAGAGCCATAAACACAACCTAAAAGAATATTTGCCATGAAAATAAAACTCTCAGGATCAGACATTTGATAGTCTTAAGAAGAGGCAGCACCAGATATGCCAAGATGTGGCTGGACCTACGTGATCGCAGTCTGTGTTATTGTTTCATATCTTTTTGTCTCAAGTGTATTGTGGGTTACTGCGCCACTTAAACCCTGTGCTCTACAAGTGTTCAGTCCTGTGAGCAGTCTTTTTAGACGCATCAGCCTTCTTTTTCACTGTACTAGTCTCACTAATGGAAGAAAGAATACTGGGCTCAAACCTTTAACCAGTAGGAGCCATACATTGTTTCTGTGCACAGACTTCGGCCTGTGCATGGAGAGTTGTTGTAAATAGATGCTATTGAGCTCAAAAGAGATTTGCAGCTTCCTCTGTACAAGTAATTTGTAAACTGGCCATGTGAAGTCCAAGCAGTTAGTTACAGTGTCCTCATTGATCCAATCTCTTAGGTCTCTAAACAGTGGACCATTGGTCAATTTTCAAATGCAAGTTTTGAAATGAGCTGTGTGCCCTGTTCTTTTTTAAAACAACGGTGTGTTCAGTGATGGATTGTTTAATTTAAATGCTTCATCAAATATATAGTAGCCTTTAGTCCGGAACAGTTTGTTATTCTCCCAGATTTAGCTCAATAGTTACCTGCAACATCTCCAGACTTGGACTATGGACCTCCAGGCCCAGCGATGGACACCACCTTTATTTATGACATATTTAGAGTTAAGATTTTGGCATGATGGGCAAAACTTTTTAATTGGCAGTGAGTGTCGCCTGGAGGAAACGGAACTTGTGTAGACTCTTGCCCAAATATAACCTTAGGGTTGCAAGAGACTCCCCTCCACTTCAGAAAGAACTGAGTAAAGTGGGAGTCAAAACTTTATGCTGATTTTTAGATAAATCTCTACAGATCATTTTTTTCCTGATTAGAAACGTTTGATCCTGTTTCTTTACAGACATTTCCTGAGCAGGGAAAAAAGCTTCTATTCTTACACAAAATTTGGTGAGGAGTTTGGTGGGTAACTGCATACAGATTTGGACAGGAATGCTTAAAAATACCTCAGCATTTTGCAAAGCTTTTAGATCTGTGGAGATGCCTGGAGAGAAGTCCTCTAAAAACGATCCTTGAGACTCCTCAAACAGAGAGAACCAAATGGAATGAGGAGAAAGATGCTTTATACTGAGACTGACCCCAAGGTCTGATCAGCCCTAAAAATCGTCAAGGGAGGGACGGGGTGGAGGGCGAGTTGGAGGAGGAGCTCGTCCGGGTGGGGCAGAAATGGGGGGTGGGGGCAGTGAACCGGTCACTGATAAAGACAGACAGGTGGTAGGGTTTGGAGGTGGAGGCAGGAATGTTGATGGAGAGGGACCAAGGGGTGGAGTGGGAGGTTGAGCCAAAGTAAGAGTGAAGGAGGCTGTGGGTAAAGCTCTGGTAGGTGGTGGAGTGTACTGGGGAGGAGTAATACAAGATGGAGGTGGGGTTGTAGGAAGAGGGGGCAGGGAGGACATTGGAGAATGAGAGGGATAGGATGGGTAGTTGGGGTAATTGAAGTGCAAGTCTGTGGAGTGGGAGGGGTAACTGCAGTGTGGATTTGGAGGCAAGTTGCTCTTTGGTGCTGGTGGTGTGGGGCTGTGGGGCAGACTGTAGATGTGCCTAGAGGCGTTGTTGTTGCTGTTATTGTGTGGGTACCGAGGAGGTGGGTACGATTTCACTCGAGTGAAGTTCATACAGCGACCCTGCAGAACAAAACAAGAGACAAACATAAGAGTATGCATACTAAAGGTGAAGAATTAAGTACAACACAGCGCATGAGATATCACTCCTTTGCATGTCTGACTGAAGGAACCTTTCATTCAAGCTGTGACATCTGAGGTTACACTGATATACTTTTACCCTAGTTAAACAACTCAATTTGAGTCCTGTACTATATGGACAACATAACAGAAGGTCACAAGGCCTATGAATGTAAACGGAGGAATGACAAGCCACACCTTCAATGTAGATATCCTGAAGGCTTTGGAATAGATTTGATAACAATGACATCATGAAGTCATAAAGTGATAGCACACTGTGTGAAATAACGGTGTGATATAGAAGTGGGATAGAGTGGTGTGGTATAGCAGCATGAAATAATGGTGTGATAGAGCCGTTGTCTTTTTTAATCATAATTCTACAACCTTGTGACCTGTTCAAAAACAAAACAGCTTTATCTTACATTTATTTCCTACATTACTTTATATAGTGTATAACACTTTCGCACATTATCACACTGTATCCTATACCCACACACTTTCGCACAGTGTTTTTATCAGCACTGTAGTTCCTATGAAGAAGAGAGACAGGGAATAGTCAATAAAAAAGGAAGCAGAAGAGACATGTATCCATGCCCTTTTTCTCCATGTATTGACTGGAATTTTAAGGTCTAACTTCTAAAGCACATAGTAAATGGTGTTTTTACCTTTCATAAATACATTGTCACTCATAAATTGTGTTTTTGCTATCCTTTTGTTGTGATGAAAGCTTAAAAAAATTCTAGATCTTGTGATGCATGGTAGACATTCCCTTTTTTTAGCATGAAAAAACTTTTTTAAAAACTGTTAAGATTTAATGATATCTGTAGTACACAACCATCACATGACATGATGACATATCTGGGGTCCAATCCCTAAATTCTGTTACTGGGATAGAGAGATGCTCATACACACATCCTGCAAGAACAGATGCTTCAGGAACTCCTAATCCTTGAATTGGGGCCCAGAACTGGACAAAGGTGGCATTCTATAAAAGGGTAATGTCTACAGCCTTTAGACGCCTGCCTCCAGCTTCATCCTGAGGTTTGGGGAATTAAGAGATCCTTTTAAAGAATGTTTGCTCCACGCTGACTGGTAGGGACTTCATGGATAGATTTTTGAAAGTGGGAGCAGCAAATTAAAGCATTAAAGGATGCAGTCTGATGCATCTTGTTAATGACAGCAAGTTTGTCCTGACACATTTCTTTGTCGAAGGGTGACAGGCCTTATAGTTCTGGACATGCCAGCCTGATTAGCTTTCACCTCTATGTGCTCATTGTCAGATCATGATAATAGAGATTACATAGGCTGTATGCAAATGCTAATAAATTGCTCTGGCAAAAGCTTGTGGCGTCTTTATCAGAGCAGGACATGGCAAGGCAATTCATGCTCCATGTTGAGACCTGGTTCTTCTTCAGTGTCTCACAGCTTAGGGTTTTTGAAGAAGACGAGGATCACTTTAGTCTACATTTGCTTTTCTGAGAAACTTCTTACCAACACAGGATGCTAACAGCAAGTGAAGCAAGCAAGTGTGTAATCAACTAAGCTGTCCACAGTTGTGAGCAGTAGAGCATGACATGGTGTGAGACACCATTTTTGACACCCCGTGTCTATTTTTGATGTTACAGCGCTCTGCTGTTTAATCTCAAAATGGAAAAGTGGAAACTTATCCATGAAGCGGAGAAATAGTGAGATCTCTATAGCCCTTCCAGTAAGAAGAGTACAGAGAGTGCATATATATCTTGGTTGTGGGCTTATAGGTGTGGGACAGGGCCACCAACCTTTGTCACTATGCTGTTGAATAAAGTTGTCTTTAACCAGACAACAAGTCACATTACAAATCCATAAACTGTACTGAAAATCTCACCTGAATCTCTTCATCTTCAATTCAGGGTGGCGCATAACATCTGAGATATCATGTTAGACTTACTGAGCATTCAGGACAGAATTAATTACAAATTACTGATTCATATAATTTGTTTTAAAGAAGCTGTTTATGGCTTTGTAACTTGTCACCTTAGGTGTTCAGATTTGGTGTTCAAAATAAAATATTAGGACAGAAATCATTCATGTCTTTCACTGTAATTTATGTACACTCAAGTTCATAATAGAGCCCTTTTTGGCACATTTACAGGACACAATGATCATATTCCAATCAAACATTGACAAAATTTAGAATATTGTGATGTACACTATAATCCAAGCTACAGGATCGTAAAAAGCACCTTAAAGAATTATCATTCTCTAAACTAATCAAAAGATGTCCTTTGTGTTTCCAACAGCAAATTCTTGTACTGTTCTGCTCTCAGTTCTCATTAAGTACTTAACACATCATCACATTACATACATTATTTCTCTGTACAGTACAACAGAAACATCCTATTATATACAGATTTCCTTAAAATCGTCTTATAAAAAGGCAGAGGCAGAGACTGTGGTTGTGCATACACACCACATGGCTTTTGAAAGATTTTACCAGACTGTTTGGGTTTCCATGAAATAGACATTTTAAAAAGCCACCCCAGTTCACCTTAGTTGAATTGAGAGTTTTTCCACATAGATTTTAAAGTTACTCAGCCAATAACACATTGCTTAAATGTTTCTGCTGCAATCTCCTCACTGTTTTTTTCCACTAACACAAGCTTTCATCTCTGTAATCTCAACTTCAAGAGTCTTATAGCCTTTTTTTCGTTTATCTTTCTGTGTTCTTCAAAGACTGAAACAATCATTCTGCTTTTGATTTCTCTCCAGTTTCCTGCATTTTCCTCTTTATCTTTGAACGCAAAGGCTGGCAGTATGGTGGGTTTTTTCAGCTGGCCTTAATGCATTAAGCAGACGATACTGCATTCCTTCAAGGAGCATTATTTGCAGTCTGTTCCATCGCTGCGGTTCTTCCTACCTTCCTAATTCCTTAACCCTCATTGCTAACAGCTGGAACCCTTTTCTCCTCCAATCATCCTCCAAATTCTCTTCATGTGATTCACACAGCCTCAACTAAAGCAATTCAGTCAATTCGGCAGAGGTGCACTTTAAAGTAGGGTTTGACTTCCTGAGCGCTGTTTCAGTAGCTCTAATACCAGAGACCTACTGCAACTCTAACAGGAGACCAAAAGGTTTGAAAAGCAATAAAACAGAAATGACTAAACTTACAGGCATTCAGCTAATATATTTTTATTCATGGGAGGGGTTTGGGAAAATGGCAGAAAACACTGTGCTTTAGAAGAAGGTTCTGGAGAAATGTAGGTATAGGATACTGTGTGATAAAGTGCAAATGTGTTATAGACTATACATGGTAATTGAGATATGAAATAAATGTAAGATTCTAAAGCTTTTTTGTGTTTGAACAGATCACAAGGTTGTAGAATTATGATTGAAAAGACCATATCAAGAAAACTGCTCTATCACATTGCTATATGAAACCATTATTGCATGCTGCTGTACCACACAACTCTATCATGGTGTGCTATTAGTCCATTTCATGATGCCCTTGTCACACAGGCAGGCTTCTATTCAAACGGCTATGTTAGTTGTCAGTGTAGGTGTTAAAATTGATGTTATAAATAAAATATTAAGGTAAGAACTCATTCAAGTATTCTGCTGTAATTTATGTACCCTCCAGGTCTTGATAGAACCCTTTTTGGGTTTTTTATCAGTCCATTTCATGATGCTAATGTCAGGTTTCAACTCAAACTATTTTTAAATGTTAGCCAACTTTTGGTAGAAAAAAAAGTAAATGAAGTCATGTCATGTCATATTTCCATCTACTATGGCTAGGCAAAGAAACATTAGATGACTTAGGCTACCATGATTAGGGGCTGCATCGCAAAAAGCAAGATGGCAAGACTTAACTTGGCTTTTGCTTTAAACAGAAATCTCTTTAGTGTCAATTACCATCTTTTTATGAACGTGTTGTTTGCAGCTCAGAGACGAAGGCAAGATGGAAAATGGCTAACCGAAAAAGGGCTTAAATCTCTGTCCCATCCTGACGAAGCTGAAGTTGGCTTCTGATTTGAATGTTCCATTCCACCTGAAATGGCACCAGAATGCAATTGCCACACCATTTAAGGGGGAACGGGAAATTCAGATAAGAAGCCAAATTCAACCTCTTTCCATTTTGCGTCAGAGAACACAAATGCACCAGTCCGTTCTGGAAGCTCTATGTGCAGGGCCATTTTTGGATGGAAAAAGCAGTGCTTTATCACTCTGTTATGACACAAATATCTCATCATTATTTCACAGCACTATATCACTATAGCAGCATTGCACCACTCTTTCACACCGCTGTATCACACTATCACACCACTCTATCGCACCATGCCGTTGAGGCGCTTTATCACATAACCATTACATCATACTGCTCTATCACACATATGTATTGCACCCTGTATTACAAAGGTGTGTCACACCATTTTATCACTCTGTTGTAATGTACCCATCTGTCACACCACTCTATTTCACCGCAGAATCTGAATTCGCATCAATGTATTGCACCACTGCTCGGCACAACTGTATCAAACCACTAAATGCCACTGTTGTATCACACTGCTCTACTGCACCATTACATCGCACTGTTGTATCACACTGCTCTACTGCACCAATCCAACGCACTGTTTTATCACACTGCTCTACTGCACCAATCCATCGCACTGTTCTATCACACTGCTCTACTGCACCATTACATCACACTGTTGTATCACACTGCTCTACTGCACCATTACATCGCACTGTTGTATCACACTGCTCTACTGCACCATTACATCACATTGTTGTATCACACTGCTCTACGGCACCATTACATCGCACTGTTGTATCACACTGCTCTACTGCACCAATCCATCGCACTGTTGTATCACACTGCTCTACGGCACCATTACATCGCACTGTTGTATCACACTGCTCTACTGCACCAATCCATCGCACTGTTGTATCACACTGCTCTACTGCACCATTACATCACACTGTTGTATCACACTGCTCTACTGCACCAATCCATCGCACTGTTGTATCACACTGCTCTACTGCACCAATCCATCGCACTGTTGTATCACACTGCTCTACTGCACCATTACATCGCACTGTTGTATCACACTGCTCTACTGCACCATTACATCACACTGTTGTATCACACTGCTCTACTGCACCAATCCATCGCACTGTTGTATCACACACTGCTCTACTGCACCATTACATCGCACTGTTGTATCACACTGCTCTACTGCACCATTACATCACACTGTTGTATCACACTGCTCTACTGCACCATTACATCACATTGTTGTATCACACTGCCCTACTGCACCATTACATCGCACTGTTGTATCACACTGCTCTACTGCACCATTACATCGCACTGTTGTATCACACTGCTCTACTGCACCAATCCATCGCACTGTTGTATCACACTGCTCTACTGCACCATTACATCACATTGTTGTATCACACTGCTCTACGGCACCATTACATCGCACTGTTGTATCACACTGCTCCACTGCACCATTACATCGCACTGTTGTATCACACTGCTCTACTGCACCAATCCATCGCACTGTTCTATCACACTGCTCTACTGCACCATTATATCACACAGTTGTATCACACTGCTCTACTGCACCATTACATCGCACTGTTGTATCACACTGCTCTACTGCACCATTACATCGCACTGTTGTATCACACTGCTCTACTGCACCATTACATCACACTGTTGTATCACACTGCTCTACTGCACCAATACATCGCACTGTTGTATCACACTGCTCTACTGCACCATTACATCGCACTGTTGTATCACACTGCTCTACTGCACCATTACATCGCACTGTTGTATCACACTGCTCTACTGCACCATTACATCGCACTGTTGTATCACACTGCTCTACTGCACAACTGTATTATGTTGCTGTATCACACGGTATGTCAGTTACACGACACCGCTCTGTCACACTGCAAGGCCCCACTGCTCTACCATATCAGTTTGTCTGTCAGTTATATGGAGAAACAGTAATCTGCATTTTAAATTTATGTGATACAACGATAAACAATATATTATTACTGCATGTATGAACCAAAATGAACAAATGAAACATCAGATAGTTAAAACCTAAAGCAGTAAGCTCAGATACTTATTGTTGAAGTTTGTTGGGGACACATTTGTCCTTGTTTATAAATAACACTGTGTCATATGTTGTTAGAAACCACATAATCAGTCCAGATATTAAACATGTTCTGATGTAACAGATGAGGTGGTTTTTTACTATACTATTCCTTTAATGTTTTCTGCTACTAAAAGGTTCACTGCTCTTGGTTAAAAGGCTCGAATTATCCTCCTGCTGGTCATTTTCATACAGCACTGCTGTCATTAATATTCAGTTTGTGGATGTAAAGAGGAGTGAGAATGGATGTGAAAAGACGGCTCAGCCACAGACCTCAGAATAGGCCGTAAATGAACAGAAATTGCACCTCATGTTCTTTTTTGTCCATGATTCATAATTTATCAGTCAATAGTGAAAATGAGAGGTTGGATAGGGCAGTACACTCGTTCTTCTGCACTCGTGCACTCATCTAAAAGCAGATTTCAGAGCAAACAGTGGCCCCTTTAAACAGCAGGACTTTGCTCTTCCCCAGTGCATGTGTCTGTAATGAGACTCAGTTGTTGTGTTATGTAACGCTGGCAGACACTTTTGTGTTTGTGAGTGCATATTGTAGACGTGGATGTTTGGAGTGTTCATTAGTGCTGGCAGTAAAGCTCATACTGATATCTGTAGATATGGACACAAGCATAGAGCATTGCTAAAAATGGTAGAAGCAGCCGTATAGAAGCATAGATTTTATCCATGTTAAAAGAGATCAGTGTAAGAAACCACCATATGGGGAGAACCAGGAGAAATTTGCCTGTGGGGGAACAAAAACCTCTTAATATTTATTAGTGGGAAAATTCTGCAAAAACACTGTGAAATCGTTTTTGAGTTCAGCATCGCATGAACGTAAAGCTCACAGGAGGGCCCACCAGTGCACTCGTTACTCTGTCCAACAGACAACAAACTAAAACATTAATGTAGTGTTAAGACCCATGTTAATACAAGGATGTAGTGCAAGGTAGCATGGTTGAACAAACCCCAAATGATCATGCATATGTGCAGAAAGCAAATTACATACGGTATAAAAACAGTTCAGTTATGTAACAATAAGATTTCGCACGCTAGCTTGTTTTGCTTGTAATTTTATTAATTGCACTCTGGACATTAAAAACACCCGACTTTACCCTGGCAGCAGGGTTTAGAGGGGGCTTACACTTGCCAGTGGCAACACCAAAAGTTTAACAAGTTCTCTACAGATGTACATTCTTGTTATGAGATTACATCTGGCCCCCGCAGGGCTAAAAGCAGTATATTTGAGATGAACAGTTCAAAACAGTTTGAGGTGACTGTGTGATGAGTCACAACCATTTTACACCAGAAGCGACACCTACACTGAGCCGCAACGGCGGCTTCACACTGGACGTATCTCATGCACACAAACAGTAATGATTTTCCAGTAATGATTTGGTTGAAATGCAAGCTTAAATATGGTGTGTGTGTGCACTGCTGCATGTTGCTCTGAAACAATGATGTCAAAATAATGATGTACTGCCTGTGACCTGCCCACAGAATCAGTGTGTAACTAATAATTTGGACTGAAGTGTAATTTACAGAGATGCTCAATACTGGCTGGCTGATTGGCAGATTAGCTTACCTTCTCTCCAGGCTGTGGCCTCATCACAGAAACCCGGTCGTATCCTCTCCTCAGCCAAACAAACAGAGCGTCAAGCTTTCCCTGAAACACAGCACAACAGAATAAACACACTATAGAAAATGTATCACTGTACACCAGTGGTCAGTCATCTTAGTTCAAATTTATATCATGATTTCTACCATTTTCAACAAAATATCACAATATAAAATAACATTTTTAATAGAACTAACCATAATTGCAACAACAACAAAACAACACCAACATTATTACTATTATTATTATTGATAACAGCATTGCTATTGATATTACTTTGTCATTGTTTCTCTTTCATTATTAATATTACATCCATTTTAATAATCCCTATGTTAAAAAAACACAGTTCATTCCTTAACTGATTAGATAATTTATTAGGAGCACATTCCCTGTTTCTACATCCACATTACACATTGTTCATGTTATCAGTTCTGCACTACTGTATTGTAGTTGTACAATTACAGATCGTAGTCCGTCTGTTTCTTTGAAAACTTTGTAGCCCTGCTTTTCAGTTGTCCGGACCCCCGCATGATCACCACAGAGTATTATTTGGGTGGTGGATCCTTCTCAGGACTGCAGTGCCACTGATGTGGTGAAGGTGTGTTAGTATGTGTTGTGCTGGTGTGAGTGGATGAGACACAGCAGTACTGCTGGAGTTTTTAAACACTGCAGTGTCACTGCTGAACTGAGAATAGTCTACCAACCAAAACTAAGTCCAGGTGTACTTTTCAATCGTGCAGCACAGAAAAATCAACAAGTGACAAAACAGATGACTGTTTGCTTCAGGATCTCAAAAACACAATAGTTTGGAGAAATTCACATGGGAGTGCAGAACTATGGAGAAGGATGGGGTGAATGGAGATGCTTTCACTAAGCCACTCATTGTGTTAATGATCATCTTAACTAGTAATGTGTGCTAAACAGACATCATTTCCAATCATTTCACCAAAATATCTGACTTTTTACTTATAAACGTATTATAGTCTTCAGTCACCTGTTATGTTAGGTTCTGTTTGGGTGCCTGATGACTATAATAGCCATTTAGCACATTTTGCTGCAAAACACTTTTTTTTTTATGAATTTAACAACAAAAAACCGGCCTGTACAAAAGTTATGGCATATATGATATTTTCCCAATATGTTAGCTCAGCAAATCAATAGAAAATAAAAACACTGCACACAATTGTTATACTCACTGACTTTCATTAGGAAAATCAACAAAACATGTAATTTGACCTGAGGTGTTGAAAGCTTTGCATATACATATGCTAATTTGTTGACTATTGCTTTAAAGATAAGCCATTAAAAGCTTAATGATTTACCTTGGCCCAATTTTTATGCAGGGGTGTAGGCCTCCATTACTCATTAGCTACATAAGCCTAGTAGCAAATACATGTGGACTAAGTAAAAGGGAACTAAATTAGCACCTCTGTACCACTGGCTGTGCTCCAGAAAGAGCCTGTGACAAACGGTGCAGTCCAACCAAAGCCAAGGACTGTTTTACGTATGGAATGTGTTTTGATGTGCTTGCAGTGAGTAAATGCTTCCACAATGTGCACACTTTCATCTGGACTGATGCACTATTAGATAATTTCCTCTTAAACCTTCCTGTTCAGTCCAGAAAAAAGAAAAACACATGCAGTGGTTTAAATACAGCTAATTAAGCAGTGGATTGTGATTTTGTTCTTTCTTCTTTAAGTGTGTCTGCAGCCACTCTCCATTTCAGTTGAATATTTTTAGCAGCATTTTTATGCATCTTTAAATGCAATTTAAGGTCAAGCTGTCTCAGCGGGAGAATTAAAGAAAAACAGGTACGTGTTCTACAATGCTTAGAATGAAGATAACGTGCTGCACTGTGAGATGGCAGTGCTCGTTCAATGGTTATACTGAGTGAGCTTAAAGAAAACTTTTTTTGTCATGTCCAAAAGTGAATCAAATAAAAATGTTTATCTTTTCTAAATCCAGAGAATCCTAAACAAATATACTGTATAAAAAAAATTAGCCTTTGTACTGACTAAATCTGTACTGTAACTCCCAAAAAGAATGGAGTAAATTATCTGGACATACTAACATTAACTCCTCCTTCATTCACATTTGCCTTTTTCTTTGCTGGTGTGTTGACTAAGTGACTCATTCAGAACTTTCAGGAAGTTGCTCAAAGTCAGTATTCAGTTTACAGATGGATGTTAATGCTAATGATAAGTTACCTCAGCTAACATTATGAGGCTAGTTATTGTCACCTTTAAATAATACTAAAACCATTTATTATCAGCGGTGATTCTGACAGTATTGGTATCGGCAAGGAAGATATCGATACCTATTAATAATACCGCAAAACAGTTTCTAATGTGCAGACATTCCAACACAGGCAAGTGCACAATTATACAGGACTTAATCACACCTTAGTGGTGTGTGATGATGAGCAGCTGTAAAAATGCTCAGGTTAAATCTGTCACAACAACTTTTGTTGTGAAAATAATGTGCTAACAGCCGAATGTGCTTCAGATGTTAAACAGCATTTAGCACATTTTGACAAGCCACAGAATCTGCAGAATTATTTTGCACAATAAAGATATTTCTTTTCCTTACACTTTTATCATTTACTAAAGTTGTTAAACATGGTTCTTATTAGTAAGTAAATCATAGAAAAAAAGGATTTACTCATGTTATACACTGAAGAAAAATGAAATAAATCAGAGTAAGGGTTTACAAAATCACTGCGCTATTAGCCACCATCCCAAAATCCAATAATTTTCATATTACTGGTCTACATGTCACTACTACTGTTAGTGTCAAAATATAATAATACGTATCATATATAATGAAACTGTCCTTAATATTATGTCATTATTTTATCTATAATCCTTGTCTCCTTGTCTTTATTACTGTAATGTCTTGGTGAAAAGGGGGAGATGGGAGCTGCCATGATTTCTACACATACATCATCACCAGCCATATGCCTTGATTTTTATTGGTGACCAACTACCACACTAAACTACCCATACCTTGCGAACCAGAGCAAGATGCAGCCGGTACAATACTTAAAACCTCTAATATGTAATTGGTAAATTGAGATGATTCAAGACACCCTGTTTCTGCATGTACCTGTCTGCCATCTCAGTCTAAACAGTCCACCACTCAGCAAAGCCTCAAGAAGGCAGTAAAGCACAAAGCCAGAGGTATTTGTTTTGCTGGGAAAAGGACCAGCTCTGCAAATCCCATTCCCTGAGGTTAGCCCGGTTCAGCGTCTGCTTCAAATTACGCCGCTCTCCTCCCCTCCCTCCAGCTGACAGAGGCATTATGAAACAATGCCTGAACCTCAGCCCAGGTCCTGCGCTCTCCAGTGGCTCCCGAACTCCAGAAGGCCCTCACTGACCCAATCAACTGTGTCGTCAGTACGGATGAGTTGATGCTTATTTCATCTCATAAAAAACATAACTGTGCTGGACACAGTTAAATAAATTACAATTTACAAAGACAAAATCTTTGAAAGAGTCAAATAACTAATGCAGTAACAGCATTAGAACACTATACTGTGTTGTCAGAACGAAACACCACAACTCTTACTGAGTGTTCAGATTTTTTAAAACTTCATATTATAATTACATTCTGTGAATGTTTCCTGATAAATGCACCAATACAAATTGTCCAAATTGCACGAAATAAAATATCATAACACTGATGTACATTTAAACCTTTTCCTCTGAAAAAAACAAGCACCTTTTAGAGGTTTATGTAGTGACAGCAACAAGATAATACACACTGCCATCCAAATAAAATCTGCCATGACCACCATGAAACTGTCTAGTGAAACTGACCAATGTGTAGCAACAAATTGGACTACAGCACAACCCTGGACCTGGAAGCCCACTGTCCTGTGTTTTCCTAGCTCTCAACACATCTGCATTAAAAAGGCTGTGTTAAATCAGCCAAAGCATTAAGATTTGTAGGATGAGTAGAATCCCAATGTAGATTTCTAATAAAGTGACTAGTATAAGTAGACCAATGAATAGAGGTAGGAGTTTCTAAAAAAGTGGCCAGTGAGTGGAAGTACAAGGTGGGTATTTCTAATAAAGTGGCCAGTGAGTGGGAGAACAAGGTGGGTATTTCTAATAAAGTGGCCAATGAGTGGAAGTACAAGGTGGTTATTTCTAATAAAGTGGCCAGTGAATGGGAGAACAAGGTGGGTATTTCTTATAAAGTGGCCAGTGAGTGGGAGAACAAGGTGGGTATTTCTTATAAAGTGGCCAGTGAGTGGGAGAACAAGGTGGGTATTTCTAATAAAGTGGCCAGTGAGTGGGAGAACAAGGTGGGTATTTCTTATAAAGTGGCCAGTGAGTTGAAGTACAAGGTGGGTATTTCTAATAAAGTGGCCAGTGAGTGGAAGTACAAGGTGGGTATTTCTTATAAAGTGGCCAGTGAGTTGAAGTACAAGGTGGGTATTTCCAATAAAGTGGCCAGTGAGTGGGAGAACAAGGTGGGTATTTCTTATAAAGTGGCCAGTAAGTTGAAGTACAAGGTAGGTATTTCTAATAAAGTGGCCAGTGAGTGGAAGTACAAGGTGGGTATTTCTAATAAAGTGGCCAGTGAGTGGAAGCAAAATGTAGATGTTTCTAACAAAGTGGCCCGTGTGACTATATAGTGTAATATATATAATATAATGCATGCAGACTTTTCACAGAGTAAAATTGTATGTTCTGCCTGTAAGAAGTGTGTCTTCTTTTGAAATTTTCAGTAAAGTAAGACAAATATCCCTGTCCACGTTTAGTTGTGTTGTTTTTATTTTTGCGCACAATTTGAAATCTCCATTTATCCTTTGCGTTGTGTTTAAATTTCAGGATCAGCTTGAGGTCTTGGGCTTTATTACCAGTGTCGTGCTGTCTCTACGATTGTCACAGGTATTTCATACTGTTTTGCAAGAAATTATCCTATGTTGTAATGAGATCAGTTTTTTGAACAACATTAAAGAAAATACGATCATTAGTATTAAAAGCATGCTAGGCAGGGCAGAATGTATACAAAGAAGAGAGCCCTAGTAGAAAATTGGTCTCATTTTTTTAGGATGAACAGATGCACTATTGTGCTTGAATAGGCATTGTGAGTCAGAAGGTTAAAGGACTGATTGACCGGACCATTTAAACGTTCCTGAAAGGTTCAGGGCTGCAGGCTAATGTTGCTGATTAAAGGCATTATGTTATTCTCCTGCGGGTCATTTCCAAACAGCAGCATGATCGCTAATATTGGGTTTCTGGAAGAAAATGCGCAGATGATGAGCCAGTGTTGAGAAGATTGTGTGTGTTTTTTTTTTTTTTGGGGGTTAAAGAACGGCACATCCTCCTGGCCCAGAATAGATCTCAAATGAAGGAAACTGAGCGTCACAAACAGCTTCGCCTATGCTTTGTAATTTATCAGTCAATAAATGAAAATGAGGGGCTCATGGCTGTTTGGCACATGCAGCTCATTGATTGGCAATCATGTTTTCTGTCCACGTCTGAAAGCAGTTCATTTTTATGCTGCTTTTTAGGCTGGGTGAAACTGCTGGCATACTAATTCTAACTTAAGCTTATATCAACAAAGCTTTAAAACAGACTTTCGCTGCAAACATAGTGCTTTTTAATACTACTGAAGAGGAATTTCACCAAATCTTTGTAATTTATTAGTGGCTGAACTTTTTTACATGATGTTGCTTTTTTTGCCCTGCATGTATCACTCCATGAATCCATGAATGGGTTTAGGGCCAAAATCGATTCCTAAAACAATGTATAACACATCCTACGTATGCATCTCTGTCAAAAAATGGGTTAAACAAAATAAACCAAAACCTGGTCTTAAAACTATGACAAAACAAGGTTAACAGGCAAAGTATTCATAACCATCTTATGTAATACCTTTCTGTGAGGGAGCTTTTAGAGGCGGACTTCCTATCATCACCACAAAGAAGAATTCTGACTTTGCAAGTATCTCTTAATGCTCCATTTTACAGCCATCTGAACCACTTAAGTGTGCAGAAAATTTGAAAAATTGATGGAATTCCCCATTAAACAAGTGGAGATTGAATGCTTATGCAGAATGACATGGAAACACATTTATTAATGTTTTCTAATGACATTACCTTAATAGGTGAGTACCACTTCTGCGAGCTGATGGGTTTACGCATGCCATTATTAAGCGTTCGTGTTGGAGGAAACTCAAACTCCTGCTCTGGCATCTTCACCTGGGCATTCTTGGCCATCTCCAGCTTTGCTCCTTCCTCCGTGGACCCCTTATCTCCCCACCGCACCTGAAGAACCCACACAAACACGAATGTCAGGCCTCTGCAGATCTCACACATGCCAGACAGTGTGCACATATGGCCACATCACTACTGTCTAAATGTTTTGATTCATTAGCCTAAAATTTTTTTTTTAATATATATTTCTTTATATATAAGCACGGTTGTAAGTCGCTCTGGATAAGAGCGTCTGCTAAATGCCTTAAATGTAAATGTAAATATAATAATACCTCACAGAGTGAATGTAAATATTGCACAAGGTGCCAAAATAGTCACTTAGATATTCTATTCAGCCCTTCAGTAATTCTATAAACAAGTAAGTAATAAGTGCTAAATAATATGTGGGAGATCATTATTCATTTGTATTAATTTGGTCACGTTTAAATTAATACAGTACATGACATTTGGTCATTTGTTGCTGTCTTTGGGTCTATTTCCTGAATGAATCCTCACTTACCTCCATGCGCTTAATCCCACCGACTCCTCTCCCACCATAATACGAGGCATCCACTGTTGGCCACTTCTTCTTGGGATATCCATCTTCCTCTTCATCCTTCAAAGAGAAAAAAGGTTGGTATTATTCTGAACTGCAGTAAACCTTTTTAAGTGGACACATTTTCTGCTGTTTCCTCTCATCTTCATCATAACAGCATACAACTGAAGGATGAGATCTATTTTTTTACTGTTTTCGAACAACAGTGAAGACACTGGACTGGAAAAAAACGTGTAAAAATAGAGATGCACATGAGTACTTGTTACAAAACTGCGTATTCAAAAGACAAAACAGCAGTACAACAAAAAACAACCAACCTGAAACAATAAGATTAAATGATTTTAAATGCTTTAATGTAGGTTATTAAGTCACTCTTAAAAATAAAGGTTCCTAAATGGCTCTTTGCTCATGTTGATGTACAGTTCTAGGATCACATTAACTGTTTTCACATTGACCATTAACCCTTTTAACCACATTCTACAGATATATATATATAAAAAAACTGAAACTATGAAAAATGGTTTACCAGGTGGGTCTGAAAGTTTGACTGGGGCTGTATAGGGTTGTATGTTTATAGTTTACTTCTAATGCTTGTACTGTAGTCTTTTTTTGCCACATGCTCTGCTTTTTGGTTACAGGGGTTCTTAAGAAGATTAGCTTCAAAACAGGACTCGAATGAAAAGAGACTGAGACTCACAATGATCTTTATCCATCCTTGCTTTGTGAGTCAGATGGTGAAAATAAGGTGCTGCAAACTCACCTTTTGCTACACGTGCGGATGGATAAAATGGTAAATTGTGAATGAGTGATGAAACTTGGCCTCAGGAGCAGATTAGAACCAAAGGAAAGAGAGTAAAGTGATCTCTGAGGCTGAGGATCAGGTCTCTTCTCCTTCACTCGCTTCTCAATTTTTTTCTTTACTTTCTGTTTTGCCTCCACTTCTTGCCTGGAGTGTATAGCCACATGAGTTTCCTGTTTTTCGAAGATCTGGCAACCCGCCAACTGCTCAAAAGAGTGTGCGGATTATCAAATCAAAATTCCGAACTCCAGCAATGGCCCTAAATTGCCTCGTACGCAAGCAGTTGTTTTTCACAAAACCTTTATTTCATCATCGTTATCGGCGCCAAAAACGTCAGAGAGCCGGAAAACTCTGCTCTGGGTCTCTTCTTGGCAGGTCATAAACATATATGCCTTTGTAATGGTTCTAATGTTGGTTGTAATTTAAAAGGATAGATAAATAACTAAACATGTTCTCACTGTTTTTCCTGTCTTTCTCTTGGCACCATTACCTGGGGCGACAGTGACCTCACCTCAGAAAACTGCACAGGCTGGGTAAGTTGGGCCTAATCGTAAGGTAATGATCCTGACAGGAGACCAGAGCCAAAATGAAACCCTCTCAGCATTAATAAGAAGCAGGGGCGTAGCAGCAAATTCTGGGCCCTGTACACTCTCAATGTCAGTGGGCCCCTATCCATGCCAGTACACGAGGAACGTGAGCAAAAAAAATGGGCCCCTCTCCCTACTCGGGCCCTGGGTAGTCAGGTCCACTTTTCCCCCCACTACCACGCCCATGATAAGAAGAGAAGATAAAACATCCCAGACTGTCTTCAACTACAGAATGTGTAAAACACCCCAAACTACACTCTTAAAAAGATGGTCGTTTAAGCGTACTTCAGTAAAGACTATATCTATATAGAACCATTACCACTTGAAGAACCGTCTGCATGCTTAAAGAGGTTAAAATATCAAAGCTTCAGTCGAGGAACCCTTTTTGGTGCTCTATAGAACCCTTTTCAAACAGAAACACATTATCCGTGTGTCTGAAGAGCTTTTTCACCAAGTAAGGAACCATTTCAGCATGCAAATGGTTCTGTGAGTGTTTATGGCTCTATACATAACCACTGTCTTTAATAATGATACCTTATAGGATCAGCATTTTTTAGAGTGTAGTTTTTAATGTTTGGGGTTTCAAAGTTTAAAGTTTTAGTTTTTTGGAGATTTAAACATTTTTAAAATTTGAGCCTTGTATTTTCAGTAATTTGCAGTTTGTTACCAAATTATATGCTAATACAGTGAGATAATCTGACATACTAAACTCACCTAAACATATAAAATGTCTAGAAATATGTAAAATAACCTTATAATAAGAATACAACAAACTCAACATGAGAATATATCAATTAGGTACAAGACATGATTGTTTGTTGTACTGTTTGGAATTCAACATTTTTTAATGCATATTTTCAGGGTTCCAGAGTTCCAAAGCTTCAGAGACACTTGGAGTTTCAAGATTTGGAGTTTAGCTTTGAGTGTTTAAGTTTAGGGTTTTGAGACTTGGAGTTTTAGGGTTTGGAATTTTGTGTGTTTAAGTTTCAGAGTGGGCAGCATCTTACCGAGCTTTCCTCTGGCACAGGTGGTGGGGGCTCATGGATGATCTGTTGGGGGAAGAAATATATCTTTGAAAGCTTGCTTTTAAGTGCATCTGCAAAGACAGAATACAAAAGATGATCTAATTATATACATGTATAATGCTCCTTTAAAAACCTGTTTTCACAATATGAAAGTGTATGGTGTAATTTCAGAAAAAGATATTTCTAATAGCATTTAACTTTTCTATAGTGCAAGAAGTATTTTTAATGTAACATCTAAAACAGGCTTGCAGAAACTCTACAGGTGCTGGTCATAAAATTAGAATATCATGAAAAAGTTGATTTATTTTAGTAATTCCATTCAAAAGGTGAAACTTATATGTTATATTCATTCATTGCACACAGATTGATATATTTCGTGTTTATTTCTTTTAATTTTGATGATTATAACTGACAACTAATGAAAACCCAAATTCAGTATCTCAGAAAATTAGAATATCACTTAAGACCAATACAAAAAAGGATTTTTTAGAAATGTTGACCAACTGAAAAGTATGAACATGAAAAGTATGAGCATGTACAGCACTCAATCTTTAGTTGGGGCTCCTTTTCCCTGGATTACTGCAGACATGCGGGGTGGCATGGAGTCGATCAGTCTGTGGCACTGCTCAGGTGTTATGAGAGCCCAGGTTGCTCTGATAGTGGCCTTCAGCTCTTCTGCATTGTTGGGTCTGGCGCATCGCATCTTCCTCTTCGCAATACCCCATAGATTTTCTATGGGGTTAAGGTCAGGCGAGTTTGCTGGCCAAATAAGAACAGGGATACCATGGTCCTTAAACCAGGTACTGGTAGCTTTGGCACTGTGTGCAGGTGCCAAGTCCTGTTGGAAAATGAAATCTGCATCTCCATAAAGGTGGTCAGCAGCAGGAAGCATGAAGTGCTCTAAAACTTCCTGGTAGACGGCTGCGTTGACCCTGGACCTCAGAAAACACAGTGGACCAACACCAGCAGATGACATGGCACCCCAAACCATCACTGACTGTGGAAACTTCACACTGGACCTCAAGCAATGTGCATTCTGTGCCTCTCCTCTCTTCCTCCAGACTCTGGGACCTTGATTTCCAAAGGAAATGCAAAATCTACTTTCATCAGAGAACAGAACTTTGGACCGCTCAGCAGCAGTCCAGTCCTTTTTGTCTTTAGCCCAGGCGAGACGCTTCTGACGCTGTCTCTTTTTCAAGAGTGGCTTGACACAAGGAGTGCGACAGCTGAAACCCATGTCTTGCATACGTCTTGCATTAAAAGAAATAAACACTTTATGTATATCAATCTGTGTGTAATGAATGAATATAATATTTTATGAAGTTTAACTTTTTCATGATATTCTAATTTTATGACCAGCACCTGTATATTTACTGAGCACAATTATAAGTGTTTCCATTGCTTCACAAACCAACATCTGGAAGGCACAGACATTGTAGACATGCTCCATAGTTAAATATCCTGCTGAGATAAAACAGGAATTTCTTGAAGGATGCCTTTTTCTAGCAAAACACAGTAACAAAAGATGTGTTTGTATATTCTGGTGAGACTAAGCTCACCATGCCCAATGAGCTATTCATAAAGTCACCAAGGTAGTGATTTGCAAAACCAAAGAAACAAAGGAAAACAAAATTTTCTAAAACTGAGTGGCAAATTGTAAGAAAAGCAGTTCTGACAACTACCAGTAAATTATATTATAAACATGCTTTTAAATGTTTAAACAAAAAGGTTTTTTCATTGAAACTATTTTAAAAATATATTTAACTATAAAACCTCAAAACTATAAAATAATAATTTTAATAACTATATATAACTATGACCAGGTTTTGTTTAATTTTCACATGTTTATTCTTTTAAAAAAAAATATTTACATGTAAAAATATATTTATAACTAGTAAATATTTAATTCCTAATATCAGGAATTCTACTTTCACATGTTACAATTAAATGTTCAATATCATCTAGCGACATTTACAAAAATTAATTTTTTACCAGTCAATATTTAATTTTCACATGTGTAAATTGTACAATATAAAAATCTGATGTAAACTGAAAAATGTTAAGTGAATAATAATTCAAATCTCAATATGTCACATGTAGTGTGTCACATGTGTAATCAAACATGTTTGTAAATACTAAATAAAAAAATTTCATTTGGTCAATCTGGCACTGGTGTTTACGAATTTGGGCTATTATGTATACAAATGGTCTCCAAAAGGTCTGGGAGAGCTGAGCTTCTGAAAAGTTAAGCTATAACGTGAATCCAATAAGAGGCCCCACCCCTTATTTAACTTTAATTGGTCTGAATCAATCAGGAATTTGGAAAAAAGATGTGTCACAGTTTGTTTTTGTCACTTGTCTCTGCAGGAAGGAAACTAGGGCTGAAGACTGGTGTATATCAAACTTTAACATATTCAGGTTCCTGCTCTGTGGCCGCGGGGTTCGGCTGGGCAAGAGAGTTGAGAAAAGTGATAAGATGAGAGACGTGTATGACCGCAGTGTTTGTGAGAATTGAGCCAACTGACCACAGTGCAGCAAAGAGGCCAGAACCACCAGAGCAGAGCCATAGCCAGCAGCAGTAACAGGATCAGCAGAGCAACGGCCAGAACTGTCCCATCCACCTGGAGAACAGAGAACACACAGAGATACACTCTGCAAAAAAACACGCACACTCGAGAATATTTCCACTGACAAAGAAGGAGCTTCTTTCCACTGGAAAGTATAGACAAAATTGATCTGTTTGTAGCTGTGACACACTTTTTTGACATTGTAGATAACAGTGGGGGCTTCACTGTAAAGCTGTTTCAGTTTATCATGCACATGATAATGATGTATACCCCTGCACACATTTAGAGCAAATAAACAGCAGATGTTTCTGTTTGTGTAGCAATACCTGGTCTAAAAAACCTGCATAACGCACCTACTTAGTATAAGAATTCCACCTATCAAGTGTAAGAATCCCACCTAACTGTTGTACAAAGCCCACCTACTTGGGCAAGAAGTCTGCCTACCTGGTGTATGAAACCCTCTTACTTGGGGTAAGTAGCTCAGACAAGAAACCTCTCCACTTGAGGTATGAAGCATTTGCTCATATTACAAATATCCACATGTGCATGAGGTCAGAAGTGCCGCAATTACATCATTTTAGGCGAGTGCACCCTCACACTCTTACAAGATAACAAGGTAATTCTGATGTGCTTTGCAGAGCCTACGTCTTTAAGACATCATTTAGGCATGCTAGCATTTGGCTGGCTGAAAGGGAGACGGTTATCTGAAAGTTCCCTTCCCATAGCTTTCGGTCAGACATGAAGGAGGTCTTTCAGATGACTCACTTCCTTTCATCTATTATCTGCACTCACAGGACACACAACACGATTTGCCCGGGTCAATGCGTTTTCACTTTGTTGATTATGGAATGAAGCCGACCTACCAGGGCTAAGATGGTCCTCTACCTCAGGCAAGAAACCTCTCCACCTGAGGTATAAGGCATATGCATGCTAATGCTAGCTAGTCAGTGATGCTTCAGTGAACAACTTCATTCTTCATTCATACTTGGAAAATTCTAAACAGTAGTTTTGGTGGGTTTTTTACCCAATGGTCTAACTTTATACTTTTACTCTGAAATAGAAAAGAATTGTTTTGTCTCTTAGAACCAAGTGCACTGCTTTCTCCAGAACCCAAGCAAACATACCGATTACTATTATCCTAGGACAAAAACTGAAACATTCAGCAATTGTAATGAGATTAGATTCAGCCCCACGTTTGACTAGAACAGAAAACACAGCAAATTGGAGGCGTATAAACTTTTAATTTAAATAACATTACACTGCATTAGCATCTTAGTTTCGGTGTGAAAAACTACAGAAACTAACTTAACTAAACATGTTTTGGCTAATCGACTACATTTGGGTTTAAAGGATGAAAAATTGTGTAAATTAGATTTTTTGCCCCCTCAAACTAATCAGAAAATCTCTAAATGTGTGCTGGGAGGCGCTGAGAGGCCTGGAGTGGAGAAATGCTCTAATAGCTAAACACTCTCATACATTCATACTGTTTTCTTTGATGCTGTCTCTTTTATCTTCACCATCTGCAACCCAACAGCATGCGGTCAGAGAAAAGCACACATAAACACACACACACCACCCCCCCTGCACAGTTCAGTGTTTTTCCTGCTGATGGGTCTAAAAATGAACCCAAGAGATGAAGAAGATGTAGAATTAGCTGCACATGAGCTTGAGTATCCCTGGAAGAACATCTGACCAGCAATCGTACTGACCTTCTCCCATGCGTAGGGCTCTGTATGGAGAGTAGGGACATGTCCTTACCAAAGTTTTGAGAGGACAGAATTGTCCCTACCAATCTATTAACAAAGGTGTTCACGTTATTTTTAGAGAGAAGTCATACTAAGGTTGAGTTATATCTTCACAGCAGAGATTTGTGCAAGACTCAGCAGACGGCATGTGAACCTGAAACTAACACGCCAGCATTTACAGTTAAATGCTGTTGTGTTGTTGCAGTTACTCTGTGAAATGAAACGATACACCTCTCCTATAAGCGCCCGGTGAACCAGCTAAATCTACCTTCACATTCACTGTGCCAAATGCAAAGAGCAGTAAGTTATAAGCATGTGGGGTCTGTGTTGTGATTTCACCACTTATAATGCAGCAATATTTCTTTGTATAGCCATTTTACAACTAATGATGTCTCAAAGCAGCTTTACAGAAAAGCAGTTCATAAAAAACAAAGTCCATGTACAGACGTTGGGAAAGGAAATTAGATTTAAAACTAGATGCACATTGTTCCATGCTTTGACAAGCATCTAAGCTACTAAGTTAAATCAGATGCACTACATAATGATAATTATAATGATATGGTATTACTGGGTCCAAACCTATAGCCAATATGACATGCCCATGTATTTAATCATGGTTTGTGCTGAAGAACCTATGATTCTTTGGTTCCAGCTGGGAGCTAACATTGTGGGTTTATTTTGGATGGAAATGGACAGTACGGTTCAAAAAAGAGCTATCAAACCTCCTTCCTCATGCACTTACACAGTGTTTCCTTTGAGTCTTTGTTTCTCCCAGTGGAATGGCTCTTATCTTCTTAGGGAGTTTCTCCTTTTGTGTCTCGGTTCCTGTCAGTGGTTGCTCATCATGCCCCTTAGCAAGCTGCGCTTTTGAGTCTTGGTTTCTCTCAAGGGATGATTCTCATGCTCTTATTAAAAATGTCTAGTGTTTTGAGTCTTGGTTGCTTTAAATGCCCTTTTATATATTGTTCTGACACCTTCAACAAACTCATTTGAATTCTGCACCTACAATTCTGGACCGGCTGCTTTTGGACAACTTCCGAAAACTTCAGAAACTGCTACACAAAATCGAACTGAACTGCACAGTTCATTCAGTAGTACTCCCAGTAGTAGTACAAACAGTACACCCAGTAGACTCAATTTGAGTTAGTGCACTCGCTTCAATAGTTTTGACATTTATTTAAAGTGTTTTAAATAAAAACACTTTGTTTAATGTCTAGTTTCGACTGAATTAAATAGTAAGAAAAGTGTCCAAAACAAATTTGAGTTTTTTCTTTTTTCCTTAATACTTAGAAATAATAAAGAAGATGCACATATTATTCTAGGAACCATGATATTGTAGAAGGCACCATGCAAACAGAGAATTAAACGGAACTGCATATGACAGCAGGGAAAACACTACACAGTGCAGGGGTTCTCCAAGAGTGGAGTCTAAGTCCAATGGAGTTTTAGAAAGCTCAGAGATGACGGCGTATACTGACTGTTAGCAGTGGGCAGACAGACGCTGGCGCTGAACTAGTGGCCAGAAGGGTGGCAGTGCTGCGCTCTGTACTGCTACTGGTACTTGTAGTAGTACTTGTAGTGGTAGTGTCCAGAGACCATACTGTACTCACACAGCGGAGTGTGGTGATGGTGGTAGAGCTGGAGATAAAGCTCAAACCGTTGTTCATACTGACATGGAGAGAGGCAGATCTGGGAAGGGGGAGAAAAACAGGAAAAGAGAGAGTAAATAACTTATTTGAATTAACAGGATCTTTTGAATAAGACTGAATGGATTTTTTTACTATAAATATGATGAACAATTTCTACTTGCAAGTTAGGCCACTGAACAAGAAGTATTTCATTCTCATAATAGCTTTGTCAGAGTGTTACTCGCTGTCTCAGCCACAGATTAAATCCTACTATCCAACAATTAAATACATTTACATACAGAACTGTTCTTTATGCTTTCTCACCCATCACTTCATGAATGATCTTTCACTTATCAAATCAGTTTTCTCCTGGTGCTTCATGGTCACTGCTAAAAATACATTGTCAATGAACTGTATGACTGTTACAACAATGCAGCTATTTGGTGTAGTTCTCTCTACATACACTACAGTAGAAACATTAGTTCTATATGTATATGTAAAGAGTTTTTATAGTGAGTAATTTTGGGTCATATTTCGAAAACAGAACGTTTTTATTATGATCATGATGCTTTTTGCTCTGTATATTGTCTTCTTTTCCATGTGTATGTTGTGTTGTACAGCTGTAGAGGGAAATTACCATCACCACACAATTTGTTATGTACAGATGAATACTAAGAATATAATAATTTATTTGGTTGAATATATAAATAATTTTAAATGTGGCTGTTGTTCATGTATTTTGTTGTTTCTCTTTAGGATGTATGGGATTTTTCCAATGTTCTGTAAAGCTTACTAGCAACAGTAATGCAAAATTTGCTTAATAGTTTCATTAGCATCAGTCTCTTGTACCAGTCATGACAAATATCCTAAAAGGGGCTTGAATCCCTACAATTTAGGTCAGGATATATCAAGAGTCTTCAATAGCTGAGAAACATTGACTGTTTACGTTACTTTTGTCCATCAGGATTTTTTCCATCAGGAAAGTCACTTCTCTTATATAGTAGATTAACTGCAAACACAATTATAATGTGACAGAGGAATCCTCAAATCATGCTTTGATTTACAATGGGACCAATTTTGCAAGAAGAAAACATAAATCTATCTGAAAGTTCTAGCTGTAGCTCTTTTACAAGCTCCAGCTGACAACCTTTAATCTAGAATTTTGAAAAACAGGTTCAGTGTGCACCAGCAGTAGCTAGTATGTTAGTGCCAAAATACTATTAGAGATTAGCATTACCATAGAGTTTTTTTGCGTGATTTTGAAAACAGTTCTCAATGCCATGGTTCATCATTTTTTTGTTTATAACCATGAACTAAATGTTAAAATAAAGATTTATTGAATAGATCTCACAAGGATTTCTATAATGTTGTTGCATTTATAATATACCTACACAGGCACAGTTTGTTACATCAGAATGAAATAGAACAATTCTATCAGCATCAACCAGAAGACTGACTGACAGACTGATTCCAGTGTCTGTGTAAACAGGAACACATCACCAAACAAAGAGAACACAGGCTGTAAATTAACATTAACCATGTATCACAGTTTAAGAGACAGAGAGAGAAAGAGAAAGTGAGAGAGTGAGAGAGAGAGAGAGAGAGAGAGAGAGAGAGAGAGAGAGAGAGAGAGAGAGAGAGAGAGAGAGAGAGAGAGAGAGCGAGAGAAGAAGAAGAATGATAATCCTGGAAACCTGGAGCAGTTGGTTGAAGAGCATGTGCTTTGGAAGAAAAAAACAGGAGCTTTTCAGTCCCATAATTCTCTGTTATCCCGCTCTGGCTCCTCCATTACTCTTTCTGCTTCAGTTTAATTTGTGTGAGTTATAGTGAGCTATTGTGAATTATGGTAACCTATAGTGCTTATATTGACGTATTTAGAGCTACTGAGGGAATAATTTAGTAAACATGTACAGACATAATACCACAGTCAAATCCTGTGTACTGAGGCCTAGCTGTACGATGGAAAATTCCTAGTTTGGAAATGTATAGAAAAGAGAAAGGTGCATTCCATCACCTCCTGAAAACAGTATAAATATGGAAGCTCTTCTCACACCTAAATGTGCGAGAAGAGCTATATACTGAGCTATAGTGAACTATACTGTTATAGTGCACTGTATTGAGTTCTACTAAGTTACAGTGAGCTGTACTGAGCTATACTGATCTATAATGAGCTGTAGTGAGATATACTGAGCTACAGTATGATATAGCGAGCTATGCTGAACTAAGATACTGAGAAATAGGTAACTTGTATTTAGTTACACTGAGCAATAGTGAGCTGACTAACACTTACGTCCCCTCGTCCTTCAGCACAGGAGCTGGGCAGAGCAGGTATGTGTCCTCTACCAGCAGAGGCCTCTTCACTACAAAAACACAAAGACACAGGAATTTATCTATTAATAGTCAGTAAATGTCCACTTGAAAGCCCAGAGTTCATAGCCGCTTCCTGTGCATCTGTTTGGAGTCAAGAGACCTGACTCAGCTCAAGTCTACCAGCCTCAATGGGACTTAAAACTGCCAGAATGATTTTCATTTTTCTTATTATAATTATTATATTCTTATAAGTGTGGGTTTGCAGCTCAGGGTATGGAGTAAAAAAACAGATGATCAGATCATTATGATCCCTCACTCTCTCACATTCCGCAAGAAACAGAAGATGAATGTCAACTCAAAAAAGTCCTATTGACTCTGGCATAGACCCACACACATACGCAGCCCTGCATTCCCTTCTGCAAGATGATATTCTCTAATTGCTTTAGCAGATGGGTTGGGAGAAGGGGGCAGGGGCAAATTCAAAAATCATTAGGGACAGTATGAACACTGCAGTAGGCCAAACACTTTTCCACTTGCTTCCAAGACAAACCAAGCATTCCCCACTTTACCCAGAGAAAAAACACCATCCAGCCACTTTATTTGCTAATATATATCTCTCCCGACCCAACTGCCTGACTGGAATTTGTGCCATTATGTGGGGAGTATAATTTAGTGGTTTTAGCCAAACAACCTGAAATGGTTTGCCCATGTGTGAGAGAAGAGTCTGGAGAAGGCGAAGCAGTGGTTCTAAATACCAAAATTAATGTGCATTTTTTAATTTACTATCCTTTTGATACATGAATTCAGCTACTTATGGGCAACACGGTTTGGATAATCTTGATAGTAAAGCATTGACCTTTACAATGAGATGCACACATGAGTCTAAAATCATTATGTCAAATACTAAGCATGGGCTAGAGGGGTATAACCCTACCCTGTTTTGGGCTGTGAAGCAGTGAAACTGCATTTTCTGATTCAGAACTTATCATCCAATACCAGTACCTCACTAATTCTTATGTGTCTGAATGCAATCAAACCCTTACAGCAATGTTCCATCTATTGTAAAGCCTTTCTAGAAGAGTAAAGGTTTTTACTTCGGCGAAAGGGATGAACTCCCTAATAATGCCCCTTCACTTTATAAGACGTCTACAGACCTACAAAGATGAATTGTGTACATATGTGGGTGTGTTTATTTGTTCAGATAAAGCTTATTCTACAGTAACACAGTTACACTCCATTGGTAGCCTTCCATATGGAGCCATGACTGGTCTCTCCAAAATCCGCACAGCCATTGTTTGCTGAATGAGTAGTTTTGCAATTGTTGTGCATTATTTAGTTGCCAAGCACAGTCAAAACAATTGAACATAATCGTACCTGTAAATGACAGGTTACTTGGATAGGTTTCATCTTAATCACAGCAGCGATGCTGCCTGGCAGAATCAGAGCTATTATACCAACTTCAGTGAATGTTGCACTAAGTGCAGTACTGGAAATCTTTACCAAAACACAATACTCAGATCTTCTGATTACAGACTATTCTTCATGTTCCTTTCTTAAAGAACAATTCCTATGACTTTCTAACATGTCTCCCTTCTGTGCTACATTATCATGTGTAGGTAAATCATGGAAACATTTGTCTTCACTTGCCATTAAAGGCACTATCATTTTTCTTGTCTTAGTGTCCAAACTAAATAATGCTATTGTGATTTTGAGGGCTCTACAATGGCAACACAAGCACTTGTAATTTCTAGTGAACAAACACCACAGAGGACTGCTGAGGCATTTTACACCTCTTCCAATGGGTTGGTTTCTATTGTAACGCCATTTACATCTTTTCTAACAACAAATTGTAACTGCAAAGAATTCAAATAATAATTTAAGTAACTGGTAATAGTAGCATAGTGTGTGGTCAGTGCATCTGCTTTTTAGATATCACAGTGTGTATTACAGTTACTGAAGAACACACATTAACTATGCTAGCAAGCGTTGAACAGTGTAGTGCAATAACTGACAATGGCATTTCAGAATTGGGCTCACCTGTTCGTACATCTAGGACGAATCATGTTGGTAAGCTAAAACATTACACTGAACTCTAACATCAGCTATCCTAGTAGCAATAGTAGAAAGAATAGCCAGCTTTAATCATAAGCCAGAACAAAATTTAATCACACAATGTTATATGAAGATGGTTTTAAACTCTTAACATCACTTCATGTGACAACCTCAACTCTGCCACAACTCACACTGTGTTAAAATATAGATAGATAGGCAGATAGATAGATAGATAGATAGATAGATAGATAGATAGATAGAGTACCAACATTTGCTTGTAATGCTGCTGACGTTGATTCAGTGCTAATGAGCAGCTGATATGTTTATCAGTATTCAGTTCACCTGCATTCACTCCTGAGTGAGGAAGAGCAGCAGAGGATAAAGATGAGTGATGTGCTTACTGACGGTGAAGGTGTCGTTAATGCGGAAGCTGCAGAGTACTCGACTCGCATCCCGTGTGGAGAGGAAACCATTTCCCCTGACCACCACCTCAAAGGATTCTGAAAAAAAAACACGAGTGTTTACATTCTAACCAATTAATCATACAGACGTTTTCAGGAACCTGCTGGAATCTGTCCCACTTTTTATTAAGTGCCTCTATTAACAGTGTAATTAACAAAGCATGCATCAACATTGTAACTGCTGGTGATGATTTTACAGTTGCAGATGGATTACATTGGAGCATCTCATGCACATGTGTATTACCTTCAGGTTTTACTCATATAACTACAAAAGTGTGTCTTGACAGTTCTTAATCTTTCTTTTGTTAATATCTGTGCATACTGTGCAAGTATTATGTTTATAATTGGAGGTCTGTAATAACCTACATTGTAAACCAGCTGAATTACACTACCCCAAACGCAACGCAATGTCACTTACATAACAACTATGCATTGTTTCAACAATGTGAGCTGATCCAATCACATTTATAATTCGCTAAAAATAGGGATGTCCTCTAGAAGTCGTTAAGTCGTATTGTCAGTCGGAGACCCTTTAAGTCGACTGAGAACCTTTAGGTCGACTGACAACAGTGACTTTTTTTCTGTAAAACAGACTAAAGTTTACAAAAATAAACAAGAACTTCAAGAATTTAAAAAGACATTTTAATTTCATGCACTGAAGCTTATGTGTCATTTGTCCAAAAATCTCTGTTTATTTCCACATTAAACTTTCACAAATTAACATAAGCTGTACTACTGTAATTCATCAGTAACAGTGAATACATCACCAGTATTTACAAAGTTGTTTGCATGTACTGGCATTAGGTAACAACTTGGTGTTCATCCCTGTGAAAATCCACTCACCTCCAGCACATATAGTCGAAGGCTCTACGGTCAGGATCTCTATGCATGACCTCTTCAGAATCTGAAAGTGAAGAGAATCAATAAACAAAGACAAAAGTGTTGATGATTGTTCACTGGACCTTTATTCAATCAATCAGTCAATATTTATTTGTATAGCGCTTTTTACAACTAACGTTGTCTCAAAGCAGCTTCACAGAAAATCAGTTTGTTATAAAAAGAAAAACATGGAGTTAATGTACAGACATAGGAAGTGGGGGGAACCGGGTCCAAGCCCCCCTTGAGCAAGCCAGAGGCAACAGTGGCGAGGAAAAAATCCTTTGAGTAAGGAAGAAACCTCGAGAGGAACCAGGCTCAAGGGCAGAACCCAACCTCCTGAGGTCGAACCCGGATGAGAAGATCGATATTTAACAGTGCTGATACTGATTGCGTTCTTTTAAATTTGAGCTTGTGAACAATTTACTTCATGTGTTAAACTGTAAGGGCATGTTTGTTAAGGACTGATGGTGGGGGGTCAATTTAAAAATCCCTCAGTGTGACCTTTGAAGGCAACAGGCACATCTAACTCTGACATTTCCTCCTCATGTTAAATTATTTTTTTATTATTATTATGTTTTATTTTTACTGTCATCATATTGTTTATAAAAACTTTTATTGTTTATTTTTTGCTTATATTTTGAGTTATAAACTACCATCAATAGGAATCAAAATACAGTATAGTGTCATTTTACAGTTACTCAGATGAAATAATCAATAATAAGTGATTCCATAGCAATGTGTTGCCACCCTTACAGTTTTCACCCTTATATTCTATTTTTAAAAATCATTTGTTTGGCTTGTGCAATGTTCTCCCAAACCATCTGGGGAAAAACAAGTAATAAAATCATCCCCCAGTCCCCACTGGCAATTTAGGCCAATTGTGTTATTTAGCATAATTGACGTAAGGACCACTCATGAAGAGAGCTTGCATAAATCACAGTGTCTGAATAAAATACAGAGAAGTGCAAAATGGCACACAGAAAAAATCTCTGAAAGAGCTACTGCTCTTCAAGAAGAGTGCCGAAATTCAAAGCATGGAATTCCAAACATCCAAAATCCAAACCATTTATCAACTGAAACACACAATATGCAACAATATGTAATTTCTCACTATTAAGAGAAAGTAAATAATATTTAGGGTAAAATGTTATGTTAAATATAATAAACAAACAAGTAATCTAATAAAAGGTAAAAAAGAACTGCACTAAATCAGTGTAAACATTACCTCTAACATATTAAGGGTAACAGCCTGCTGGGTTATTTATATACACCATTTAAAAAGAATAACTGTGTACCTCCATAGCCTGGACCGTGCAAAGTCTATTTCAGATGTGGAATGTGTCTCTTACTGAGTCAATGATCCCCTGAAGTGCCTCGAAACCATCATTTACAGGAAAGACATGTTCTTTACTGTCCGCAATCATGGCCAGCTGCGAAGGACAGAAAGAAAAACAGACTGAAATCACAGCCATGAATTTCTCACGGGCTGCAAGACTACTGCAAATCTACATCTACAACAAAGCCAGTGCTGCAAAGTAATGTACACTTGCTTTACTGTAATATGAATCCACAAGCTGTATGAACAGACACAAGAGGCCACTTTATAACGATTCAACAGAGTGTAGACAATTTCTACGCACTATGTGCCTTAGCATTCAGTAGCCCTTACAGTTGACTGGGGTAGATCTGGCAGGGCAGAATCTACTGAAGGTAATAAACACATTCTGATAGAGCTTAGTTGGTCCACTTACACAGCTACTTTTAAAGGGAAAATGTATAATTTGTTCAGGGCCAAAGGGACTAACAGTAAACTTTGCTTCTGTCGGTTCTAACCACAGTGAGAGTAGCTTACCTGGGTTTCATTGAAGTCCTTTACTCCCACACAGTACACTGTGGCTCCTAACTGACGAGACCGAGCAGCCTGCAGTGCAAACACAAATCATCTTGGTCTTCTCAGTGACCACGGATAAACTGACAAAAATATGAAATCCAGTCAAACGAAAGTTAATTCTACAGGTTATAGATTTGAATACCCTACTGGCAATTTTTAAATGGACATATAGCACTCATAAAGCCAGACATGTTACCCATACTGTTTGTTTTGACAGTGCATTTTCCTGTTTCAGATTAATGATGTCGTCATGCTGAAATTGTGTTTTTCTCTAGTGTTTATTACATTCACATCCAAACAGACATGCTTTATCTACATGCATAAACTGTGAAATCAGTTACTAATTTGGCTTTAAAAATATTAATTATAATTGTAAGTATGGTGTATGTACGTATGTGTGTTGTGCAAGTAGTTGGGCAACTGTTTTTAAAAAAGATCCACAACAAAATGTGCAAGATGAATGGAATGTTTAATATTTCATTTAATACCAGGCATGAACTTCCTGTTTTGACATTTTTATTCAGTTTCTCTCTTTGGCTTCTGCTGGTTTTCATAGTTTCCATCAGTGTAGTTTTCTGTGTGCTCAGATAAGACAATTTCCTTTACAGCTCTTTACAAGATTTTGTGCTACTTTTTAGTTTTGGGACATACTGCTGCTCTGTTGTGCTTATACCACAGGTTCAGAAATGAAAAGCCAGGATCATGCCAAGCAGAGGTGGGACAGGGCTTGGGAACCGCTTTGATAACATAAAAAGCTCTCTACAACACATGCTGGTGGTTCGTGAATACATTCATCATCAAAGGAACTGTTGCACCCAGAAGGAAGTGTGGGATTGTAATGTTATTCGGAAGGAAGATAAAGGTTTTGCAGGAACAAAACATTAGGCTAAATTTAGACTCATATGGGCAATATATATTGAGCTACACATACAAAAGTCGTGTCTCTCAGTACGACTGCCATGTTTGCAAATGCAACATGTCCGACGTCTCGGCTTAAAATTGTAGAGGTTTCTGTTGTGTCCTGTGATAATTCTTCCAATGCAGCATGTATATTCTCAAACAGTTCCTGCAGATTTTGCAGTAGGGGTAAAGGTGGTGTTAAATCAGGCCATTTGAACCTGTCACACGTGACAACAAACTGCTCATCTTGATGATGACCAATCATTTGCATGTCTCACAGTGTCAAACCTACTCACCAAGTTTCATTTCTGTGCGTTGATTCCTTCTGGGTGCAACTATTTGTGCAACAATTCTTTTGATGATGAATGTATAAAAGCATGATAAAAATGTTGGAATTGGTGGAATTAATTCTGCTAATGTGATCAGGAAGAATGACATCAGTGGAAGGGGAGTGGAATAGGGAATTCCACCAAGTTTTAGAAATACCTGTATAGTGCAGTTGCTGAAATGCAAGCAGGGTGTAAAATGGTTGGTCCCAAAAGGTTAATTGTAAAAAGATAAATAAATAACAGCTTCAGATTTCCTGGTGAACCAGGTGCTGTGTTCTCTAATAAAGCCATAATGCATATTTCGATGTTTTATTTACCATCCTAAAATTCTTAGGGCAAAATTTTGCCTCACAACGACCTGTGTGTACGCCTTTGTCCTGAATGGATTAAACAAAATATGTTTAAAGCCAAAACCTGATCTCAAAATTATTGTAAAACATTGTCCCGGTCAACAAGCAGTGTATTTGTAAACATTTCATGTAATAACTCTCTTTGTGGAAGATTTTCGAGGTGGACATCTGGTTCCTATCACCACCGCTGTGAACAATTATGATTTTGTTTTTCTAGAACAGAGCATTTCACACCAAATGGTCTGAATTACTTTGTTGGCATCTTAACCTTTAATTCACACTCATCATCAAAAGAATAGCTACACCTATAAGAAAGTGTCTAAGGAAGCTATTAGGAAGCACGATGAAGGTTACCAGGAGCAATAAATTATGATAAATTAAGCCTGATAAGGGCAATTATTATTGAGCTACACATACAAAAGTAGTCTCTCAGTATGGCATGGGGCCATCATGTTTGCTAGTGCAACATGCCAGAAATCTCAGCATGGAGAGGATGGAGGTGACACCAGGCCTTCTGGATGTGCGACATGTGACAAAAACTGTTCACCTTGGTGCTGACCACAGTGCTTCCACACACAGATTCGTTGGTCATCTCCATCAAGACAAAAGAACTCATCACTGAAGATGATTCACTGCTATTCTGAGTCACTCCATGACAGTCTGGCACAACACACAACATGCTGACATGGTTTTAGGGACAGCTGCCGTAATGCTCTGCAAGCATATAGTCTGTTTTCATGCAGTTGTCTGCCGATGGTGCAGCCATTACCAGGATGACTCACAGAGGGTATAACTGCTCACTGAATGTCCACAATCATGACTGTTGGGTCACCCTGCTTATATCAAACAATCCGCCCATTCTCTATGTACATGGTTTGTGTAGGTCTCCCGATCCTTCATGTTGCTAGTGTGTGCCTTCTTATATCCACTGCCACCAACAGCATGCTATCGTAATATCCACATGACCAGTATGGTGCAGAATATGTCAGTCCTACAGTGTGACCCTCTCAATCTGCTTCAGCTGTTTTTGAACTCTTCTTTGCTGGCAAAGGATACTACCAACACAACAGTATGAGGCAGAATGGAAAGCACGCACAACAGGACGACCTTACATAGTCAGTTAGGTACAGCGATAAGGCCCGTTCTTGTGTACGTCACATGCACATTTGAGCGTGAAACCTGAATTGTTTGCATATCTCATGAGGTCAAACCTATCCACCAAGTTTCATTCCTGTCTGTTGGTTCCTTCTGGGTGCTCTTTTTTGGTGATATGTGTATTTATGCTAGAATTTTGAAAAACACTGTAAATACAAGATTCTTTGCTAGTCTTGTTATTCTGATGACGTCTAGGTGCCAAGTCTAGTTCAACTGGTAGTTTTTAAAACCTAGTGAATCAGGCTACTGTAGGCATGCCTACACATAATTCAGCACGTAGGAAGCCCTACTGTTAAACACACATGTATTTATGTTTTATTTGGTTTCCAGTTAGAAAGAGCAGACGATTTATTGTTGTTTAGGTTAGGTTTAGTGAGAATAAGTTTGATTGTGTTTATTTCTTTTCGTTGGCGCCCTCCACATTTCCCAAGGGAAGTGCCAACCTATGTTGAAATGGGAGCTTGGTATGCTTGCTACTGTTCAACTGTCTAATGTATTGTATAACGATGTAGAATAAATGTACAGTTTTTGTCAATTTTTGCACAAATAATAAATTAATAATAAATTAATCACTGTTTCTCTTTCCTCATAACCCTCTTTGCCTGTCTCATGTTTATGACCTTCTAAGTGCCTGAAATAATAAAATAAACATGTACATTTTTACTGTATATGTTAGTGCATATACAGTATGATGTACTATATCCCACAACTAAACCTGGAGGAGTTCATCTTGAGGTCGCCATACTGTGTCTTTATAATAAATGAAAAATGGTGGGGAGAAAAAGAATTAATTTTCAAGCTGAGAGTCCTTTTAGTCCTCAGCACAGCAGCACAGCTTTGAATGGAGGTTTTGAGAGAGGGTTGACGGCCATATGAAAACACTTTATCAATGATGAAACAGCAGGAAATTGTAGCTGGAAGCAGAGCTGCTTCCTGGCTGATATGTTTCTGTAGCAATATTAACTGGTATAGAAACCAAAAATTCGATCATAAATACTGCAGCTGTGTCGGTTTGCATAATAAAGGAGAAAGTCAGAAATAGGAACTGTCTTTAAAAAGCCTCCACCCACGCTGAAGAAAGGCATATGGAAAAATGTCTTTGTAACTGGACCCGTTTTTTTCCTCTTTCTTACCTCTCTCGCCGCCAAGTCAAACTGAGTCTCTCGCAGTTCTCCGTCTGTCAGAGCGATGATGACGCTGGCTGTGCGGTAACCTGTGAAGGAGCAAAACAGAGAGTGCATATAAGGTCTTCTGGACATGCTCATTTATTTTATTTTAGTGATACTTCAGCTTTTTATCAGATGAAAGGACCCATATCCTGCATTTTACTTGTATTTGCTTTCTATTTTTCATTATAATGACTTAATCTGATATATGTACTGCGCTGTGAAAACATATTTGCCCCCACATGATAACTTTTGAATGAATTTTGGCCAGCTTTTCTATGCAGAATTGTTTTAACTCGGCTACACTGAAGGGTTTTCGAGTATGATCTTAAAGTCTTGCCTCAGCATCTTAATGGGATTTAAGTCAGGACTTTGACTGTGCCACTCCTAAACCTTCATTTTCTAGTAGAAACCAGAATTCAGTCCCCTCAATTATGAGAAATCTTCCAGACTCTGCAGAAGTAAAGCAGCCACAGACCACCATATTACAACCAACACGTTTGGCTGCTGGTATCACATTCTTATGTTCTTGCACCTTATGTTCTTATATTTGGTCCAGAAGATCAACCTAAACAAGTGAAACTTCACAGTACAAGAATACACCAGAAATGCATATAATGTTGGGTGCTATCAAATTGCAAATATTGTGGTCAGTATCTGGATGAAGTTGCTACATTTATGAAACTATAAATGTATTGTCTTGGCATAATCACATTACAATGATTAAATGAAATTTAAAAAATTCCAGAGATCTCGAGATGTTTTTGCTTTAATATCATTTATCATTATAGGAGATGTTTAATGCTTCTTTCTTGAAACAGTGTGCTGAGTACTAAGGGGACACCAGTAAATGTGACATAATGACGCACTTCTTGAAAAACTTTATTTTCCTAAAAATATTTTAATTTTAGATTTCTCTCATATTCTCATATTCTAAGCCTTCAGTTTTTTTCAGCCATGATATTTCAAAAGCATATCATAACAAAAAAAATTTCATCATTGGAGGGTGGTATTGCAGCACAGTGGGTAGCTCTGTTGCGTTGGAGCAAGATGAGTTAGGATTTGATTCTGTGTGGAGTTTGCATGTTCTCCACGTGTCAGTGTGGGCTTTCTCCCACAGTGTATGTGTGTGAATGTGTATGTGTATGTCCAGTCTAATGGAACACCACTCTGCTAGATGTAGTTTTTGATGTACAGCAAATGTAAATTCAGGTTGATTGTAGAATACTCTGGAGTTTTCTACTAACATGCTGAATTATTTTTATTATGGGTATTTCAATTCATTACACCCATGTGAGATATATATATATATATATGTGTGTGTAAATTAGTAGCAGAGTCAACTTACTATCACCAGATGCGTAGTAGATCTGCTCACTGGCCTAAAAAACAAGGGAAAAAGTCAATTCTGTTACACAATATTCTGTAGTGCAGTATAGCAGTCATAGGCAAAAAAGTTTGGATATACATCATTGTTCATTTTCTAAGTGAACACATTCTTGACAGTGACCAGGCTTACATATGACATTTTCTGCACATTTTAATGCACAATTTTTATGCTGATTAACATACTAGAAATACACCAAATAAAATCAAATAAAATGTGCATTAACACTGTGCAGGAGTGTGTCCTCTGTAGAGAATCTGTTCACTCATTCTTAACACATGTAATTTGGGTCCAGACTTTTGCAGGTGACTGTAGATTCATGAACCTTACTGATTTGACAGGATTTGATACAAGATTTTAAATTATTCCTAAGGTTTCTTTATCAGTGTTTTCTCTCACTGTTTGGGGATTACTTGAAATGCAACAAAAGCAAAGAAGCTGTAATAAATGTAATGAGCGGACACAATAAATACTGAAATATATAGTATATTTAATTGTCAAAGCTTATTTGTAATTTTTATATGATTATGTTTTATTTTCTGTTTATCGGTTTTTACTGGAAATTAAATAAATAAAAGGTGTTCAAAATGTCTTGCAAATCAAGTTCTATAGATTAAGACAGGTGTGTCTATTCAACTGGTATTGTATGTGTTAAAAAAAAAACATCTAACCCGCTCAAAGCCTTTGTGCATGAAGGTATCTCCTCCTGGTAAAACATGCATAAGCTGCTCCAGTCCAGCTCGAATCTGATCCCTAAAGCAACACACAGAATAAATATAGATATAATATAATATAATATATTTAGCAGTGCATTAATGGTAACACTAGTATGCTAAGTGTGGAAGACAGGTCACTTCATATGCAGAACATTCTGTACATCATTAGTATTTTGTTTTATTCAAAACATAAACCATTTTTTACACTCCAAAAAAACTATATAAAAACTGAATAATAAATATTTATTTATGAACCATGTTAATCCAAAAGTTCTTACACAAGGTAGCACAGATGATTACAGTGTACATCAACAAATAGATTACATATATACCATTTGTACGTTTTTCATGTCGCATGTGTATGTTTTTTTACAAACATTTTCATCTCTGTAAGACCTATTTCTAAATGTGCCTAACATTAGATAACAATAGCTACCAAGCTGGCTATCTGGACTCAGTTCCAGTCAAGTTTAACAGCAGAATATTAACAGGATTTCAATATTTACTGGAATATACATTAACTAAGTTCCAATTATGACTAAATTAACATCAGTAGATATGAAAAAAAGCAAAATATAAGATCTCTAAACTCTAACTAATTTAAAAGTTAGTGATAATTCCAACTTTAGATCCTTTAAGTAAATATCAGGGTATACTATGTACAGTCAGTACTTTGCCCAACACTGTAATTCCCAACTAACTAACATGTTTGATTTTACTACAAAGCATAACAAGCCAAATTCCTATTTGTTACATTCCCTCAAACTATGATATTCAAAAATCCAGCATGGATACAAAATACAAATAAATAACAACGGCATTTCAATGTTAAAGTTACACTATGTATATATGCTATTCACAAATCTAAAGCAAAGCTAAACAGTCAGCTTTTAATTCAATTTTTCTAAATTTGTCATTTTCTAAACATTTCCACCTTAAATGTGTAGCAGTCACATGTAATTTCTGTCAGATTTTTTAGATAAGAAGGTGGCAAATGGCTGGCCAACCTATGAACTTTAAAAAATTTAATGCGGTCTCAGTAGTTCTTCTTCTTTAAGCTCTTGGGGGTGGTCCTCCTACGCCTTGGTTCCTCTCAGTGCTTCTTCCTCATGCTCTTAGAGAGTTTCAGCTTTAGAGTCTTTGTTCCACTGTGTCCCTTTTCATCAAGGTCTTAAAGAGTTGCAGCTTTAGAGTCTTGGTTCCTCTCAGTTCCTCTCAGGGGGCTGCATTTCTGTGTATTTTTTTAGGACAATGGCTCTTGTTGAAAGTGCTATAAAAATTAACTTGAACTGATTTAAACAGTGCCTAGGCTGTCGAAAAACCACAATGCACCCTGTAAACAAATCAATGGTCCTTAGAACTTCTTGTGATTTCGACACATTCTAAATTTGGATTTACAAGTGTAAATATAAAATGCACTACTTAGATGTCCATCATCAACAGCCAGACTGAAGAAAAATAAGTCAGAGTGATGATTTTGAGACCATTCAAGCCTGAAAACTAAGACCCTATAACGCTTATTTCTTTGAAATTGTAACAGTAGCATTTTCGGAAATGCAAAAGGCTTGCAAAATTCTTGCCTGTCTTCTGTAAGCTTCATCAGAGTCCGACCCTCCGTTGAAAATACAATGAAGGACATCCGAAGCTGAGGACTGAAAAGAAAGTAATTTGAACATGTAAAAATGATCTTTCATTTAACTACAGAAATGATTTAGCATTTACTATAAATTGACACTATTATGAATTGTTCAGTATGTACTAACAAATATTTAGCGACTTCTTCAGTAGCTATTATGAATGACTCTGTAGCTACTTTTAATTATTTAGTAACTACAATTAATTATTATGAATGATTAATTATCTCCTAAAAATTATTTAGTCACTACTACAAACTAATCAGTACCTACTATGACTTATTTAGTATATGACATCACTTAGTAATTACTAAATTATTCTGCAAATACTATCAATTCTTCAGTATCTGTTGTGATCTATTCTACGTAATACTCAGCATTTACTCTAAATTTGTTATTTCAGTAACATACAGAATAGGAGATTAGTAGTAGTAGTTAAGCTGGAGGTGAGTCTGTACCTGATGAATTTGTGCGTCAGGTGATCCACAAAGTAATAAATCTCATTCCAGTGGTGCTGAACACTGCCAGACCTGAAATAAAGAACAGAGCAGGTGAGGACTCGATCGTATTAAAGACAGAGAGGAGCAACAATTGAGTTGCCGTGCAAAATGTTAATGAATGTAAATAAAAACTAAATGCAATGATTTACACATTTCATAAGACATAATTTATTCATCATAGAACATAAAACACAATCACATGTTAAAAGTGGAACATTGTACCATTTCAAAAAAACGCTATGCGCAATGGACAAAGTGCTGAACTGGCCTGCCTGCAGTCCAGACCTCACCAACAGAAAACATGTGGCACATCATGAAACAAAAAATCATAATGAATAACACTGTAATAAAGTGTCAAAAACACAATTAAGTCTTTTAAAGACTACTGAAAAGCCTGTATTATCCACCAGCAAGTGATGTGTCAGTGTTTATCACCAAATATCATGGTACAGTAAAAACAGAATAATTATATCTTTGTGGGATTTTTACTGTTTTATGGTTGTACTGTACCTTTAGGAGTACAGTGTATAAATGAGTTCTGCTCTAATTTGTAGTTTTGTGTATGAATTAAATGAGTGGATGGTCCGTTTTTAAACTTTAAAAGTAACTTCAAATTTACAAGCTTTTTGTGGAAAATAAGCTCAGTTTACTATATATTATGTAAACTTGCTTTTATTGTTATTATCATTGTCATTAAGATAACCTGCAGGTAATATAAAACGTTTTAATTTTGAAAATTTCTACATTGACGTAATTTATACAATGTATATGTATTTACTACTGCTACTATAAGCACAAAAACTTCTATACTGACACTTTTCTTTATTCAAGCATCTTCTAACATAACTTTAACATTGTAAACTTTTATTTAAACTTTATTTACTCCAAGTTTCTGCAGTAAATAGATAGAAGCGTCTCTAATGTTTAAAATAAATGCTGTAAGTATTTAGAATTTCCTTTAGCACGTGTTTGCTTTTAGACAAAATATGGTATTCCCTCATGTCAAGTCTTTGGACAAGAATAACTCCAAATTTAACTGTGGAGATCAAAAATACAACTACGTCTGTTTTGGTCCTCTGCTCTCTTCACTCGTCTGGCAGAGTCTTTTGTGGTGCAGACAGATCAGAGCGGAATGTGTGCTTACGTAATAAGGTTAAGACTGAAATAAAAACTTTCACTCTCACAAATTGGTCAGCAGGGAATCGACTCTGAGCTATCATTGCCACTAACAGCTTCAGCAGCTGCAAATACAGAAATGAGTAACACTTTAACTTTCACAGACACGACTAATGCTAATTCTCAGCCTGAACAGTCCATATGTGAGAACCACGCTGCAAAAACAGACAGTTTATACATATATAAATACAATGAAAAGTATAGTTGCATCCAAAAGCAACTGTCGGAATGCTACCAGAAACTAAGACGGGAAAATGTCATTTAGACTGATCTGGCCACAATTTATTGAGCTACACATTCAGAAGTACTGTATCTCAGTAAGCTAATGCAACATGCTAGACATCTCAGCATGGAGTTGTAGTGGTTCCTAATGGTGTCCTGCTTGAATATTCTCATACAGTTCCTGCAGATTTTCTGGGAGGGGTGGAGGTGGAGTGACACCAGTCGTCATAATGGTCTGCACGCACGTAGTCTGGTGTCGTACGGCCGTCTCCCAATGGTGCTGGCACTAACAGGATGAATCATAGAGGGTATCACTGCTCACAAAATATCCCGCAATGATGAGGCCCGTCCACGCTGCATGGCTGGGCATGAAACTTCAATCATTTACATGTCTCACAATGTCAAACCTACCCACCCCTTTATTCCTGTCAGTTGATTCCTTCTGGGTGCAACAATTCTTTTGATGATGAGTGATGATGAGTGAATCATGATGAGTGATCATAAATGAATGAGTTCAATAATATATATTTAGTTTAAAATAGTTTTTAAAGGCACTATAACAGGAAGTTGGAAAATGACTGAGTAAAAATGTGTTATTTGCTGAGCATGCAAACACTGACAAAAGATAAAGGGTTCTAGGCATTAATAAAAAAGCACAGGAAAACGCATAAATATAGTATACCAAGAAACTGTGAGCATGGTACATCCTGTGAAACACATCAGAGTTCAGTAAGTCTGTACTTCAGCTGCAGCAGTGATTAAATATTGAACATTTCATTTCAGGTAATCACGTTTTTGCCCTTTATGGCAAGTTAGTACTTCAGATTCAGTTACTGTGTAAAGTGAAATTGAATGATAACCGAATTTTGAAGCAGACTGAGGACAAGAGGGCGTAGATGGTCAACTTTAATTTAATACTGCATTGATTTCCTCCTTATTCAAGGACACATGGACATCAACAAAAATAAGTTCCACCTGTATTTGTGAAGACAGACAGTTTGGAACCACCTGAACTTGTGGTTCTTCAGAGTCATGAAGACACTCTAATAGCGCACACTCAGACTCTCTATCAAATTCGTTTCAAATGTTTTTAGCAAAGACATGTCTACAACTGAAGGAAGACAAAAACTATAAAAATTAAAGAAAGGGTCAATAAAAAATCTCTTAACAGAAGAGACTAACAGTTCATACCAAACATCACAAAATAATTCTAACAAATTATGAAAATATGACAGAGGCTTTTCCTAAATGCTTCCCAATTGCTGCTAACACAAACAGTAAAGCTAATACAACTTAATTTCCAATTTATTACTGTGAATACATAGTAAAAATAAACCTGCTGTGCCTGAATGTTGGACTGGTTTTGTAGTGAACTGTGGGTAAAACTAAATAATAATGACAAAAGGTAAGGAAGTTAAGATTAAATAATGCCAAACGAAGCTATATAAAGCTAAACAAATATAAACAAGCTACGTAAAGCTAAATGAAGCTGGATAAAGTTAAATATAAACAAGCTACATGAAGCTACATGATGCTACATAAAGCTAAATGAAGCTAGGTAAAAACAAAAACCTGGCCAACAATAAACTCACTTTTATCTTAATGACCTAACAAACTTTAGTACCCAGACGACTTGATCAGGGTGGCACCCCACTGCTGGTACACCCATGGACAGCCCAAATATTTTGTCGCACATGTAAAATAAAACTAGTTTTTAATTTCCTTTAACATATTTTACATGTGTACAATGTGTGTTAATATGTGTATGCTACTTTACCACCAGCCCAGAAGACACTGTGCCAAACAGAAACCAACAGGGCCAACAGTGTTCCGCTATCTGCTTGCTATCAGCATAGTGTTCACACAGCTACATGTAATATAGTGCTATGTGTGTTACAGCACTCAAACATCACAGTCATATATTAGTCTAAGTGCATTCCTTAGCAACAAAATGGATAGGAAGAAGTGGGTTTGTGCAGTTACAGCACTGATTAACAGAAGCAGTACATTAGAAGTAAACCCAGGATGCTATACGCATGGGAGATTGGAAGAAGCTAGCTTTTTAGCGGGTGGCTAACACAAAGGAGCGTTGTTGCACATAAAGCACAGCCAAACTGATGTTCTTATAGTAAACTACAATGATCAAAAAAGACAAAAAGTACACAAATAAATGTAAATTAAACTACATAAAGCCAAATAAATCTAAGGTACACAAAGCTAAGATACGTGAAATAAAGCTAAGGCTAAAGCAAATAAACCTAATCTTAAACTCATAAACAAAGACAAGAAAAGCAAATTAAAGCTAAATAAAGCTAAATATTGATTAGCTGTGTGGTTTGTCAAAACTAAGTTCTGAATTCTCCTTGAATCCCTGACCCACTTTAGACTGAATGTGCAAAGAGTAGTAATCCTAAAATGGCAGTGAGCTTATTAGAATAATAACCCTCTAAACCAGCTAGAAATGAATTTCAGGTACTGCAACTTATAAGTTTGGACAGCGCTGAGGAAAGAAAACAGCACAACAATTATGCACTCACTGGGACTGTATAAGCTTGGACTGCAGCAACGGCTTCAGAATATGATGTCAATATTTCCAGTTGGCTGCTTGAACCTGATCTGTTTGTCAGATTCTTTCGTGGCACTGCAGAGGGTTAACGACTAACACAAGTCTGCTGAAGGCGACAAAAAATGGAAACACTACTCTGTGCTGTGCCATCATTATGAATGCTTAGCAGTGAATGAACCGCCTCAAAGACCAGAGGAGAGTCTATTAAAGTGACTTTGACAGGAGCACTGGGAACCATAAGACATGATTAATGGGGCAGATTACATTTTGACTCAAAAGTACCTAATCAGCATCATTACAGGACATGCCAAAGCATTGACAGCTATGATGGATGAAGAGAAACAGTGTGTGGTGATCCAGGTTTTTCACTATGATCTCATAAGTGATGTCGCTATGAACACTTTTACTGCGGTGTCTCAGGACACTTATGCAATCTGAAAAATTCTCTTAAACAGTGAGGTCACTGTTTTGATCACGTCCTGTATGGCCACAATTCCCCCTGTGGAATGTTATTATTTAACATAATCAGATTAAGCTGAAATCTCAAATATTTCCGAGGTCTCAGCATAAATTTTAAAAGGAACATTCCAAATGTTCTCAACGTCTCATTGCCAAAATAATGTCTGTATTCTCTTATCTGCGCGAACAGAGAAAATAAAAAAAGGTCAGATAATCAACATCCAGTCAAACATCTTTGTGTTTCACCTCTGTGCTACACATGCTTTTTATTACCAGAGCTACGGGACAATGTTATCCAAAACCACAGACCATTTAAAAGGAGGGGGGGGTCTATTTGGTTATTGGTTTAAAATCTGAATGACATCAATCATAACAAGCCAGAGCCTAAAACATATTCTGCATTATTTAAACCAAACAGAACACAGAATTTTATCAGATTTAAATTGTTTTAAAATGTTTCAAACCATCAGTCTAGACAGTAGTTTCTAAACATATATGCCAAAATTTGTGCATGTACATTTCACCTCAAAATATCCCTAGATCGTCGCTGTAGGTCCTTCGCAATTAAACTAGACTGGTGTAAGGCTAATTTTTAAGGTCATGTGCAGAAGCAGGCGGTTAACTAGTGGGAAAACACATGCGTGGAGAAAAATTAATGGAGTGAATTAATGAACATATGAATCTAAATTCAATTATATATGGCATATATAAATGTCTCACGGCAAAAAAAAAAACTTATTCTGAATAGAAGTTCTCCCTGGCTGGGTGACCAGGATCCTTTCTGTATAGTAGTTTGCTTGTTCTCCCCATGTCTGCGTTGGTGTCCTTGAGATGCTCCAGTTAAACTTAATCCAAAGAGATGCAGTCAGGTGAGTTGCCCCTGCCTTGTGCACAAAGTTGGGATAGGCTTGAGCAACCCCATACTGACCCAGGTAGATAGGTGGTGTAGATGATGACTGAATGAAGTCTGTCATTGCCAACTGCAACTAACTAACTTACATACAGTCCATTTATATGGGACTGTGGTGGGTGTAGGAGAGGCGGGACTGAAAAGTGGATTTGCCTGTTGCGACCTTTCTGTCTGTTTCTATACTGGGTGTGTAAACCTTTGTACACTTGGGGTCATCCCTTTCCCCAGTGCCATCTTAAAGATTTTATTTCATTTTTCAAGCCCCAGAAAATGGCAGACAGCTCTATGTTGAGTGGCCAGCAACAGTTCAAAGAAATCCCTAAAAACGCAACACTGCCTTGACATTAAAGCCATAACTCATTAATGATGAGTGTATGAAAATATCCGACCGTAACTTTAGCTGTATATTGGTCTTTAAAATGGTTACAATAACTGAAAATTATTTCTCACAGGTTATCTCTCATACACACTAAACAACTTATAAATCTCAAAACCTTAACTACGCTAGCCAAAAGTGTGCTCCCTCATTTCAAATGAGCTTCATAAATAGAAATTTCCTTGGTTTCATACCAGAAAAATTAACTGAAGCAGAATGAAATAGCCAAGTGTCAAGTCAACAAACATCCAAAATGATTATTTCACAATCTTTGAGCAGCTTGCAGCAGACAGTAACCCAGAAAAACATTTCTAACAATGACGTTGAATGCTGTCACGGCAGTAAAACTCAGTATTTCAGTGTGTTTTAATAACGATTTCTTCCAAAGTGACTTCTGTAATAAACTTACATTAATGAATTTATGTTACAGTTACTGAGAAGAAACTGTCATTTACATTTAGCAAACATTTAGCAAAGCTTTACAGCTGTTACAGTTGGATTTGATAGGTTTTAAACTTAAAAGGGTATAATCTGATTGTCCAATTTAGGTGTTAAGGTTTTTTATCCCTGCCTAACAACTTTTATTATGTTCAACATCCGACCTGCATAAACCGTATGCTCACTCAGCCCAAAACACGCCCAGCTTCATTGCTCAGGTACAAAACTGAAGAATGTTCAACTTTGAGTGCATCTGTAACTGCTGAAAACCTTTAAATACTTTAATTCAGCAACACAACAAAAATGTGTTGACAGTAATGACATATATATGCTTTTTGTTAGCAAAAAGACTTTATTTAATGCTGCTTAAGAACATGTGATGGATAACATTCACATCATGGCATACCTAGATTTTGCAACAACCAACATATAATTAAAAATCTAGCTGCTTTTTGGTCAAGCTGAATTCACAATTAGTTTTACTTTAATGATTTACAATCTAAATAATGTTTCTGTTTATTGCCTGAGTAAAGGGCTATTAGACCTATTGCTTTTTCACTTTATCTACTAAGCCTAAAATCCTTTATAATGACACAAATATGACATTAAGCAACCCCAGCCTTGTGATATTTGTGAAAAAGATAAAGGAATAAAATATACTATGAAAAACATCATCATCATTTTTCAAAACTCTAAAAACATAATCCTAAACCATTTAGCCCAACTTGTGTTGCGGTTGTAATAGAGAAGGCAGAGAGATCCTCCAGCTTACTCCAGTTCATTCTGGGGGATCCCCAGGCGCCTCCAAGCCAATTTAGAGATGTAATCCCTCAAACAATTTTTGGGATGACGTTGAGCTCTTGTGCCAGTTGGCCATGCCTTATAAACCTTAACTAATCAAATAACTTCAACTTGCTCCTCTTAATGTGGAGGAGTAGCATCCCGGATGACTGAGCTCCTCTCTACAGATGTCATTATCATTAGCATTTTAATTGTGTCTACCAGATTAATTTAATTTTCCTGTTGTTTATAACCATTAAAATATAAGCCTATATATAATTATCCACCTTACATGCCAGCTGTAGTGACAATGTAATACTGCGCCCTATCTCACACAGATGTCTAGAATTAGGTGTAGAGCTGAGCTAAGCCATAAAGCTAACAAAAAAAATTAACATTATCCTATTAATTCTAAGTTACACCAAGTTAGACATTTGACCTTTTTTCTATAAGTCCCACAATGTCATTATAAATTCTTTCACTTTCTTATCCTTGCAGTCATTTTCCATCTAATTCACATTTTGTCTACTGCAGCATTATGACTGTGAAACCTAATGACGGTGGAAAATGACAGCAGTTAGCCTAAATAATTGCGATCAACTTAAATAACTACGATTATCTGTAATCATTGTGACTAGGTGATTATGTCTTAACTGTGACAGGCCTACTCTTCATCCTATCAAGCAGAGAGTGACAGACCACCTTGGGACAAAACCTCATAACTGCCACTATCGCCTGCAATCTTATTGTATCAGCCAATATCCAAAGCTCATGACTATAGGTGAGGGTGGGGATGTAGTGCTTCACGGCTCAGCTTCCTCTTCATGATTACAGTCCGGTACAGCCACTGTCCCAGCCAACCCCACAATCCCCTTTTCCATCACTTGTGAACAAGACCCGATATACTGGGGCAAGTAATTTGCCTATACCCTAAGGAGGCATGACATCCTTAACAGGGAGAGGACCATAAGACCTGCCAGTGCGGATCAGCATACCATCCATTAATACCCAGCTGCCAACCGCTCCAGTGCATGCTAAAGGTATCCATGTGATGAAGTCAAATGAGACGGCACCTTCTGGCACCCACACTTAGCCTAATGCTCTTGTAAGCTCAGCTAACCCGTTACACCCTGTCCATAAATATTACGAACAGAAAAGACAAAGTACAACCTTAGCAGAGTCAAACACCCACAACAAACCAGCTTGATTTAATGGTAAGTTTACAGACACACCTCTCACTCCAGACATACAGAGACAGATCTCCACCTCAACCATAACCTAAACAAGACTGAGGGGCTACTGAAGAATCTAAAATGAAAGATTCAGATATTTTAATGCTAATAACCACATAGATGCTGGGAATTTCATATGGTGTGCTTAAACTAAAGCACAAAACATTTAAAACTTCAATAATGTAATCGCATATAATGGCAAAGTGAACCAGCAATTTATGCCGAGCATACGGTACTGATGCATGATGTCTTGAAATGCTTTTTACATGCTTATCAAGCAGCAGAAAGCAGCAATGTTTATGATTCAGAGCAGTGGAGCGGTGGCTCTTTTCATCTTGCATGTGTCTGACATCTGCTTCTGAAACTGGCTTTTCAGGACAGTAAGTGAAGTAAGTGATCCTGCAGAGCAGAGCCGAACTAATGCGCATGTCTTTCACACATTCCCAACCACCCCCGCCTCTCTGCCTTTCTCTCTCCTTCATCTCTCTAAGATCAGAGTGTCGGCACTCTGCTGCACAGCTCTGGAACAGCTGGTGCTGCTGGAGAAAGGGTTCAGAGGCACCGCGCTGGTTATTTACTTTTTATCATCACGCTTGCAGTTAGTATGAATCAAACCTGTAGCTACTGTAGTATGTGGTACTGTTTGGGTCTGTAGCCTGTTTGCTAAGCTAATGTTGAGTTAGCAGATCAAACTATAGGTCTCAGCACAACAGAACAACCATAAAGCTGTATACCACAACAACATTTGAAGACTTTTAGAGAGTTGTACACCAGCCGACCCTCATTTACCTTGTGATGTCACAGTTAATGCATTAATAATAACTTTTGCTCGCTTTGAATGTGTTGCGATGTAAACTAAGGCATAAGCTACAGTTTCTCATTAGATTGAACTGGACTTTTATTAGCATGGAAATATCAGCAGTAAAACTGAATGGAGAAAAAGGACCCCTTCGTCCTTAGCTGATGCTCTCTGCTGACGAATTTGCCATGATGAGATGAATGGCTTCCTTCTTTCAAAGTGAAGGATATACTCAATATACTGTCATTCTCTCCATTCGCTGCCATTTATTTTAATCCAATCAGTTATCCATTATGGGGTCAATAAGTAAAAGGTCAAATTAATTTCAGTGTTAATCCATAAACGCATAATCAATACAGTCTTCAGTGTACAAAGACTCCAGACAATGAACAATGTTGTGTTTTCTTCTCCAACTTAAATCAAGATAGAACATCATCAGATGTATTAGCACTAAAAGTCTTATAAATGTGAAAGATTACAGTGAAAAATGGAATGTCTCCCCTCGGACCTTGTATGTTTTAGGACACGTTGGATGTCTAGCAAACAGGCAATCAAGGTAATAGAGGATTATACTCCAACTAACAAAATCATGACATTTAAGGTGACGATTATCTAGCATATTAATAGTAGTGTTCATTATAGTAACATACTGGCCCAAAACTCACCGCCTCCCTCTAAAGGAGCTATTAACACACATCAAAAAAACAAACATCACTCACCGCCGCCCTCTGAAGGAGTTATTAACAAATTTCACACACCGCCACCCTCTAAAGGAATTATTAACACACATCTCATAAACAAACATCAATCACTGCCACCATCTAAAGGAGTTATTAACAAACATCAAATAAACAAACATCTCTCACCGCCACCCTCTAAAGGAGTTATTAACAAACATCAAATAAACAAACATCACTCACCGCCACCCTCTAAAAGAGTTATTAACAAACATCAAATAAACAAACATCACTCACCGCCGCCCTCTAAAAGAGTTATTAACAAACATCAAATAAACAAACATCACTCACCGCCGCCCTCTAAAGGAGTTATTAACACACATCTCATAAACAAACATCACTCACTGCCGCCCTCTAAAGGAGTTATTGACAGACATCAAATAAACAAACATCACTCACCGCCTCCTTCTAAAGGAGTTATTAACACACATCTCCTAAACAAACATCACTCACCGCTGCCCTCTAAAAGAGTTATTAACACCCATCAAATAAACAAACCCCCCCGCTCCCTCTAAAACAGTTATTAACACACATCTCCTAAACAAACATCACACACCGCCACCCTCTAAAGGAGTTATTAACACACATCAAATAAACAAACATCACTCACCATCGCCCTCTAAAGGAGCTATTAACAAACATCAAATAAACAAACATCACTCACCGCCGCCTTCTAAATGAGTTATTAACAAACATCAAATAAACAAACATCCCTCACCGCTGCCCTCTAAAGGAGTTATTAACACACATCAAATAAACAAACATCACTCACCGCCGCCTTCTAAAGGAGTTATTAACAAACATCAAATAAACAAACATCACTCAACGCTGCCCTCTAAAGGAGTTATTAACACACATCAAATAAACAAACATCACTCACTGCCGCCCTCTAAAGGAGTTATTAACACACATCTCCTAAACAAACACCACGCACCGCCGCCCTCTAAAGGAGTTATTAACACACATCAAATAAACAAACATCACTCACCGCCGCCCTCTAAAGGAGTTATTACCACACGTCTCCTATACGAACATCACTCACTGCCGTTGTCTAAAGGAGTTATTGACACACATCTCCTAAACAAACACCACGCACCGCCGCCCTCTAAAGGAGTTATTAACACACATCAAATAAACAAACATCACTCACCGCCGCCCTCTAAAGGAGTTATTAACACACGTCTCTTATATGAACATCACTCACTGCCGTTGTCTAAAGGAGTTATTAACACACATCTCATAAACAAACATCACTCACCGTCGCACCTCTAAAGGAGTTATTAACACACATCAAATAAACAAACATCACTCACTCATGCCCTCTATAGGAGTTATTAACATACATCTCCTATACAAACATCACTCACCGCCGCCCTCTAAAGGAGTTATTAACACACAGCACTCAATGTCGCCCTCTAAAGGAGTTATTAACACACATCAAATAAACAAATATCCCTCAGTGCCGCCCTCTAAATGAGTAATTAATAAATATTAACTAAAGAAACGTTACTTACTGCACCTTATTAAGTTGTTATACCAGCAGTTAAATAGCCATTATGTTTTTCTATATTCAGACTTTCTTGAGTTACAGCTTTATTTTTCCCTTTGATCTCTTTTTCAGCATTTTTGAACTCTTCAAGCACTTCTTATTAAACTGTTTACTCAGTTGTTGTTTTTATGATAAATGGTTCCATACGCAATCATGCAGCCAGAAACAGATCAAAAACTGTGGGTTCACAACAGTCTTGTATTCTTCATGTGTTTTTCTCTGAGCACTCTGAATGTGCTGCTTTCATAAAGCTTCTTCCTTTTACACTGCAGATGTATTCTAGAGAGGTAATTTTATACATATATTCAGGTTTGATATGACTATTTAACTTTTTATACTTTTAAACAATCAGTTCTTAATCAGTATGTTATATATCGTCACTGTCCAATGAAAAACATGTATCTCCACTTTTGTCCATTTTTACTTTTATGCATTATTTGAACCCATCAGCTGCTGTTTACACTGAGCGAGAATCTCATGATGAATGGACCCAATTACATGGCCCAAAACTGTTTGGAAAGACGTCTGGTTCCATTGACTTATATTTAAGTTCAATAAGGTTTTTGGCCTCTCCTGTAAAGTTGCCATTTTGGAGATACTTGTTTTTCTTTAGAAAGCGACGATATGTTAACATTAATGTTGTAGATTTTCTATATGAAACACATTCTCTATGGAGAACACACTACTACAGATGTACTACAGTCTATAAAAGTAGAACTACAAAGTGCTGCTGTAGATAAAGGGTGCAGATATAAGGAGGTATTTTAATGAAGTGGCTGGTTGATGTAGGTTGTGCTGTGTGGGACAAAAATGATTTTCATTAATCCTTTAACCATAATCACTTCATGTTCCCACATATGCCCTAACTAAGCGTTAAATTAAACACTTCAGAGAAACTGAGAATGGAATAAACATGTCACATCCGCTGCATACATTTACGTTAATTCCCCTAGGCAATCGACTAGTGGACCTACTTACAATACATATTATTAATCCGTGATCAAATACCTGCTGTTCATGCAATACACTCTAACTTCATTTGAAATTAAAAAATTTTCATGGCTAGTTTTTTAATGAAGTGACAAGAGCTTCCTCTGCCGGTTTAGTTCATTATAAACAGCCCCAAGTTGAAACTTAATTTGTTTGTTATCTTTTTAGTTCAGTGTTAATCAAAGGATATTCTTGGTATGAAAACCAAGTTTTAAATATTGATTTGACAGTCTTTTATGAATTCAATTTTACTATTAAAAACTATACATACTAAAACAATTTTAAACAGTGTAAATCAGCCATGGCACTTTTCCCAAACTGTTGACAGTCTGGGACTCTATAACAGCTGCTTGTGGAGACTTCTGGCTGTCTGTCAGACGCTGAATCATCCTGGAACCTACTGGCCCACATTCAGAAATCAGCTTTGACTACTTCAGCCTGTCTGACCTTTGACCTCATGAAAAGGAACTGCCTTTATCCTTTTTTTAAAAAAAGCAAAGCTGAACTACACTGACATCACAGCAATCAAATTTTATTTGATTTAAGCTAACTGCTTTAGAAAATTGCAAACTACTTTAACTAATTAAATGAATATGTAATTGTTATGAAGTTACAAATCATGCTTGAATAAAACAAAAAACACATTTTTCCATGCATTTCTTAAACTGCTCCCCCTCAAACCATCATTGGTTAAGAAACTTGAGCCTGAGACCCATAATCTACACAGTAGAAGAATAGTCAGAAAGACAGCTTTTCTCTTTTTTTGACATTTTTTTAATTTGAAAATATCCACTTTGTGACCTTTGTGTGAATTTGATATAAGTGTGAATTAAGCTCATAGCTGACTTGTCACACCTTATTCTGTTAATTAGAAAATTACAACCAAAACATCAGTGTAAATAATGATAATAATTATTATTAATAATAATAATAATAATAATTAAGAATTACTCCATAAACACAGAGAAGCAGAAAATGAAATAGAAATAGTAATAAATATATAATAATATAATCAATTATAACAGTTCAATCTTCAGATCAATACATTTCTACAACATAAAAATACACACATTGTTGTTGCAATAGTGGCTGTGTGCCATTAGGGGCGCTGTTCTGCTTAAGGCTCTAAATATTGCACATATATCTCATCAGTCTCCCCTGGTCTGATGCTCCACCTGAGTTCTTTTCTGCCTGAATGTTTGTCTTAAAAAAACTCACTTGTCCAGAACAAAGTAGAGGTCAAATCCACCGTAGCATGACGACCCGGCCTCCCAGCGCTCGTAAGTCTGTCCATCAGCACCGCTGACCAACAGGACCACCACTGCACAGACACCGGTCAGCCTGGTCCAGCACACCCACACCATCCCTACACACCGTCCAGCAGAGCGCAGAGGCCAAAAAAACACAGAGAGAAATTTTAGCTGCTCTCTAAAGCATGAGGGAGGAGGAAAAGAAAGAGTGGGTGAGAGAGAGAGAGAGAGAGAGAGCCTCCTTCATCACAACACAACACCGGGACGTCCCATGTCACTCCTCTGTCCACAAAAACTTTATTCATTCATGTTAGCAGTGCAGATACTAAAGAACTGTCTAAACATCCTTTGAGAAAATTAAGTGTAAAGCTATCTATCTGCACAGTAAACATTTAAAAACTAACTTTATAAATAAATGCAAACAAATAAACAATCTATTACGACTGCCCATATGTGTCAGTTTGCAAATTAACACTTACCATCCAATTTCTTTACCATTCAATATTCCTTCTAACTTTGTTTTTCTAACCTACACATTCATAACTTCAGTGGTATTGCACTTATGTTTGTGTGTCTTTTATCTAATGGTGGGTAAATGCACACCTTTGACCCAGAACAGTTTTATCTAGTTTAAATATCATATATATATATATATAGGATAAAAAAGTGAGCAGTAATAAAAATGAAAGGCAAATGACACGTGCAGTGTGGAGAGAAGTGTGGAGAGAATCAGAAAATCAAATAAACACATAAAAGTTTATTTTCTCTTGCCGTCTCTTTGTAGGTGTACTATTTACACACTCTCACTTTCTCTCGTCCTCTTTTCTTGCTCTGCAGTAGCGCCACACAGTGGTCAAGAGCATCGCACAGGACAAATGAAGTGAGAGCAGACTGTTCTGTCCTTTACTTTAGATAGAAACATACACAGATTGATGGATGGACGCCCAGACAGATATTAGAACAGACATAAGAAACAGAGGGATGAATGTGTAATGGAAGGATAGATCGATGGAAAGAAAAAAATGAAGGTATGATAACGTTTATGGATTCGTTTAGCGTTTCATTGGTGCATTTGCTCAATGCTTTCTGTTTAACATTGCTGCAGTGGGAGGTCCTGATTTCCACCCAACAGCTGAACTACACTGTATGAAGGTCAGTCAGATGGAGGATGTCTTCTGCTGATCCAGTAACGTCTGGACAAAGACCTGCAAGCCTCATGACTGAATCAATAAAACTCTCACAGAAAAAAACAAGGCAAATAGACTCCTTCAGCAGAGTGGTTGAAGGGATTCTGACTGGGATCACACTCCACAGCAATTACGCAGATTTAGATTCTGACTGGACAACAGAATGTTTAGAAACAAGCCTTCCAAAAATAACGTATATAACAGCACTTACCAATGCAAAACAACAATAATTACTTTCATCATAAATGGTCATAAAAGGTAAGGGGAGCAAACCAGTCATAGTTGTACTTTAATGAGAACAGCTTTATGGTATGTCCTCATCTATCTGTCCCTGACTGGCATATTTTCTATCTGGCCATCTATCTGTTTACTTGTCCTTACATTTCTGGCTATATCCATCCGTCTGTGTATCTGTCTGTCTTTGTCTGTTTGTCCATTTGTCTCTTTCTGTCTGTTCCTGTCCCATCTGTCTTCATCTGTCTGTTCTGTTATGAGGACTGCCCATAACACCACATCAATGTCGCCAAAGACTGCCATGGTGTTGTGCCAAAATGTCATGGAGTGACTCACAACGGCAGTGGGTCATCTTCTGTGACGGGCACTGTGGTGAGTGTCAAGATGAATGGTTTGTTGTCATGCGTCACACATACAGAAGGCCTGGTGTCACTCCACCTCCACCCCTACCACAAAATCTGCAGGAACTGTGAGAGCATATTTAAGCTGCACGAAACAGAATATTGCAGGACATCTTCGGGAACCTCCATGCTGAGATGGCATGTTGCATTAGCAAACATGGCAGCCCAATACTATACTGAGAGACACTATCTCTGTATGTGTAGCTAAATATTGACCATATCAGTCTGAATTTGTCTTTTTTTCATTGCTCCTGGTAACCTTTATCTGCCTTCTCAATCGCTTTGCAATCCCACTCTTCCTTCTGGGTGCAACTATTCTTTTGATGATGAGTCTAACATTATTATCAATCTGTGAAACAAATATTCTTCTAACATATAACATGCAACATGACACTTATTATCATTATATCATTATCATTATGCATTATATATATATATATATATATATATATATATATATATATATATATATATATATATATATATATATATATATATATATATATATTATATCAATTATATCATTGTGTAATAATGATTCTCAGTTTCTTTTTATTTAAACCTTATTTAAACCAAACTTTCCCAAACTTGCCCCTTCATGATTTCTTATTGTTTTCCATGTTTGTCACTCTTAAATGTTTCAGATCATCAAACAAATTTAAATATTAGTCACAGACAACACAGATAAACATAAAATTCAGTTTTTAAATAAAGGGAGAAAAAAAATTCAAACCTACATGGCCCTGTGTGAAAAAGTGTTTGCCCCCAGTTAAAACACAACTGTGGTTTATCAAACCTGAGGTTTAATTTCTCTACCCACTCCCAGTGCCAAGACGAAAACCACTGCTGAGGAAAAAGAACAGGCTTGTCTCAATTTTAACTAAAACACCTTGATGATCCCCAAGACTTTTGGTGAATATACTCTTTGGACTGATGAGACAATAGTTGAACTTTTTGGAAGGTGTGTGTCCTATTAAATCTGGCATAAAAGTAACACAGCATTCCAAAAAGAACATCATACCTACAGTAAAATATGGTGGTGGTAGTGTGATGGTCTGGGGCTGTTTTGCTGCTTCAGGACCTGGATAACTTGCTGTGATAAATGGAACCATGGATTTCGCTGTCTACCAAGAGATCCTGAAGGAGAATGTCCGGCCATCTGTTCATGACCTAAAGCTGAAACGAACTTGGGTTCTGCAGCAGGACAATAATCCAAACTGAAACATTTATGAGTGACAAAAATGCAAAAAAATAAGAAATCATGAAGGGGGTCAAACACTTTTTTCACAACACTATACATCATAACCTTTGATGTCAATCAGTCCTGACTGATAGCATAGCCACTAATTTATGGTCTGATGATACAACTAAGTTAGTGTAGCTCTCGTCTCAGTCACTGAAGAAAATAGCAGTTCTATCCTTATTTAGCACATCTCATTGTGCTCCCTGCATTACAAGTAATTTCTGTCAATTATGTAATACATTTTCTCCATGATGATGATTTGAAGATAGTTGAAGACAACTTTCCTCTGCATTCACCAGCTACCAAAAATATTATATAAAAACAGAAGAGGAACATTCTGGGTACTTAAACCTTTCTCGATACTCTTTATATTAGAGCACAACTCTATGGAAGACATCAAGCAAGAACATAGGAAAACACAGGAGCCATCATTTAACTGGGCTATGGGCGTTAGCAGGGTACATAAATTTTCATTTTTGTTGTATTGTTTATTATTGCTTAGGTTTTTCAGAAAAAACTGTGTATGTCAGTGTGCGTGGCTCTGTTTACATGTTATTGTGTTCATGTTGTGTTATGTTCATTCAGTTGATGTTATGTGTATTGGTGTGGATCAATCTCGTGGTATAGTCTGCTGTATTGTGCACATGGACACTGAAAGGTGTTTTTAACTGGTGCTGAAATTCCACCATACAGCACCATACATGCATAAACAATGCCATGTTATGATAATACATTATATTTATGTATGTAATTTATGTGAACTGTTAAAAACAAATAGAATGCAAATTTCGATTGTTGCTTTATCAGCCAAAGAAAATGGCAGGGGGTAACACTGGGGAGCAAAATACAGCCAAATATAAATGTGGGTATAGTGATTGTAGTGGGGGAGGTTTTTGTCAGAATGACCCTCAGGAAGTCAAAGTTTACAGGTATAAAGTGTAATAAATAATAAACAGTTTAAAAGTAAATTAGCCCATGGTAGCCAAGAGCTAGGCTAAACATAGTTTAAGCAAATTGAGCAATATTAACAGCAGATACCTCTAAACAGTGGATACAGTAATAACAGCTCATTAACAGAGGCAAATATGAGGTAACTGGTCATGTAACTGTCCTAGTATGCTACACTGTATGTCAAAACTTATGACCAACTGTATACTACACAGGGGGCCGTATGCAGTACATACCGTAATATGGAAAATTGGAGGATATTAGTGTGCCATTTCGAGTACTGCCTCAGTCTTAATAAGTCCATAATCAGCTGCAGGTGTGACAATGGGTGGAGCAGGTGGAGCCAGAGAGGAGCCAAGACATGTCATATGGCATATGCATTACCCAGGAAGGGGCAGTATATGACAATGTACATTGACTGAAATTCTTTTTAAACATATATAAATTAAATTAAATAAAATGACAAACTACAAAAAGTGCCTGCATCCTTTCTATTCTCAAATTACGTTCAAGTGCTGTAATACAGTTAAACAATCCTGAAATCTGGAAATGCTGCAACCCCCTCAGCCACCCCACATCCCCCAAGCCTGATTGTAGGCCTAGAGTTTGTTTTTTTTTTATTTCTGAAGGGCTATATAGGTGATTGTGTGATTACTGTGTTTGATCAGACTGGCTGTTTGAGTGGACATGCAGTGGTCAGTGTAAAGGCAACCACAAACACTGGACACGAAGCATGGTGCCCACAAATTCGAAATCAATGTGTTTTATGATGGTGCATGCACCACCAATATTTCACTTATTGGAGTGCCACAGCAACACACCCCTCACCTTCTTCCTATCACTCCATCAAACCAAAACCAAAATGAAAGTGCCCTCTCTAAATGTTTTCCACCCAAAAACTGGGTTGATCCATCCAATGCTGGGTAGATTTTAGGCACCTCGGGTGTTGTGTTAGTGACTGATTTGCTTATTTGCAAATCATAACAGCATGGGTTAGAACAGACTGGAAAACATTTATTAGCTTCTAATTAGGCAGCAACACACAAACATGTCATGGCTAATGGCCTGCTGAAAAAAAATACCTTAATTATTAAAGGGAACTGGCTTCAAGGTTACCATAGGGCTGATTCCAGGCCACATTTATTAAGACCAAGTCAAGTCTAAGGATAGAAATGGCATACTTCCATACTATAAGCTACGCGAAAGCAGTGCGCGAGAATAGTTAGTATGTCCGAATATGCAAAAAGTCCCCAGATGATGTACTACATCGGGAGAGATTTTGAAGCATACGACCACAGCACATTGTCCTATCCTGTGGTTCCACAGGAGCTACAGAGCCATTTCAGAATCAGAATCAGAATCAACTTTATTGTCACACAGTCACAAGAACCGGCGAAATTAGCCATCGACCTATCCATACAATAACATACAGGGGGGAAACAAGACAGGACAGGAGGACAGGTGAGCCGCTGCGTGAGACACGCGCCGCCGTGAATATCAATGAAAAGGGATCAAGCATGCGTTTTTAGAAAAAAGCATTACCCCCAGACTGTGCCCTAGGAGAGCACAGTGTAGGAACATCAAAAAAACCTCAGCACATTTGAAGCGTTTTTAGAGTTTTAAACATTTAGAGTTGCACACTTCAGTTGATTATTGAGCATTATAATGATGGACAGTACTGTGTATTGTCCCACAGTGCAGAAACGGAGAGGGAGGCCTCATTTTTAAGTACAACACTTTACACTACAACAGGGCTTAATAAAGAAATAGTATGAAATGCTTCATCTCTGTAAAGCCCTGTTGCCACTGGAATCAACACCTTCCAAAATAATTTTGATAACAAGCTTTTCACATCACCTAACCACCACCCAACACCTTCCTCACATCACCAACCAGTGTGACTCTGATTAGCCATATTAAACTACTGATACTGTTAGCTAGCTAATGTGTGCCTTTCAGTACAATATGCAACAGTTGGTTGGTAGAACCTTAATTAAACACCATGCACAGCTGTACAATCCAGTAAATACCCGTTTACACGGAACAGACAGACTGTGTGAAGAAGTATTCGAGTTATCTCTCTCAGTGGTGACACAAACTCCACTAGAACCTCTGGGGCAGAATACTTCAAATGACAGCGGCACACAACCTGAACTATTTGTTAAGGTGTCATGTCCCAATGTAGCACAAATGAACCAGCCAGTACTTACAGGGTGGCAGAACGAGACAAGGAGGACTGTTAAACGTGCGGCGGGAAAAACGAATGAGCTCGAAAGGGGGGAGGTTCGAGGTTATTTCTCATGGCGGTTTATCACACTGAACAGTTAAACGGGTCTCACAAAGTTCTTATCACGAAACGGCTTATACGTCGATCAAATTACAGCACCGAAGCTCAGAAACCAAAGCATAGCCCAGGTTTCCGGTCCGGTTTAAATCCCAAACTCCGGAGAGCGCGCGCGGGTGACCGTTAAAGGTGCCACAGAGCGGCACACTGTCAGAGCCCTGTTCAAGTGGGATTATTATTACCTGGGGAGGTGGTCTAATTTTATTTTAATTCAGTACGAATCTGTCCGTAGTTTGTTCAGTAATAATTTCGTATTTAATTACCTCATTGAGTTCCACAAACTCGCTGAAATATCATTTAAGTCGCCCAACTATTCGGTAAATGGAAATGGTCGAGGCTGATGTCGCTGCCGGTACGAAGGCAGTAGGTGTTTTGTGTTTGTACATTTGGAAAGGTAAAATTAACTAGCTTTACTAGGCTAATGCAGATCTATGTGCCAGTTAGCCGCAGAGTGTACTATTATTGTTGTGAGTTGCGGCGACTGTCGCATAATGCTGATGTAAACGTCCGCGCAGTAATGTTTGGATCCGGGTTATTTGGTGTAATTTGGGGAATTAGGCCTGCCGAAATCCTGCCGATCATTTCTGTTGATTTGGATCACAGAAACCAATGATTAGAAACTGGAAGAGCAAACACAAAGAATGTTTTTACAGGACGTTGTGGGAAAGAGGATGAAGCTGAGATTAGCTTTTTTCAGCTTCTAATTAAGATTTTCCGTTACCGGCGTTCCCTTTAAGGTAAGTGCTGCACCAGAAGGAAAGTGGAGGGGTTGGAGGTGGAGTAACACTAGGCAACAGACCATTCGTCTCGGCGCTGACCATGATGCTATCACTCGTGGATTAGTTGGTCATTTCCAACAAGACAAAAGTGTGACTCGTTAAGAAAGATGACTTGCTGCCATTCTGATCTCCTAATTCTTAATTACATTAAGGTTGTGTTAAGTGCAGTCGTGCCAGCCTCTTGTAGAGTTCTTGACTTGAACAGATGTTGTAAAAAGTTTTTTTTTGTTTGTTTTTTTTTACACATATATCATTCACTTTAGTTGTCCTCTATGATCTACCAGGCATTCGGGTGCTGCTGAGCTTGCCCAGGCAGTCCTGCTTTTTAAAGACTGTATCAAATTATTAATTTGGCCATTTCTAAAGTCTCTTGTTATCTCTTGTGTTAGGTGTAATGCTAATGATGACCCCCTTCATTTGCATAGACACCTTTTTGGACTGCATATTAAAAGGGTAAGGAGGCAGGGGCGAAAAAAGATTATTCTAATGTTCAATGTAATTTGAAGGATAGCAGTTATTTGGCGTAGGCCCTATCCTCATTCCTGGACTCAGAGTGCCAAGGCAATCACAGATCCTGCCAGATCAGGACGGAGGGGGCATAGCCCAAACACTGGACAGCCGGACAGGGCTAATCTGGTGGTGGTGGGTAGGAAGAAATGTAACATTAAAATGTTGGCACCTTAAGGGATGGGCAGGTGGAGTCATTTTAAAAAAAGGAGGATGATGTTGCCTTCCTGGCAGAACTGTTCCTAAAGCTTCTGTTTCCCATGAACAGCTGCCAAATGCAAACTTAACTCCAGGCCTGGCCATGAAACTGCTTAGCAGTCAACTGTCAAATTACTTTGGAACCTGCCAAAATGGACAGTCTGTGGCAAAATGGCTGTAATTCCTAAACAGTACGTAGCTTTATGCATTTTGCAATATAAATGTTTCAGTCATACTCACAGTCTGCACGCCTTGCCCTCCAAAAACTGCAGCTATTGTTAGGAAGGTTAGAGAAGTGAGCGTGTATGCGCTCGCGCGTGTATGTGTGTGTGATTGTGTGACGTCCTTGGTATGGGGAGTCTCGTGCTCCGAATAGGAAAGCAGCAAGCAGCTCGCGCTCCGGTGAACAGCACGCGCTGGATTCCTGCCGCAGGTGAACCTCATACAGCGAGTCTGTGTTTGTCTCTGTGGGTTGTTTACTTGCGGTTATCTGAGTGTCTGTGTTTATCGTGTTGCTGTTGTGTACGAGTGTTCCTCGGTGTGCAAACTTAGAATCCAGTGTAAGTTTGATGCGGAGAGGAAGAAGAGCTCAGATGAAGACGGTGCGGAGTTTGTTGCAGTGGAGCTGATAGCAGTGATAGCAGTGCTTTAGATCCTGTGTTCTTTACTATTCGAGCCTCGATACACGCGGAATAACTGGAGACTGTGGTACTGAATGTACTCTGTACTGATGATGGAGAGCGCGCGTGTCTGTCTGTGATCTCAGTGGTGTAATAGGTAATGTGTTTTGTCCATTTTTATGCATATGGCTTTATAAACGTGAAGTGTAATTAACAGCTATGCCCTAAACATGTATTACTGTTATTGTTATTATTATTATTATATAGGTTTCAAATGTATTATTATTGTTGATGTTGTTGTTGTTGTTTACTCTTAAAGCAGTTTGTTGAGTGTCCTTTGTTTGACTCCTTTATCTTAGTACAGTAATAATAACGTGGGGGAAATAACTGTGCCTTTCTTACTCTCTCTCTCTCTCTCTCTCTCTCTCTCTCTCTCTCTCTCTCTCTCTCTCTCTCTATATATATATATATATATATATATATATATCTATCTTGTGTCTCTTCTCTCCAGCTCTCTTTTTCTTTCTTCCTTTGTACATCTGCTGTCTTTCTCCCTCTCTCTGTTGTCCTTCCTAACATCTTATCCCTCTCTTTTTTCTCTCTCTCTGCTTTCATTTCTAACATCTGCATCTTTCTCTCTCAGTTTCCCATTCCAGCTTCTCTATCTTTTTCACTCATTTTTCTTTCCGTCTTTCCCTCTCCTGTCTCTATCTTTCTCTCTTTGTTTTCCTTTCTACCATTTCTGTCTTTCTCTATCTTGCTTTTTTCCATCTCTACCTCTCCCATCTCTGTCTTTCTCTATTTCCCTTTCTACCAGCTGTCTTTTTCTTTCTCTCTCTTTCTGTCTCCCCCTCTCCCATCTGTCTTTCCCTCTCGCTGTCTCTTTCTACTATATCTCTCTACTCTCTCTAGCTTTCTCCCTCTCTCTCAGCTAGCTTTCTCTTTCTCCAATCTCTGTCCTTCTCTATCTTTCTGTCTCTCTCTCCCATCTTCTCTCAGATTGAAATGCTTTATAAATATGGATCATAATTAACTAATGCTACCAATGAAATTATTGTTTAGTGTTAATTATATATGTAATATTATAGACAAACCATTAAAATGACATCATCCCTGTCTGTTTCTCTCTCTCTGTCTCTCTCTCTCTCTCTCTCTCTCTCTCTCTCTCTCTCTCTCTCTCTCTCTCTCTCTCTCTCGTTGCAGTAATGAATGTGTCAGATATGAACTGGACGTTAGAATCGGGGTCTAATCTGACCCTGCTGCCGTATTACCTGCACTCATCTGCGATGGCTATGAGCTACATCCTCTCCTACCTGCTTGTGCTGGTGCTGTGCGTGTGCGGGAATGGCCTGGTGTGTGTGGTGGTACTGAGGAACCGCAACATGCGCTCTGTCACCAACCTCTTCATCCTCAACCTGGCCATCAGTGACCTGCTGGTGGGGGTGGTCTGTGTGCCCACCACACTGATTGACAGCCTCATATCAGGTTTGGCCACAGATTCTGTGATAAACTGATGAACTGATCTATCAGGTTACCTGCACAGAGCAGGTTATTCATTCAAAATAATAAGACCCTGTTGGACGCAGTTTATTTGTATATACATTAATTTATGTATTTTTATATTTGCTGTTTTAATCCACACTATGAAATGATTAAGTCTGTCAACATCATCCATCAACGTTAGTGGGCGGGGATAATTTCAGTTGATTGGAATTAGTTGGAATCTATTGTTGATTTACAGCATTCTGTAATCAGCACCGGATAGCGTCAGACTTTGAAGATGTTCTCCAATGCTAGAGCACTGCAACCTGATCAATTAGCAGCGCACCTAGCTTTTCCCATCCCTTTCCCACATGCTCTCCCTGGATTGCTCATAAAGCTGGGAGATGTATGAAGTGTCTGGATAGCAGTTTAATTATCGCACTTATTTTACTGTCTGTTGTTACAACAGGAGAATAGCATGGTCATTTCTAATATTAAAAGGCTACTTTATTTAGGTTACTGTAATTAAGTTACTGTGGAATAGAGCTACACCTAGTAGCTCTACCTATGCTCTGCTAGCTGCCTCACTAGCTTTAGGCTGTTTGATTTTAGAACAAGTAGCTTGCGTAAGTAGAACTATGTATGTAGCTACATTCATAAATATTTAAGTTGAAGTAGGTAGTACTTTCTATTTGTAACACTATTAGCTACGTGCCCTGTAGGGTTCTTTCAGGTGCCGCCTAATAGCTCTTTCAGACACTCTATACATCTCCACAGTTTCTTGACCTGGTAATCCACAATGAGCATGCTGCTCAGAAGACTGCTTGAGGGATATAAACAGTCAGGTGCCCATCATTGCTCAGGTTGCTGTGCTCTAGCACTGGAGAAGCACTGGAGCATGTCCTTAAAGTTTAAAGATATCCTGTGGTTCACACATATAAGAGAGTAGATGTAATCCTGACCACCATAATAAATCTTGCCTTTTATCTCTGCTAGTCTGGGTTTGTACCTCTGATTCAGTCCCCTCTGCTGGTTGGTGTAGCTCAGCGGATAACACCACTACCAGCCAAGTAGCCACCACCACACGTGGGAGACTGGGGTTCGAATCCCAGGCTGAGTGATTATGCTGTGCTACACCAATAAGAGTCCATGGGCAAGACTCCTAACACTACATTGGCCCACCTGTAATATGATTAACCTTGTAAGTCACTCTGGATAAGAGCGTCAGCTAAATACCGTAAATGTTATCAGATACTTTTGAGAAATATTTTGCAAATCTGACTTCGAATAACAAGCCTTCAGTCTCGCCATGAATGGAGCCTGCATGATTTGGAAACCAGTATCAGCAGGCCAAAACAACCACCTAGAATGGCAATTGATGATGGTTACAGATTTTATTTCAGTTGTATTTCACAGTGTGAAGTAAAGCAGCAACCATTAAATAAATAAAAGGTTGAATAATATACATGGTTAAATAATTAAATCAATTATTTACATTCAACAGTTCACTTAAAATAAAATGGATAAGTGTCTTAACAACTAATTAATTCTCATTTTCTGTTAATCTGTTAATTGTTTTTTGCATTGTTTGGGATGTTTTGGTTGAGCCTGAAGTCAAGGCTCAGTGACACACTTGAGCCATACTTTGCACGACCTCTCCCCTAACACCATGCTGTTAAAAACACCAGAGCAGCGTTTGTTAACCTATGGGCGGCACACCACCAGTGGACCGTGAAGCACCCTCTAGTGGTCCATACAAGCCCGTACTCAGGTTGAGGCAGTCACTTGTAGTGAGCCAAAAACATTACATATAAATATAATATAACCATATTAATGTTATATTAAGTATATTAATATATTAATAATAGTGTAAATAAATACAAAAACATAAATATAAGTGTTGCACATGACAACACTGTTCATCTTGGCGTTGACCATGGTGCCTCCACACACTAATTCGTTGGTCATCTCCAGTAAAACAAAAGCAGATCTTGTCACTGTAGATGAGTCACTGCCATACTGAGACACCACTGCAGTCTTTGGTGATTTTTGGTGATTGGTCTGCCTGCGTGTAGTCCTGCATCGTGTAGCCATCTGCCAATGGTACTGGAACTAACAGGATGACCAGGCCAGGTTTTATTGTACATTCATTTATTCCTTCATTTTTTTTCTTTTCTTTTTTTAATTAAAATTAGCCTATTACAATTAACATATATAATTTATAGTGCCCTATTTATTCAAATATATATATATATATATATATATATATATATATATATATATATATATATATATATATATATATATATTGTTCTAAAGCATGCAGGCAAACAGACACTGTGATTTTGATCACCACATTTAACATTTATTGCAATTTTGCAAGGTTTTTTCAAATTTTGTAATATTTCATCTGAATGTTACTGGGTGCTATACTATTACCTTCAAATTGAGACATTTTAAACAATGCTTGAACCAAAATGAATACCATTAGCTATGTTGTTCTAACATTTAATCACTTATTAAAATTTTGAATATTTAAATAATGCGCCTTTGAAATCAGGTTGTTCTGTAAGTTTGTATTATATTTTTGCCTTTCTAATATAACCTACATTCAGATCACTCTCGTGAACCTGATAGTTCAGTCATTTTTCCCATGGCACTGTATAAAAGCTGTTTCTGTGACTGACACACCTGCAATCTGAGCGCCAATTATCAACCACTTTTACACCTGTTAGACACTTCAGGTGTCAACTCTGACAGCCAATCTGTAACACTCCTGATGCAGAACTTTTTCTCTTTTGTTGATTGTGTGGATGTGAATATTCATGAAATCACTGATTGTAATGCAATGTGAAATGCTAATACAGGTGCCACGGGTTTCTTCAGTCTAAAAGCCTGTTTGTTTTCAGGTTGGCCTTTCAGCCAGACCACCTGCACCCTCAGTAACCTCATCCAGGGCATGTCTGTATCCGCATCAGTCTTTACACTTGTCGCAATAGCAGTGGACAGGTAAGGATTTCTGTATATAAACTTGTGCTTCCTCTCTCTGGCCACTTTATTAGAAACACCTACCTTGTGCTTCCACTAACTGCCCACTTTATTAGAAACACATACTTTGAACTAACTACAGGTGCTGGTCATAAAATTAGAATATCATGAAAAAGTAGATTTATTTCAGTAATTCCATTCAAAAAGTGGAACTTGTATATTATATTTATTCATTACACACAGATTGATATATTTCAAGTGTTTATTTCTTTTCATTTTTATGATTAATAACTGACAACTAATGAAAACCCCAAATTCAGTATCTCAGAAAATTAGAATATCACTTAAGACCAATACAAAAAAAGGATTTTTAGAAATGTTGGCTAACTGATTACTGCAGACATGCGGCGTGGCGTTTAGTCGATCAGTCTGTGGCACTGCTCAGGTGTTATGAGAGCCCAGGTTGCTCTGATAGTGGCCTTCAGCTCTTCTGCATTGTTGGGTCTGGCGTATCGCATCTTCCTCTTCGCAATACCCCATAGATTTTCTATGGGGTTAAGGTCAGGTGAGTTTGCTGGCCAATTAAGAACAGGGACACCATGGTCCTTAAACCAGGTACTGGTAGCTTTGGCACTGTGTGCAGGTGCCAAGTCTTGTTGGAAAATGAAATCTGCATCTCCATAAAGGTGGTCAGCAGCAGGAAGCATGAAGTGCTCTAAAACTTCCTGGTAGACGGCTGCGTTGACCTTGGACCTCAGAAAACACAGTGGACCAACACCAGCAGATCACATGGCACCCCAAACCATCACTGGCTGTGGAAACTTTACACTGGACCTCAAGAAATGTGCATTCTGTGCCTCTCCTCTCTTCCTCCAGACTCTGGGACCTTGTTTTCCAAAGGAAATGCAAAATTTACTTTCATTAGAGAAAATAACTTTGGACCACTCAGCAGCAGTCCAGTCCTTTTTGTCTTTAGCCCAGGCGAGATGCTTCTGACGCTGTCTCTTGTTCAAGAGTGGCTTGACACAAAGATTGCGACAGCTGAACCAGTGTCTTGCATACGTCTGTGCGTGGTGGTTCTTAAAGCACTGACTCCAGGTGAAGTCCACTGTTTGTAAATCTCCCCCACATTTTTGAGTAGGTTTGGTTCCACACTCCTCTCCAGGATGCGGTTATCCCTATTGCTTGTACACTTTTTTCTACCACGTCTTCTCCTTCCCTTCGCCTCTCTGAAATAAACTTTTTCATGATATTCTAATTTTATGACCAGTACCTGTAGATGTTCCCCAACCTATTTAACCAACACCAGTTTAGGCCCACCCATTCAGCCAAGAGCAGTTTAGCCACACCCACTGAACAAGAGCAGTTTTGCCCCACCTATTCAGCCTACAGCAGCTATTAGGCTTACAGCAGTTATGCCAACATTGCACAAGGAGTATTTCAGTTCGCTCTGTATTTAAAAGAGAAATAATACAGGACAGCCAATCAGAACAACGCTGTTCTCCATATATCAGTCTTGAAGGCGTAGTATCAAAAATAGCCTGTCATTTAATTGGAAGCAATGTAAAAGCAAATAATTTCTCACTCCTGTAGTAATGTGGTTTTTTAATACACCATATTGCTCTTGCTAAATAATTTTTAAAAAATGGTTACTGCAAAAATAATAATAATAGCAATAATAATACAATTTTAATATTAATATTGAGTAATAATAACCATCATCATCATCAGTGTAAACGTAGGGGAGGAGAAAATGAATAATCCAACAATCATGACAACAATACAAACACAAAATCTACAACATGATTCATTGTTTATCATGCTACCTTATAAATTCAGGCAGGCGGATCTTTCCTATTATTCATCATAAAACATTTTCTATTGATCTGGAAAAATAAATAGTTTGAAATTAGGACTTTCAAAGTGATCATGTGAAAATAGGCTGTCCCATAAAACATGAAATGTTGCAGCTGAGTTTAAAATTGTTGTAGGATTCTTTACATTATGAGATGAACATTTGTTTCATGCAGGTTTGGGGGAGCCTGAAGAACAGGGCTGGAAAACACATCATTAAATGCTTTTGGTACATAAACCGCCCTGCAATGGACTTGCCCTAGCCCAGTGAACGCTATTACAGGCTCCGGCATGCCTCCACGATCCAAAAAAATAAGCATCTTAGAAGATAAATGAAAGAATGAGTGGTACCTAAACCTTGTATGATCTTACGATGCAAAAGACAAAACACAATACAAGGGTCCTTTAAAATCATAGGATGTCTCTCTTTGGATGAGCCTGAATACATGACTGTGAGTACTGTGAGCTTTGAGTGTTGTTTGCTGAGGGTGTTGATTAAAAACAGTAGCAAACTTTGTCAGGTGATATATAATTTGTGGAGATGCTTTATTTTAATGTAATATTTCTATCCCCATGCAGATATACAGGCATTGTGTATCCCTTTCGTCACCGCCTGCGCCCAGTTACAGCTCTCTTTGCCATTTTCTTCATCTGGCTGCTAGCTTTTGCTGTCATCTTCCCCTCGGCCGCCACACTGACCGTCATCCACCTGGACGACACTTACATGATCCAGGACAACCAGACGTACCCATTGTTTGTTTGTTACGAGGATTGGCCCCAAGCCGACATGAGACGGATCTACACCACTGTAATCTTCATCCATGTCTACCTAGCACCACTGGCACTAATTAGCATAATGTACGGCTGCATTGCTGTCAAGCTATCAGGAAATCTGCGGCACAACGGAGCCTCTGGGGCTCGCAGGCTGCGCTGCAAGCGCAGGGTAAAGGTCATAAAGATGCTAATCATGGTAGCCACGTTGTTTATGGTGTCGTGGCTGCCTTTGTGGACACTAATGCTGCTAACAGACTACCAGGACCTCAACCGACAGCAGATTGACTTTCTCAGTAGCTACCTTTTTCCCGTGGCTCACTGGCTAGCTTTCTTCAACAGCGGAGTCAACCCCATCATCTACGGCTTCTTCAACGAGAATTTTAGACGTGGTTTCCAGGCTGTAGTGGTCTGCCGGTCCTGTGACTCACTGTCAGTTTCCTTGTACACCAGACGATTTGTGGTGCTACCAGCCAACAAGGTGTCCATAGGGAACGGAGAAGGGGACAGCAGAAGGAAAGAGCTAAGAGGAACACCAATTCAGGGCATTCTGTTGGAGGACTTGGACAGGCTAACTGGAGTCAAACAGATGAACAGAGCCTGGGTGGAGTGAATTGTAAATATTCATTTAAATCATTCAAAGTTTTTGCTATTTATACAGTATTTATACAAGCTTTCACTCATACTTCGAGTCCAAGCTGTGTCTAGAACATCCTTCTACAGTTTTATACTGGAGCTGCTAAATGCTCATGTATATCAGCTTGCATAGTGTTATCTGTATGGCAACAGCATTACAACCATCTTAAATTGTTGTTAAGTAATTACTAGCACTGCCGTTGTTTATGTGGTTTCTGAAAAAATGTGTTATGTTGGTAAACGAGTAATAGAAATTATGGCCTGAATGTTGACCGGAGTGCTGTACCAATTTACAGTTGAATCATGTAGTGTTAGGGAAAGTTAGTGTCTAGGGCCAGATACTGATTCTCACGTTGGACCACATGGGGGGCGCCAATCACTGGGGTCTTATGAACTCAGCCGGAAATGGCAGCTGGAGCAACGAAAGCGAGAAACCTTAGGGCGTCGAAGATTTCGTTTGGGACTCTTATCTCTTTTCCTCCTTTGGTGGACATCCTTCCTATCAATTGGTAAAAACCTGAACGCTACCACGAACAGAGCTTGAGCTGGACGGCCACGGGCTCATGGACTGAGCTGCCCCCCTTTAAGGTGATTCGAGGACCCGGACAGGTGACTTGGTCTCTCTTGGGTCCAACCAGTCAGGCACACACCTTTACGTAGGGTTCCTCTGCCACGACAAAGTGCAACATGTAGGGGCAGTGTGTGTCTTCGTCACAGTCAGGGGCAAGATCCTAATTGAAACCCTAGACAGTTTTGTGTGGGTATGATGTAGTGTACCATTGGTCCCTGAGCTTGTAGCTAAAATATTATGGCATCAGCAAAAAAAGAACAACACAGGAAATGTTGCATATGTGGGCTTTTTTTGAACAGTGAATAGTGAATAGTGTACTACGCAGCAATGTAATTGTAAATAGAATATACATATGATCCAGCAAGACATCAGGTTGCAGTGAGCTGATGAAGGCATGGTGAAAACATGTCTTTATCTTCTAATAGAAAACCCCATAACAGTGTTATTAGAAAGGTAACCAAATGCTATAGAGAGATTTTATGCTAAGAAGTGCTAAATTCACGTAAGTTGTTGCAGGAATATTGTTATTAATGTTAAACTTCATTCCTAATATGGGCATTGCAGAAAACCTTCATTCTTTGAATAGGCATGACAGAAATACCTAATTGCTTACATGGGCACATTGGAAACCCTCATTCCTTTTGCGGGCATTGACAGAAAAATCATATTCTTTACTGTGGAAATAACTAAAAAAAACAAATTCCTTATATGGGATGGCATATATGTGGGCATAACAAAAAAAAAACCTTATTTCTTATACATCTATGACAAAACCTCATGGATCTGCATTTGTAAAGTAAATGCAGCATACCAGCCAGCTCGGCAAAAGCTGTGAGTCCTCTGTGTGGTGAGGGGCATCAAGGGTCCTGAGAGGCCTCAAAAAAACCACAGGAGCCTGGAAGCCTCAGGCCCCACTCACTAAACATCTGCCATTCAGCAAGTGTAAGGGAGCGGTCCTCCACTGAGCTGGAGAATGAGCTCCTGCGGCACGACTCAAAGCAATGTTCTTTTTTGCAGAGCCTCAGGCCTCCACTGCTCAGAACAGCACAGAAACCTCACACATTCTCATAAGCCCAGCATCCTTCCGTCACTCACAGGCGGACGCAGGGCCGCAGAGCAATGACATTTAAAGTTCTTTGTGTCTGCTTCTAGGGCTCAGAGACTGTAGCTATGTCTCCATCCACATGTCTATGATGGGCATTTAGGCTATTGAATAAAAAGAACTCGGTAAATGGTAATTATTGCACAGATTGTATACTCTGTGGTGGTATACTTGTGGTGGATACTGGTTTGCTTGGAAGTGCAATAAAATACAATGGAAATGCATTTTAGGCCTCCAGTTTGGGCAAATAACTGTGGAAACTCAGTCAAAAGGTAGCAGTAACCCAAAAGCAGGTTGAGAACATTTTGAGATTAAACACAGATCATTTGAAGCATGTAAAGTACATTACATATTCTTTATCTGAAGCTTGTACAGACATTTAAGCTGCATTTTTGTAACTACATGCAGAAGAACATTTCAGAACATGGGTTGTGCTTCCTCAGATATCTTTTTAGGCAGAGCTGGCCAAGTATATTTTATATTGGTTGCATTTATAATTAATGCCTAGGGCTGGACCCGAATATTCAGCAATTCAGATATTTGTGCATTGTTTAGATATTTAGTTTAAAATTGTGTGAACATTTTTACACTTTAAACCGAAACTACTTATAATGCAGCATGGGAACCTCTTACTTTGTCAACACATTATTCTACTATGTGTATACATTATGTTAATTGCACTGTTAAAATGTGGAAATATGTATTCTTAACTCAGGCAAACGTCATGCTAAGGTAGCGCTAGACACCGCTTCTGCAAACACTAGCCCACCACACTGCACCCTTATTAGGGCTACTATGTTAGACCAACTTGATGAACCCTTGCAGCATTTACTGTTCCACTACCCCTAGTCTGCCTCAAACGTAGCGGGCCTGGTAGATGGAGCCAAGCTTTGTTGTTATTGCCACAGTGCTCTGCAAGAAAAGCAGCTAGCCTGGAAATCTGGATTTTGGATGAAGCATCAGACATGGATTTCCTGAATTACTTTCTTAGCACCCACGCTTGCTGGACAAAGCTTCAGACATTCACTATTGATTACTGCTGAAACAAAAAATGGTATTCGGGAGAGCCCTAAATAAGTCTAGCATAACTTTTGAGCAACACCCACCAGCTTTTCTCAGGTAACCAGCCCATGTTGAGGCAAACCTTCATTATGAGTCTATGTGTGTGTCATCAATACATAAAGATGTCTAATATGATCTAAAAAACTCCAACCTGACAGCCTATTTCAGGTTTAACAGGGAAACTCACAGCACCAAACGCTCACCATATTTTAGCAGATTATTTTTCCTCTTGCTGCAGATTTTAGTTTTAACAACAAATCTTGTATAGTGCAGCTTTTTCATATATGTGTATGATCCGAACTGACTGTAGAATGCCTAAAGATGCCTAAAGACACTGCATACAAGCAGCATCCATAGGCATCCTTACACAGTGCAATGGGAAGTGATTTATTAATGAATGGGAAAACTATGTGTATTCATACTTTATTCAATTCTTAAAGTCTGTCACTCTTTAAATAGAGGAAGCATTCAGGGTAGTAATGCTCAGGTTAGCACTGTTAATGATTGTATCTTCAATTGGAAATTCAGTTTAGCATGGCACTATTATCTAAAACAGTGTAAATAACATAACTTTATCTTAACTAATAAAAAAACTGGGGAAATAGAAGGTAACCAGAAGAAACATACCTGGACTGTTTCCTTAGTGTTCTTAGTGTGCCTGCTTCTGCCCCATGTCTTGGCCATGACTTCTCCTGCCATGTGCTTTTGTCCTGGTCCCACCCCCTCTGACCTCTGACCTTTGTCTTCTCCCACCTGTGTACAGTTTGTGTATTCTCCTTCTCCCAGGTGTTCCCTGTTGTATGTAGGTATACTTACCCCTTTGTTTCAGTCCATTCCCATCCTTGTGTCCATCCTGTTTTTGGTTTGCCAGTTTGTGTTTCCTGATTGAAAGTTATGCAATATGTTCTTTTGTGTGTTCTTGTTCTATTCATGGATCCTCATGGATACTGCTTTAGATGCGAGTCATGATTACAATCACCCGCTGACATGATCTGTTTGAAATCACATCATTATTTAGTCTTTTACCTCATTACTAGCTCTACACTGTCCTCATACCAACTTCTCTGGGAATGTGTTGCAGGCCTGAAATGCAGGAATGCATGTATACTGATTGATATACATTGAAATGCAGCCGACAAAACAAAACATGAAATATGCTTACTGTCTACAATAAAATCAAAGTAAAATAAAGGTATTTTTTATTTTTATTTATTTATTTAGCATTTTCTATTTCATCCTTTTTGAATGGGGTTGTATATCCAGTGTATGTATGTGCTGTACTTTGTTTTTTAGTACACAGTGTGTATTCTAGCATGAAACCATGCTGTGCTTTGGTGAACTGTGTCACTTTTTTAAACAGTATTAATATTTGTATAATAAACTGAATTGCAAAGCATTTTGAAATGATTAATTTGTGATAACAGTAATCCCATTCAGGTTAATTGTTTTTATCTATTGACTCTGTGTGTTTACCTTATGTACCTTATGTTTTTCCTACTCCAGCTTGATGTACAGCGTGTTCTTGTAAACTATGTGAGAGGTATTAAAATGCTAGCATCACTAATGACTAAAGTCGTCTTCAAATATATGTGACCTTCTGTAGCACCACATTTAAATATCAAAAATGTCAGCACTGAATCTGTTATCCTACAGATAAGTGACCCTAACTTTGAAGGAATTTAAAGTGAAGAAAATACTTGTGGACGCTTAGGTCCTTATATGTGCAACTCACTTGACAAGTGGCATTAAGAGAAAGGTTTACCAGGGCAGGAGGATGGGGCATGTCTAAATTGTATCCCTTAATCATGTAAGGTTAAGATTGAGATGCTGCAAACATCTACAACACTTAAATGAGGTTTGGCACTGAGGACACCAAGCGCTTAAGTGTTTCAGGTTTTATTTTGTCCCATTCTTCCTGAAAACAAGTTTTAAGTGTGTAATGGTACGTGGTTGTCGTTGTCACATTTTCTGTTTCAAAGCTCTCCACACATTCTCTGCTGGGGGACAGGTCAGGACTGCAGGCAGGCCAGTCCAGTACTCATACGCTCTTCCACAGCCATGCATTTGTAATACATGCAGTGTGTAGTTTGTCTTGTTGTAAAATGCGTCGGCATGCCTGTAAAAGATGTCTTCTTAAAGGCAGCCTATGGCGCACAACGTTCTCAATGTACTGTTCTGAATTAATGCTCCATCACAGAAGTGTAAATACCTTGTAAAATAAGACACTGACACGCTGACCCCAAACCATGACAGACCCTGGCATTTAGGACTTGTTGCTGATAACAGTCTGAATGAGTACACGGATAACCCCTTTATTCACGGTGTCCCATGTTGGCTGGCTGCTCTAGTCTTGGCTGACTGCTTACACGTCTCCTTTGTTTTCAGTTTAAGAAATATTTAAGTCATAATTCTCTATATCCACCAAACTCTTGAGACACTTGTTAGATTTATATGTTATATGTTACAGTTGCTAAACAATAAAGGGTCAACTGTGAACAAATAGACCAGTGCAGCTGTAGTTAGTCAAGACAGACCGAAGCTTAAACAATAACATCATAGAGTCATAATAAGTTTATTGTTCAGGGAGCCCCAATCATTTAGATTTTAAGACTTTCATGGTGTCCAATGGGTAAATAAGGGGACACTGAAACCCCAAGAACCACTTGTATCACCACATTCAGCCAGTGAGCTCTATTTACTCCCATTGACTGGACTGCTCACAGGGGCCCTTTGCCATTTTCCGGTCTTGTTTTTGATGCAACAGGAGAAATAGGAAGTAGCCTTCAACCGGCTCTGGTTTTATCCAGCACATTGCTCTGCAGATGCTAACGTGAGGACCAACGATTTGTTAGGCTTAGTTATGTTTTAACTACATTAGAAAAGTTACATTGAATTCATGACCTGTCTTGTTCTAAACTTCTGTTTTTGCATGCATTTCCCAAAATGCAGTTTTCTAGACGTAGAAGGAAGATTTTCCTTTTTAGGAATTTGATTATCAGTAGTTTCTTGCTCACTGCTTATCACAAATACTACCAGCATTACAAAAGCGACGCTGAAGTCAGTTTCTAACATGCCAGCTGGTTTTCAAATTGTCTTGTTCCGCTTTAAATGGTGCAGCAGCTACCTTGTGACACTGACATTCACTTTATTATTTGAGAGATTCTTGTGTAAATGTTCCTGTTCCACCTTAAATGGTACAGGAGTTATTATGTAGCCACAGCACAATTTCAGGAGGTGTTTTGAGAGGGAATATATTAAATAACATACACTGTATACAGAACCAGTCAACTAAAAATAGAGAACATTTACTTTTGAACCTCTTAAGTAAGAATTTAGTGCCAGTGGTCCATCCCAGTGCAGAGTGGGCTGCCCGAATATTGATCCAAAACAGAAGTTCTGGCAGTGCAAGTTTATGAAACTGTTCACATTATAAACACTAAAGATGGAGTTCACGATCCGTTCCTTACGCTCTTTTAACTATACTAGCCAATCGCAGCGCAGGAAGCAGGACAGTAGCCAATCCCAGCGACAGGAGGGCGGGCCTTGTCTAAATACGGGTGTGTTTTTGGCTAAATGCAGGTGTGAAACAGGAGTTCCTGGCTGTACAGTAGTTAGCTGTGTTGGTTGTCCTGGCTGTGGGCCCGGCAGTGCCGGAGTTAGTGCTGCGGAATAAAGCAATAAAGGCGCGGAGGCAGCGGGAGCTAGCGGAGGGAGTGCCCTCCTCCAGGAGCCCCAGAGCCCGCCCCATAGCCAGCGCCGCCCGGTCCCCTCCAGGTTTAGCCGAGCACATGCAGGCAGCCATGCACTCCCAGTGGACATGTTTACTGCTGCAGCTGGGCTTATTACTGACCACCGAGCTGGATGTGGAGGCTGAATATGAAGTTACTGAAAGTGATGCAATCGACTACAAGGACCCGTGCAAAGCTGGTAAACAAATTACCTACCTCTTCATAAGCGTTTTTGGGAGAAGTGTGTATGAGAGAGAGAGAGAGAGAGAGAGAGAGAGACAGAGAGAGAGAGAGAGACAGAGAGAGACAGAGAGAGAGAGACAGAGAGAGAGTTTTCCCACATGACAGCGTGAGAACTTGGAACAACAACTGAAATGACCAGCTGTCCACAAACTTTAAAAAGCAGACTTTAGGCATGTCAAGTTTGTCGATTATACTGCAACTCGAGTAATCTGGCGATTATGCTGATGATAAATTAATGAGATTTTAGGGATTTTTTAGGGCTAAAGTTCAGAAAGGATATAGCTAAACAATAGCAAACAAAACATGACTTCTCAAAGAGTACTGTTATTGCAAACACATCAACAACAGCTTGAAAAAAAGGTTATTTTAAAAATATGAAAATCTAAACACATCCATATCCATCTGTACGACAAAAATCTCTGCCTTGTACCTTATATCATATATTTTTCTGTTTGTTTATGTTTATATAATTTGAGAAATGTACACAAAAATCCCCCAAATTAGTTGGTTAGTCTGGTTATGTTGACGTGTATTGAAAGGAACTATGTGTTTTCCTTCTCATGTAAAAGTACCATTTGGGGAATTAGGATTTTGTTCCAACAGCCACAATATTCAGGTGCATAAAACATGAACTATGCGAATCACCAAACTATGAATGACTTACAGATACACATGCAAGGACAATGTTAATGTTTGCCAACTACAATAAAAAGTTCATGACCTGACGTGTTTTGATGTGTTTCCCAATATGCAATTTGTTCTAGATGCAGAAAGAGGATAATTATTTGTCCAATGCTTTCTTGATGACTTAAATACCTGAACATATTAAATTGCAAAATCTGGACAGTAATATAAGTAATATAAATAGTAAGAAAGACAGATACATTATTAGAATTGATAATTATTTGTCAATGTATCAGTCAATTTCAAACCTGGAGAAAAATCTGTAGTTAATAAATCTGAAAACAAACTTTATGGCTCAAACTTGCTCTAGATATTGACTACTTTATTAAATAAAATTTTACTGTGATGGGTGATTTTACACGCAAAAACACACTCGCTGCTGACTGAAGTATAGTGCTTTGGTGCCTCAGGCCAGACTACCGGCCCATCCATGGCATATCTGGATTGCTTGCAGACTGAGTGTGATTGATTTAGTCTGGACGGTAAAAAAACACATACATGAAATCTAAACGTTTGAAGCTGGTCTCATACTGGATGCTCTGGGAGCTTTTGCATCACTCACAACGAGTCAATCAATGACAATGTTAAATCCAAAGTGATTTGCTGTGTAGGTTATGATGCTACCTCTGCAGATATGCTGGTGAAGTCTGGACACACAAATTTGATCTGATTGCATGTCAAGTACTGACTAATAGTGCGGGCAGTCGTTTGATTTTTTGAGAAATATATTTGAGAAATAATCTGATTCATGTGCAGTCTGAACAGAGCCCAAGACTTCTGCACAGCACAAAGTGCTTGTCTATTTACACAGACGAGCCACATTATAATGGCTAATATCCAGAGTAAGTGACTGCGGTGTGCACCACTTACAGCAGCTAGACGAACTGGTAGTGACTCAATAATGTCCTGCTAGGTTACCACAGGTGTTTGGAGCCATGCTGACTGCAGTGCATGCCACAGCTGCTGAAGGGTGTGTGGGAGAGGATCCATAGAACGAACACAATGATTGAGGTGGTCCCACAAATGTTCATTTCTGTTCAGGTCTGGGGAATTTAGGGGGCCAGGAAGTCTTGATCATGCTCTTCCAACCAATGTTAGTCATGTGACATGTTGTCTTGTCAGAGAAGATAGATAATTAGCATGTACGGGTGTACGTGATCTGCAAGGTTGGATTGATACTTAGTGATTTGCAAGGATGTATTCATAATTGGTTGAGAGTGCCTTCCAGAGAATGCCATGAAAACATGACCTATATATATATATGTGTAAATTGCACTAAATGGAAAATATCATTGTCTTGTTGAGAACATTGTCTTCTGAAACCTCAGCTGGGACTCCTACAGCAGTGAAACCCAGCATTCTGTGTTTTTTTTCTGTGTGCCTACCACAGCCAAGCACTCAAAGCTCATGAGGCCCATGATGTGCTGTGAATGGGAGCGAGGCAGCAGGCGGTACAGTGGATTAAAAACCCCATGCAGTTGGTTTGGGCCATAATTTAGAGTCTGTTTAAATATAGTGTGCTGGCGGCCACCAACTTATCTTCAAACACAATAGAAGCACAAGAATGAAGTTTAAGTCAAGAGTGCTGTGTATGAGAGAGAGTCCAGCTCTGCTTATAGCCCTGTAATATGGTCCACTTTGCTAATCGCCAGATTTTCCGCTTTTCTACTCCTGAATTGTTCGGCCAGACTGTTATCCTAAAGGACGGTCAGCTCTTTCATGCTTTCACTAGGGACGGGATGGTCCCTACTTCCCCTCACTTGACAAAGCTCTGCTCTTCCTCCCATTAGTTTATACCACAGGAGAATATTGTGGTCTGTTTTATTTGACACACTGTGAGAGTCTCACTAGTGGTGGGCGAAACAGCAGCCATGTACTATTGCTATGTTTTAAAGCGCCCCTATCACCAGAAATTTCCATTCACAGTTTGCAGCAGTTTATTCGAGCATGGTAACCGCTCTCCAGTGTGTACAGTCCATATGTGCAAAGTAAGCTGTGAAAAAGGTCTGGGTTAAATTGAATGTTTTATGATGTCAAAAGCACCGGGTATTTACAAATATCAGTCTTAAAGGTACACTAACAGAAAGAGCTTGTTTAATTGTAAGGCATCAAGACAAACTGGGAAATGGTGATGTAACTATGAATTATGAATTTGCCACATTTGTATAGTGTGAACACTTTAAAACATTAGTTTAAAACAATGTTTAGTTCCAGTATTTTTCTTGTTTGTTTGAACTGTAGATGTGAAAAAGAAATTATAGAATATTATTTTTAGGCCCATCAAAATTCGAACAGAATTGTTTTTATTATATAATAATTATTTTAGATGAACCCATTTCATAGAGACCCATTACTATTTTCTGGTTCCTTTATTGTGTTGTGGCTTTTTGTACATGTAAAAAAAGTTGAAAAGCCGCGTGCACACGCCACTCTCATGCAAAGAAAACTCTCCTATCATTGTTACACACGTGGACAAAATTGTTGGTACCCCTCGGTTAATGAAAGAAAACCCCACAATGGTAACAAAAATAACTTTAATCTGACAAAAGTAATAATAAATAAAAATTCTATGAAAATGAACAAATGAAAGTCAGATATTGCTTTTCAAGCATGCTTCAACAGAATTATTTAAAAAAAATGAACTCCTGAAACAGCCTGGCAAAAAAAATGATGGTACCCCTTAAAAATGTGACAAAGGTACATGTTAAATCAAGGTGTGTTCACTAATTAGCATCACAGGTGTCTACAATCTTGTAATCAGTCAGTGGGCCTATATATAGGGCTACAGGTAGTTACTGTGCTGTTTGGTGACAAGGTGTGCACCACACTCAACATGGACCAGAGGAAGCAAAGGAAAGAGTTGTCTCAGGACATTAGAAAGAACATTATAGACAAGCGGAAAAGGGAAAGGGTATAAGACCATCTCCAAGCAGCTTGATGTTCCTGTCACTACAGCTGCATATATTATTCAAAAATGTAGCCAACCTCCCTGGATGTGGACGCAGGAGGAAAATTGGTGACGAATGAAAGAGACGGATAATACGAATGGTAACAAAAGAGCCAAGAAAAACTTCTAAAGAGATGGAGGTGAACTTCAAGCTCAAGGAACATCAGTGTCAGATTGCACCCTCCGTCGATGTCTGAGTCGAAGTGGACTTAACGGGAGACGATCAAGGAGGACACCATTGTTAAAAACAAATCATAAAAAAGGCAGACTGGATTTTGCCAAACTACATGTTGACAAGCCACAAAGCTTCTGGAAGAAAGTCCTATTGACAGATGAGGCAAAAATGGAACTTTTTGGCAAGGCACATCAGCTCTATGTTCACAGACGGAAAAATAAAGCATATCAAGAAAAGAACACTGTCCCTACTGTGAAACACGGAGGAGGCTCTGTTATGTTCTGGGGCTGCTTTGTTGCATCTGGCACAGGGTGTCTTGAATCTGTGCAGGGTATAATGAAATATCAAGACTGTCAAGGAATTCTAGAGAGAAATGTGCTGCCCAGTGTCAGAAAGCTTGGTCTCAGTCGCAGGTCATGGGTCCTGCAACAGGATAATGACCCAAAACACACATCTAAAAACACCCAAGAATGGCTAAGAGGAAAACACTGGACTATTCTGAAGTGGCCTTCTATGAGCCCTGACCTAAATCCTATTGAGCATCTTTGGAAGTAGCTGAAACATGCCACCTGGAAAAGGCACCCTTCAAACCTGAGACAACTGGAGCAGTTTGCTCATGAGGAGTGGGCCAAAATACCTGCTGAGAGGTGCAGAAGTCTCATTGACAGATACAGGAATCGTTTAATTGCAGTGATTGCCTCAAAAGGTTGTGCAACAAAATATTAAATTAAGAGTACCATCATTTCTGTCCAGGCCTGTTTCAGGAGTTAATTTTTTTAAATAATTCTGTTGAAGCATGGTTGAAAAGCAATGTCTGACTTTCATTTCATAGATTTAGATTAAAGTTATTTCTGTTACCATTGTGGGTTTTTCTTTCATTAACCGAGGGGTACCAACAATTTTGTCCACGTGTGTATGTCTGTGCTCATCTGCACTCTGTCCATTCAGGTGTTTAAAGCACCTTTGGACCAAAAATAAAAGAATTTTAAAAATTAAACGTTACACAGAACATTTCCAAAAAAAAAAGTGAGAGACTTTTGATGGACAGAGTGCAGTTCTCAGACAGTACTGATATAAACTGTAGTAGGCCTTCATATTGTACCTTGTGTTTCTGTGGTATGTCAATCAAAGACTCTCTTTGTTTTACAATCTGGTGATATTAACATATTAACAGTGTTTAAAAGCTGATTTTTTGTGTTGTTATTTTAATTATTTAATAATAATTTAATTAATAAATTTTTATTTTAACGTCTTTTGCATTTGACAGTTTAATTTCCAGTCAAAATGGCCACTAAGTATAAGTTATTCATTTTTCAGGAGACATATGTGTAGAGACCAGATGCAATAATAATCAGATAATCTACTCATAAGCAAGTACAATTTCTGACCATAGTTTCTAACCATAAAAAAAAAAATTGAAAGTGACAGACATTTCTAACAACCACCTGGAAGTCCTGGTAGAAACCCATAACTGTCCCCATCATGTAAACAGCACTGTAAGCTTTCATATTTAAGAGCGAGAAAAGAAAATCAAGCTCAGTGTTTACTTTAGAGCAAAAAACATCCACAGGTCAACTCAAGGGCAACTCAGTGCTATGGGTCTCACTGAGAAAATCCCTCACTAGGAAAAGGAGACACATCAAACAAAAAAGCTGCTGGTGTTCTCAGAACAATGACTGACCACCCCAGAGTCCAGACCTTAACACTACTGAATGTGTTTGAAGTTACTTCCAGAAATAATGTCAAACCAACTTTTAAGACTGAACTTTGGAGGTGTAGCTGCAGGTTTAATGTTTATTTTCTGCCCAAAAATGAATAACTTGTACTTAATGGAGGTTTTGACTAGTAGTTAATGAATGATGGGGGAAAAATGTGCATAACAGTTTCAGCATGTTTGACTTTGATCTAACGCAAATGTGAATTTGCCAGTTGTCTCAGTGCAGAACAATGAAAGTGGAGATGGTGTCATTCTCTATGGCCAGTCTGCTTTTCAACTGTAGAAGAACCATATCATCATGGTGGGGGAAGGCAGTCATTTACAATGGACACCACGTTACTGCAATTACTGCTGTGTTTTTCAGACATTTAGACCGTAACCCTGCAGAGTGAGAGCTTCATTCTGCTTACAGTCAGAGAAGGGATCCTGTTAAAAAATGAATAGACCTTACACCAACTGTGTTTGAATGCACTTCACATCATCCTGGCAAAATCATCACCACGTTGCATACTATTTATAGCTGTTCTTTTCCAGTCTTAAAACATGTTTTTATGTTTAACCACATGACGCACAAAAAGACTACTTCTGTCAAAACAATATGCACTGTTTTCTTATATTCCATAGCAACTATGCTATACACATTACAGCTGAATTAAAAGATTTAACACAAATCACATTAAATAATATATATATATATATATATATATATATATATATATATATAATCAGAAATCAGAAATACTTTATTAATCCCAGGGGGAAATTGCAGTTTTTACAGTAGCAACCATTTAGAATAAACAATAATAATTTACAACAGATAAATAGATATATATATATAAATATATATATATAGAAACGGGTCCTACACGTTTCTCGATACTACTGTCCCATTATATCTGTCATGCCATTGAATGCAAATGTGTTGAAGGGGCTCTTTTTGTAGCTTTGTTTCCATACGTAGATTTTATATACTGCAGAATTTTTGCATGAATTCATTCATTCAGATTTCAGTGGTAGAGGTCTTTTAATATATATATATATATATATATATATATATATATATATATATATATATATATATATATATATATATATATATATATATATATATACAGTGGGGTGCGAAAGTTTGGGCAGCATTAATTTTCCTGATTTACCTTTATAAAGCATTGATTGTTTGGATAAAAAAATTGTGTTAAATATATCATATAGGGGACAAACACAGTTATATTTGAGAAGTGAAATGAAGTTTATATGATTTACAGAAAGTGTGCAATAATTGGTTAAACAAAAGTAGGCAGGTGCATAAATTTGGGCACTGTTGTCATTTTATTGATTTCAAAACCTTTAGAACTAATTATTGGAACTCAAATTTGGTTTGGTAAGTTCAGTGACCCTTGACCTCCACACACATGGGAGTCTCAAAATAACTTTCAAATGACCTGAAAACAAAGATTGTTCACCGTCATGGTTTAGGGGAAGGATACAGAAAGCTATCTCAGAGATTTCAGCTTTCAGTCTCCACTGTGAGAAACATTGTGAGAAAATGGAAGACCACAGGCACAGTTCAAGTCAAGGCTTGAAGTGGCAGACCAAGAAAAATCTCGAATAAACAGAAGCGAAGGATGTTGAGAACAGTCAGAGTCAACCCACAGACCAGCACCAAAGACCTACAACACGATCTTGCTGCTGATGGAGTCACTGTGCATCGTTCAACTATTCGGCGCACTTTACACAAGGAGATGCTGTATGGGAGAGTGATGCAGAGGAAGCCTTTTCTCCGCCCACATCACAAACAGAGCCGCTTGAGGTATGCTAAAGCACATTTGGACAAGGTGCTGTGGACTGATGAAACTAAAATAGAGTTATTTGGGCATAACAAGGGCCGTTATGCATGGAGGAAAAAGAACACAGCACTCCAAGAAAAACACCTGCTACCTACAGTAAAATTTGGTGGTGGTTCCATCATGCTGTGGGGCTGTGTGGCCAGTACAGGGACTGGGAATCTTGTTAAAGTTGAGAGACGCATGGATTTCAATCAATATCAGCAGATTCTGGAGACCAATGTCCAGGAATCAGTGACAAAGCTGAAGCTGCGCCGGGGCTGGATCTTCCAACAAGACAACGACCCTAAACACTGCTCAAAATCTACTAATGCATTCATGCAGAGGAACAAGTACAACGTTCTGGAATGGCCATCTCAGTCCCCAGACCTGAATATTATTGAAAATCTGTGGTGTCACTAGAAGGGGGCTGTCCATGCTCGGAAACCAGCAAACCTGAATGAACTAGAGATGTTTTGTAAAGAAGAATGGTCTAAAATACCTTCAGTCACAATTCAGACTCTCATTAGAAGCTATAGGAAGCATTTAGAGGCTGTTATTTCTGCGAAAGGAGGATCTACTAAAGGTTTCTTTTTTGGTGCCCAAATTTATGCACCTGCCTACTTTAGTTTAGACAATTATTGCACACTTTCTGTAAATCATATAAACTTCATTTCACTTCTCAAATATCACTGTGTTTGTCCCCTATATGATATATTTAACCTAATTTTTTATCCAAACAATCAATGCTTTATAAAGGTAAATCAGGAAAATTAACAACGCTGCCCAAACTTTCGCACCCCTCTGTGTATATATATATATATATATATATATATATATATATATATATATATATATATATACATATGTATATATTTGCCCCCTCTGTATATGTATAGAGAGAAGACTGAAGAAATTTGCCTGAGGATAGTGGTCACATCACACAGTTCTTGCTGCTTAAATCAAAAAATATTTATATTAATTCAGCCACAAATATCACTTCACGTTGATAAGTGATTGCACTAATGAGCAGCTTGCATAAATAATTGATTCCTGAAGCACAGAAGCTTTTTGCTTCATGCTCCATTTGACATATGATGGACTCGAAGGCTCATATCATGGAGAAACTCATGTTCTTAAATTAATATAGTAATGTAAACATCAGCACATCATTAAAGTTTTACTTTTCCCACCCACTTCACACAGCCCATATCAGCTGCAGCAGTTTAGCCCTGTCCCATTCATCCTACATCAGGTAAACCACACCTATTCACCCTACAACAGTTTAGCCTCGCCGGTTCCACCTTCAACAGTCTAGCCTACAGCCTACAGTAGCTTTGCACAAAAGCCATTCAGCCTACAGCGGTTTTGTACAAAAGCTCTACAGGAACCCATTGATTTTGGACTCTAGTGCTCTAGTATTAGACCAATCTGGAAGACTTGCTGAGTGGCAATTCTTCTCGCCAGAAATTCTCTGATTACAATACTAGTATTAGTATTTTATGCTGCAGCGCCTCCAGTGGTGGATCGAGGATGGTAGATTTAGTACAACGGGGCCAAATGGACAGCAGTGGAATTCCATACCGGATTCTCATTAAACTGACATGTCTGAATGATGGTTTGAGGTAACTGCTGTGGTCTGAATGTCCATGGTTAAACAGAAGTACACTGAAAGCGTGAGGTTAAACTCCTGTAGGTGGCATGGGTGGTGTTATAATGTGGTAGCCTGAATGGGTGATGCTGCACTTCCATAATCTTAAATGGGTGGGACTAAACTGCTGTTAGTGGAATGAGAACGGTTTCACTGCTTTAAACGAAATGGGTGAAGCTTATTTGCTGTAAACTAAAGGCATGGAGAGAAACTGCTGTAGACTGAATATTCAAGGGTAATTTTTTTTATTGTGTGAATGGATGTGGTTAAACTACGGTAGTGTGAATGGCCAGGGTTGAACTGCTGTAGTGTAGTTTTAACTGTAGTGGATTTAAACTAAGCTAAACGGCTATAGGTTATATAAGTTTGGCTAAACTGCTGCCGGTTCAATAATAGTGCAGGTGGACATACACTGATATACAGGTGTGGAAATTTCCATGCTGTCCCACTTCATAATCAGTTTACATTCTGCTACCCCATGACTTTTGGTGTAAGTTGTGAGGTGTCATCTTGTGAGTGCGGCTGAACATTAACCGTTGCTTTTGGCAGGGCAACATGAATTATCAGAGTTTGACAGAGGCATTATAGTGGGTGCCAGACGTATGGGACATTCCATTTCTGATGTTGTGCAGACTTTTAACCTTCTCAATCCATAGTGTCACCTGGGTACCGGAATTATAGCGTAGAAAGCATTACCACCCACAATGGAGAGTACACTGTCCGCCTACAGGTGCTTAATGACTGTCGGCTACTGGCTAGAACTGTATGTGTGAACAGATAAGCAACTAAGGCAGGAATCACCTCCACATTCGATGCAGGATGCACCACACTCATATCCCGCACCTACAAATACCACAGAACTGTGGGTGGCTATCCAGACTGCAAGGCCCCACATCCCTCCAGACATGCAGAATCAATGCCACACTGAGTTACTGCACTTTGCTGGATAAGAGAGGGTCCTACACGTTTCTCGATACTACTGCCCCATTATATCTGTCATGCCAGTAAATGCAAATGTGTTGAAGGGGCTCTTTTTGTAGCTTTGTAGTTTTTATATACTGCAGAAGAATTTTTGCATGAATTAATTTGTTCAGATTTCAGTGGTAGGGGTCTTTTAATGACTAGCATAAAGAGCGGGGATTACGAAATGTCTCTGTGGAGTATTTCAAACCATGACAAAAAGCTGTTAGGCATTTATATATTTGGTTTTATTTAAACTTCAATTTGCAACAATATTATGTAAATGTGTCGCATTCCATTCGACTGATTGCGTTATTTTCAGGACCGCCTAAAACGCCCGTGAGGCTTCACAAAAACTTGACCTTTTATAAGGCATCCACCTTCTGCCTCCTGCCATACATTCATAATTAGAAAAGAATCTGAATTGCTTTTTCCAAATCCCCCGGCTAAAAGCCTGCGTGTTTGCGTGCAGTTATGAGCGGCCTTGGAGTGGCTTTAATTAAAGAGGACCAGTGTAGGTGTATTAGGATCAGGTTTCCATGACGATAAAAAAAACAACCCAGAATGAAAAGCTCTTTCTGATTTGCCCGCTCTACACTCCCCCACTCCCACCACCACCACTCTCCCACTCGAGTGTGATTGTCTGTGATTTAGACGTGTGTGAGTGATGATTGAAGGAGGAGAGGAACTAAACAATGTTATTTTCTTTCATCCCCTGAGAGCCAATCAAAATCAGCCTCACTCACGGCTATAATATAACAGATGTACCTTATTTTGCTCTCTCACAAACATCCTAATACATTTCTTCCTTTCCTTCTGTCTTCCGTTCTCCAGGAGTCTCTTTATCTCCTGATGTTTCTTCTTTTTTCTTTCATCTTTCACTCTGCCTTTACTTTAATGCCACACTTTTCTGATTAAAGCCAGAATTCTCTCCAGTAGTTCTTGATTATGTCGTTTGTGACGCTGGACTACATTATGTCTTCACTACTGTTTTTAGCTATTAGGATGTGTTGTGAGGTCTGGGTCACTTTATCAAAGAAAATATTTATCTACAGTAGTTTTATTTGGCGGAATGGCTTTTTCCTTCCTTTCCACGTCCAGGGCAGGTTGAGCAACAGAAAGACTCCCGAAACATATGTACCAGGCAAACCGCTAGCAAGATGTTGCAGTAAGGCAGCAGCAAGAACCAGAAGGCTGAAGCAGCTTAAACAAGCATCCGACAAATTTAGTCAATGTATGTGTAGCGGCGACTTAGGATCAGCATAAGCTTGCTTGAGCGTGGTGCCCAAACCAGTGGCATTCTCAGTTTCATGTGTCATTTTTCACTGTACACCGACACGCCACTTACAGTACAGTAACACATTACACTTACTGAGTTACTGTGCATCGACACACTACTTACAGTACACTAACACATTACACTTACTGAGTTACTGTACATCAACACACTACTTACAGTACACTAACACATTACACTTACTGAGTTACTGTACATCAACACACTACTTACAGTACACTAACACATTACACTTACTGAGTTACTGTACATCAACACACTACTTACAGTACACTAACACATTACACTTACTGAGTTACTGTACACCAACACACTACTTACAGTACACTAACGCAATACACTTACTGAGTTACTGTACACCGACACACTACTTACAGTACACTAACACATTACACTTACTGAGTTACTGTACATCGACACACTACTTACAGTACACTAACGCATTACACTTACTGAGTTACTGTACACCAACACACTACTTACAGTACACTAACGCATTACACTTACTGAGTTACTGTACACCAACACACTACTTATAGTACACTAACGCAGTACACTTACTGAGTTACTGTACACCAACACAGTAATTACAGTACACTAACGCGTTACACTTACTGAGTTACTGTACACCAACACACTACTTACAGTACACTAACACATTACACTTACTGAGTTACTGTACACCAACACACTACTTACAGTACACTAGCACATTACACTTACTAACTTATTACACTAACACTTACTGAGTTACTGTACACCACCAACACACTACTTACAGTACACTAACGCATTACACTTACTGAGTCACTGTACACCAACACACTACTTACAGTACACTAACGTTACACTTACTGACACTGTACACCAACACGCTACTTATAGTACACTAACGCATTACACTTACTGAGTTACTGTACACCAACACACTACTTACAGTACACTAACGCATTACACTTACTGAGTTACTGTCCACCAACACACTACTTACAGTACACTAACGCATTACACTTACTGAGTTACTGTACACCAACACACTACTTACAGTACACTAGCGCATTACACTTACTGAGTCACTGTACACCAACACACTACTTACAGTACACTAGCACATTACACTTACTGAGTCACTGTACACCAACACACTACTTACAGTACACTAACACATTACACTTACTGAGTTACTGTCCACCAACACACTACTTACAGTACACTAACACATTACACTTACTGAGTCACTGTAGCACACACTACTTACACTTACTGACACTTACGAGTCACTGTACACCAAACACACTACTTACAGTACACTAGCACACACTTAACACAGTTTAGTACTCAACACACTAGTTCACTAACACATTTCACATAGTTGTTCAATGAATGGGTCTGTTTACAGCTCAGACTGAATTATGCAGTAATGTTGAAAATGAAATTTCCCTGTAGATCTAAAGGCATGCTAATTGGTGGGATAAAAGTTTTTTTTTTTTTAATTGGCTGCTGATTTAATATAGCTGTGTCAAACTGGGTTCCTTTTAGGTCACAGCACATCAGAGATCAGAATCTTCCCCCAGCTAGCGCCCTGGGTGAAGGCCTTGCTAATTAGCTGATGAATACATTTAGCTTAGTTTAATGAGGATGTTGAAGACCAGCTAGGATTGGAGTTTCTGTGTAACAGTTAAGTGTAAAAGGTTTAAGTGTGAAAGGTGAGGGTTTAACACACAGCTCTCACCAGTGAAGTGCATGGTATAATTGAGGGGGTCATTGTTGCATTCCATCTTTTTCTAAATGACCTTGTATGTCATCATGTCTCTACAACACTCTCGTTTGTAGAGCTCCTCTCCGGGCCTGAAAAGTAAATTGATTGGTGTTTTTTCTTTCAGTTGCCTTTCTGGGAGACATCGCTCTGGACAAGGAAGACTTGCACATTCTCAGACTAGACCAGACTGGGCAGTCCAGCTCTAACGACACTTATCCAGGTATGTATGACAGGGCCAGGTCTAAAATATTAATAACAACAAAAAAAATTCAGAATACTGCATCAATACTGTTATTGCCATGCTGAGAAGGAACCTTGACCCAAATAATAACTGCTTTGTGCTGGTCGTGTGAGGGTCCTGACCATTGATGAACAGGGTAACAAATTGTGCAAAGAAACAGAAAAACACACATATGTCTGTATGTGTAAAACTACAAAGTGATCCTGTATGGTAAGTGGAGCTGATATAATTGGCTATGAGTGTAGACACAAGGAGGTGATTGTAATGAAGGAGATTTGAGAGACTGTGATCATTCATGTGTATTGGTTTAATATGGGACGCAACATCTAATTGCCAAATAATGGACGATTCCGTATTTTACGGGACTGGTGGCAACCCTAATTCTAGGGTGGTCAGTCCATTATTCTTAAACATTATCAGAGGGCTTCTTCACACCTACACACATTCTTTTAGATACATAGTGTTGAGTTGTCGTCTCGCAGTGTTATCGTGTATCTATTTAGATCTTCAAATAAAGTGTTAAATGAATAATTCACTCTAAATGAAGGTGCTGTGACGGAAAGTAAGTTTCGAAAGAATAACCCCCTTTAAATGGAGATATTGTGATATAAACTGTGAGTTCTCCTCTCTGTTCTAGAGAACACATCATCAGCATACCAGCTCAGAGAGTCAGAAGGTAACAGCAGTAAAGGGAATGGGTCCTCCTGGGAAGGAACAGACCTTCCCCGGAGAAGGAGAGCAGCCACCGCTCGACCAGAGAGAGTGTGGCCTGATGGAGTTATCCCCTACATCATTAGCGCAAACTTCAGTGGTAAGACCTCATCACCGTTGTGTGTGCATATTAACACCACAGGTCTTTGGACAACAGCTTAAACTAATCTCGGTTGAAGGACAGTGCTCATAGCTGGTTAGCCCTGCCCCTTCCGTCTGTAGTAGTTTAGCTCCCACCATTTTACGTACAGCAGTTTAGCCCCACCCATTCATTTTATATTTGCATTAACATTTATTTCATAGGCTATTATCCGATGTGACTTACAAAAGTGCTTAGTGTTCAGTTAGAGAATGTAGTCTAGCTATTACAAATACACTGCTCCAAAAAATTATAGGAACACTTTTTAATCAGAGTATAGCATGAACTCAGTTCAACTTCTGGGAAATTGATCTGGGCAGTAAAGTAGTCAGGGGGCGTTGTTAATCAGTTTCAGCTGCTTTGGTGTTAATGAAATTAAAAACAGGTGCACTAGAGGAGCAACAATGAGATGACTCCCAGAACAGGAATGGTTTAAAAGGTGGAGGTCATTGACATTTTGTCCCCCCTCATCTTTTCCCACTGGTTTTTCACTAGTTCTGCAGTTGACTTGGGTCAGCGTCACTACTAGTGCCATGGTGCGGTACCTGGACCCTACAGAGGTTGCACAGGTAGTCCAACTCCGGCAGGTTAGCACATCAATGTGCCATTGCCAGACGGTTTGCTGTGTCTCCCAGCACAGTTTTAAGAGTATGGTAGAGATTCCAGGAGACAGATTCTAGGAGAGCTGGACAAGGCCGACAAAGTCTTTAACCCTGCAGCAGGACCGGTATCTGCTCCTTTGTGCAAGGAGGAGCAGGATGAGCACTGCCAGAGCCCTACAAAATGAACTCCAGCAGGCCACTGTTGTGAATATGTCTGACCAAACAATCAGAAACAGGCTTCATGAGGGTGGCCTGAGGGACAGACGTCCTGTAGTGGGCCCTGTGTTCACTGCCCAGCACCGTAGAGCTCGGATGGCATTTGGCACAGATGCACTCGTGCACAACAATGCCCGGCCTTATGTGGCGGGAGTATGCAAGCAGTGCTCGCCTGACATAAATCCAATAGAACACCTCTATATTCTTTTGTCCATCCGACACCACCAGGTTGCACTTCAGACTGTCCAAGAGCTTAGTGATACCCTGGTCCAGATCTGTGAGGAGATCCCCAGGACACCATCCATTGTCTCATTAGGAGCCTGACGATTTCAGGCATGCATACAAGCACGTGGAGGGCATTCGAACTAGTACGATTCAGAGGTGCTGCAATGGAATGTTGGTTAAATGGACGAGCCTGCTGCATAATTTTTTACTTTGATTTTCAGGGTGTCTTTGAATTCAACCCTCTGTAGGATGATCATTTTCATTTTCATCAAACGATGTGGAATCCTTTCGTCGCCAACACATTTCCCAGTCTGTATAAGGAAAGATATTCTGCATGCTTGTTTCCCCATTGAGATTTGACGTGTTTTTAAAGTGTTCCTTTAATTTTTTTTGAGCAGTGTAGGTTGCCGTCCAAACTACTCCTGAGCTCAGACATTGCCAGAACAAAAAGCATTTAAAAGAGAGTTAGGGGGGCGGTCGTGGGCTGGAGGTTAGGGAACCAGCCTTGTGACTAAAGGGTTGCCCTGAACTAACAACTGAGGTGCGCTTAAGCAAGGCACCTAAACCCCAACTGCTCCCCTGACGTCGTGGATAGGGCTGCCCACTGCTCCCAGCAAGCGTACTCATTGCCCCCTAGTGTGTATGTTCACGAGTGTGTGTGTGTGCGTGTGTGGATGTGGGTGTTTCACTTCACGGGTGGGTTAAATGTGGAATACAGATTCATCTGTGTGAAAATCACAAATGGCACAAAATGGCTCAAAAACTCTCTACTCAGAGAATGACTGGCCTCACCGATTTAAAGAGTCTGCAGTTCAGACAGCCAGTGGAAGTTCATTCCACCTTCTGGGTACGAGGACAGAGGAGAGTCTTGATGCTCGTCTTTCATGGAAGCTTAAAGGGCTCGATGTACAGATTGACTCTTGCCCACTGCCATAAGGTAGGTTTAATCTACAGCAGGCTGGCCCAGCCCATTTAGCCTACAGCAGTTTAGTCTTGCCCATTAAGCCTACAGTGCTTCAGCCATGCACATTTGGCCTACACATTTAATTTGCACTACCAGTTCAACTAACAGCAGTTTAGCAGCACTCTTTCAGCCTACAGCACATTAGATGCTCCCGTCCCATTCATGACACTATAAATGATGTTCCGAGGCAATAGAGGGCAGTCCCTCAGAGTAGAGATCTTTTACATATATCAGTCTTAATGACACAACGAAAGAGAGGCTGGAAAAGCATCTTACTTTGGTTCATAAAATCATATAAGCATTTTGGAATAATAGTGGCATAATAAAATACAAAGAAAGTGCTTTAATTGATAACTGGATGTAGGTTTTTTGTAGCGGAGCTGGATTTCTCTGATTCTAAGATGCATTTTGAAAGCATACAGCTAGATGCATTTTCCAAGATGGTTAAAATCTTTTGGGACCAGACAGACAAAGTGGTAAACAGTGCCATCGTGCATTTTGTAAGAACCCAGCTTAGTAAAACTGCCTAAGGCATGGGTTAGCATCTTTTTAAAAGATCAGTGAAAGTGGCTCTTGACATTTTGTTTAGTTTATTTATAACGGCGCTGAATCAGAGCAATCTGTGCTGTTGAAGTAGTTTCTTCAGGGATCCTCAGTTACTAAGGACCATCACAATGTACAGTGCTGTTCAAGTTAGAGACCATCCTTCATTTAGTCATTTCAATCTTAACGGGCAATAATTAAAAGTAATTGTGTAATTCTGGAAATATTTGTGATTAGATGTAAAATAATCCACCATCATGAGGAACGAGAAAGTCAAGGACAAGGAAAACTTTCCAAAACTGGAAAGGAAAAATGATTAAAAGCTACACAGAAAATGGGACTCCTCTGACAGCAACCAGGTAGACCACCAAAACTGTGCCCATCAGGATGACAGCACTCAAAGCTTAGAACATGTGGACAACCAATCAAGCAATCAGAGTATAAGGGCAGAGATAAATGTACTGAGTAACTTACTGAAGTGCAGGGGAACTATTTGTCCAATCCAGTACCTATTAGCATAGGGTCTAAAGATTCAATATTATAATTGTTATTTCTCTTTTTGGATCCTTTAAGCATGCAGTTAGCTCCATGCTTTTTGGTGGGGTAGAAGCCTCCATTGTATGTTAGGTACATGAACCTTATAGCCCCAGTGCTAATGCTAAAGAAGCAAACACATACATGTTTTGGCTGATGGACTGCATTTGTACTAGGTGGGGGAACACAGTGCACAGTTGATATCAAATATCTTATATTTGTCTTCCTTCAGGCAGCCAGAGGGCAATCTTTAAGCAGGCAATGCGTCACTGGGAGAAACACACCTGCGTCACCTTCACAGAAAGAACAACTGAGGAGAGCTACATTGTTTTCACCTATAGACCATGCGGGTGAGATTAACCACGTTTGTCTTATTTGTTTAAATGTGACCCTATGGAAATCTGTATGCTTCAGTACGGAACTATGATTATTAATAATTTATTTAGTTAGCATGTTATTCACACATAAATTTTGACACTACTAACTTTGATGTGTATGAGTTATTTCCTACCTGTCTCTCCTCTAGTTGTTGTTCATATGTGGGTCGTCGTGGTGGGGGTCCTCAGGCCATTTCCATTGGCAAAAACTGTGACAAGTTTGGCATTGTGGTGCATGAACTGGGTCATGTGATTGGCTTCTGGCACGAACACACGAGGCCTGACCGAGATGCACATGTGAGCATCATCAGAGAGAACATCCAGCCAGGTAACACATGTGCGCACATGTCCTTAACACACCTGTATCTGTTCATCACACACATTGCCTGTTCATAACACATGTACCTATCTATCACACACACACACACACCTGTCCATTACACCATGTACCTGTTCATAACATCCATACCTGTCCATCCCACACCTGTACCTGTCCATCACACATTTAGGATGTAGAATTTTAAACCATTATAGAACCATAATCTATCTCTTAAGTGAAACACTCACATACATAAACACTTGTGAACACACTCACTTACCCAGGGTGGTGGGCAGCACTGTCTCAGTTCCTGAGAGCAGCTGGGGGGCATATCCATGTTGGTTCAGGGGACCAAACCAGTGACTTTCCAGTCTTGTTCTCTAACCAGCACACTGCTGTCCACAACATCACCAGTTACACACACAGCACCTGTTCATAACACCCGTAACTGTCTATTACATATCTGTACCTAATCATAACTGTACCTGTTCTTCACAAACACACTACCTGTACACACACCTGTACCTGTTTATCCCACACCTGTACCTGTTCATCACAAATGCAGAACCTGCTCATAAAACACTTGTACCTGATTTACTGTATACTAAACATGCACCAGGAAGTTTTATTAAAAGTTTTATTAATAGTAAAACTCATACAGTAGTTTAAACATGTCTGAAAAAGTCAAGTTGCCCTCAGACTTTTAAAAGTTCTGCACCGGGTGGAAATTGAAACAGAGGAATGCCTAAGGGAAAAAAAGAGAATAAAACCTCACACTACTGTACATACCACACTGATGTTTTTGTCTGTCTGTATTTAGAGTTTTATTTTTTTGAAGATAATTACAGTGTCTAAAATGTCACAGTAGCTCTTGAGAGTTCTGCTAAATCTCTGAAGCTCTGTTTTGCTGCAGGCCTGTGTGTTTGTGTGGTTTAACTCTTGACTTGTTTATGTAGTTATGCTGGCAAGAAGAACACTTTTAAAGTCAGTTTGTCAGAAGCAAAACAATTTTGTAGTGTTGCACTGGAACTTAATCAGTCCTTAATCATCTCCCACTCACCTCAAACCGTGTGGAGCAGTTCAGTAATCTAAATTGCTAGGCTAATTAGCTTTGATTCCTGATTAACTGCATTAGCCTTTTTGCTTCAGTGCTAAAGCTAAAGGTTTTGATCTAGATGTAAAATTATTGAAGCTTTAAAAGTGTTTTGTGGGTTTCAGGGCAGGAGTATAACTTCCTGAAGATGGAGCCGGGGGAGGTGAACTCCTTAGGAGAAGTGTACGACTTCGACAGTATCATGCATTACTCCAGGAACACCTTCTCCAGGTGTGTGTGTATGTGTGTATGATTCAGTGTGAGGTGAACCTTTTTAATGTGTGTGTGCATGTGTGTGTGTGTGTGTGTGTGTGTGTGTGTGTGTGTGTGTGTGTGAATAAAGAGAGAGTGAGAGAACCAAGAATCGTATATGTAAACTATATCCCCTCTCAATTTATTACCAGCAAATGCAGTATACTTACATGGGTTAGCCTGGTGGTTGGCAGTGTCCAGTGTTCAGACTCTGACCTGTTCTGTGTTTTCTAACATACTGCTCACCTTCTTAATGCAGTCGTCTTACATCATCAAGAACGCTGTCAGGGAATTCAGTGCTGCTCACTATAAGCAACACGCAATCTTTTATTAGTGCCTCTCGACCTGTAAGTCTTTTAATCAGCAGTTTATTCCTCCGAACAAAACTCTCCAGGGTGATTACCATCACATTAGCAGCACTCCAGCTGCCTTTTTCATTTTTCTATTACCTGAATATTAATGAACATCCTGTATTTCATAAGCTCGATAGTAAATTGTTCAGTTTTATTAAATTAAAACATCTCTCTCGTAGGGTTAACCAGGATTCTCTAGTATTCACTATGGCAGGGTGCTCATGTCCTGAAAAAATATCCAGCCCAAACAGTGCTTAAAAGCTGCCTGCCAGAAGCTGAAACGTCTCATTTTCTCCCTTGAGTGATTTTCAGTACTAGCAAACGTGGCGCTAGCAAACTTGGTGTTAGCAAACTTGGCGACTCTGATGGCGGGTGTGTTTTTCACAAAAACACTCCACAGCAAAATGAATTCAAAGTGAAAGTGCCTGAATCGACATAAACACCTCTTCTTTAGAAGCTTGTGCTCTGCCTTGATCTGAGCCTGTTGGTTTACCCCAAAGAACCCCCTCAGTGTGCAAATCTCACATGTATATGGAATGAAATTATTGATAATAGATATCTTTTGTCTATAGATATATTTTAAAGGGAATGGAATGGTGGATAAAGGGGATAAGTTTTTTGCTATTTCTGATGGCATCCTTCCGTTGTATCCTTCCTTACAAAAAAGCCTTTCACATATGCCTGAATGATATGACAACATAAATGGATGTCAGTGGTGATTGACAAGCAGCCCAGTGACCCTACTGAAGTTGGATTACTTTCTCTACAGTAGGTCTGTTAATGTAATACAATTTATGCATAATTTGACTGGCCAGTTTTCAACAACCTGTGAAGTTTCCCCCAAGATCCATAAGTCATCCTGTGATGATGTGAGGCATCGCACATCACAGAATGCCTATGTATTATACATTATAACTATGTACACTTACCTGTAACTGCTTAACTGGATAATGGTGAAAAGGGAACTGAAGGGTTCACCTTAGTTTTACCTTTTTAGGCAAACCCAACCTCTGTAGAAGAGGAGGGGAAAATTAGAGTAAGTGGAACAGAACAGACTGTGATTGTGAACTCCAGGATCCCCTCAGGCCACTAATGGTTTAGCCCGGGGGAGGGGTAACCTGTTTAAATGTGGTGTTACTGGGGGTACTGGGAGAGAGGTTCCGCTCTTTTCTAGATAGAGCATGGTTAGGGATCTGTGTGACTTTATAGTCATAAGCCACAACACTCTTGCCAGTAGAGTATATCTTTGTCGTTTTATTTCTTTTTGTCCGTGTGTGAACGTGCGTTTTTCTGTAAATATGTAAGTAGTCTTCGTTGGTGTGTAAATAAAGGTGAAGGGGAAAAACTACTCTTGTGCATACCGCACCTTTTTCCAGACCTCTAGACTGTTCGCCCGACACTACCCATAAAGGGCGCCCCCTACCACGACTTTTGTCCGGTAGAAGGACGCGCTTTATCACAAATGGTGGCAGCGGCGTAGAGCTACGCTTCGTCAAACAGCGACGGAAGTTGGCTGGAGAACACAGGAGCTTCCACTTGGAGGAACGCACACTCTGGCGGCGAGACGACCAGTTCCGGCGTCCACCTCTAGGAGGCGATGGCTCCCAAGAAACCCCCAATCACCCAACGAGAACACACAATCAACAGCGAAGAAGAGGAATGCGAGCCGTCCTCAGCACAGAGACCCACGGAAAATGTTTCCGAGATCGCTAACCTGCGGCAGATGCTACAGGGATTCATCGACTCACAGCACCAGAAAGACGAGGAGCTGCAGAGAGAGGCGAGGAGGCAAGACCAGAGATGGCGCTCGCTACAGCACCAGTTCGGGCTCCTGCAGGAAGAAGTCCGGAAAGGTCAAAGGGGAGTGCAACAGGATCCGGAAGCTCAGCATTCAGAAACACCAACAGGTCAAGCGCACTCACGGATATACCGACCGGTGGTATCAGCGCACGAGAGAGAGGGAGAGCATAGAGGAGCACCGCTGATGGCGTGGCCAAGACTCCCGCAACTGAAAGACACAGACGATATCGAGCATTACTTCCTGATGTTCGAACGACTTGCACTAGCGGCTAGGTGGCCGAGAGCCGACTGGGCTTTTCATCTCGTCCCGTTGCTGGAAGGCAAAGCAAGAGCAGCCTATGTCGCTATGTGTGCAGATGAAATACATGACTTTAACGCTGTGAAAGAGGCAATTCTCCGGAAATTTGAAATCAACCCTGAGACGTATAGACAGCGTTTCCGCAAAGACACCGTTTTAGAAGATGAAACGCCAAAGGAGCTGTTTACAAGGCTCACGGGACTGTACGAGAGATGGATGCGGCCGAAGGGGAAGTCCAAAGATGAAATCGGGCAGACCATCGTGCTGGAGCAGTTCCTGAGCATGATCAACCCCGAGCTGAAGAGCTGGATTATGGAACGCAGCCCCGGGTCAGCAGCGCAGGCGATCGAAATGGCGGACGCGTACGTCGCAGCACGGCAGGCTGAAGGAAAGTTCCGGCTTGGGAAACCACACTCCAGCAAACAAACTAGTAAGTTTGAGAGACGTGATTATGGCGGTGGTTTTGATCAGCACAGGGGTACTTTTAAAACACAGTGGCACAAAAATAGTAAAAATCCAGCAGAAAAACCGAAAATCAGATGTTTTAGCTGTAACCAGATAGGTCATAAAAGCAGTGAATGCCAAAACCCACCCAGTAGTTCCAACCAACTGTGCTATATTCCTAGGAAAGAAAACTCCTTTAGCACACAGGAGAGCAATGAAGAAACCACAATAGCAGTCAAAATTAAAGGTAAAAAGTACAGGGCATTGATAGACACAGGGGCGAGTCAAACCCTAGTCACCCAATCTTGTTTAGAAAACCTGGAATACAGCCTTACTGGGAAATTAAGGGTTAAATGCATCCACGGGGATGAACAGGTTTATCCAACAACCGAAATTAACATCTCAATCAAAGGACAAACTTATCTGGTAAACGTAGGAGTTGTTCAGAACTCCCCATACGCTGTAATACTAGGTAGAGATATCCCTGTTTTAATTGACCTGCTAAATAAAAAGCAAGCAAACAGAGCTGAGGTTATGGTAATGACCAGACAGCAAAGCAAAAACACAGCTAAACAGACGCTGAAACTGCTCACTGAATTACCTTATGCTGTAAACCCCAAACAGAAAAAGTCTAAAATGGAAAAGAGGAAAGAAAAAGTAAAGGGAACCAAGATGTCAGAGAAGGTAGAGCTTCCAGGTGCTAGTGACATCAGCCTACCTACTACTTTTGAGCAATGTCAGAGCCAGGATGAGACATTGAAACCTCTTTTCAATAAATGTAAACAGTTTAGTGATAACCCTGAAGAAGGTTGCCATTTAACTGTTAAAAATAACAAACTTTATAGAGTCACAGATAAAGGGGAACAACTGGTACTTCCACAGGGTCTTAGAGAGGAAGTGCTTAGAATGGGTCATTCAGACCCTTGGGCAGGGCACTTCGGCCAGGCCAAAACTTTTAGCCGAATAGCGCACAGGTTTTATTGGCCGGGTCAGTATGCTGATGTAGTTAAATTCTGTAAAAACTGCCCAGAGTGTCAGCTCACAGCATACCAAAAGAAGTCAGACAGGGTGCCCATGGTAAACATGCCTATCGTAGACGTTCCATTTTCACGCATAGCTATGGATGTAGTAGGACCATTACCCAGAACTAAAAACGGCAACCGCTACATTCTGGTCGTGTGTGACTATGCTACGAAATATCCAGAAGCTTTTGCTCTGAAAACAGTAAAAACACGCCAGGTTGTTAATGCTCTTGTTCAGCTCATTTCCAGAGTAGGGATCCCGAGAGAGATATTGACAGATCAGGGCACAAATTTTACTTCAAAACAGATAAAAGCTGTGTACAACTTATTAGGCATTAAAGCTATCCATACCACGCCATATCACCCTCAAACTGACGGTTTAACAGAACGCTTTAACCAGACGTTGAAGCAGATCCTGAGGAAGCTTGCAAACAGCAACGGAACGGACTGGGACGCATGGCTACCGTTTGCTCTGTTTGCATACCGTGAAGTACCCCAAGCTTCTAGTGGTTTTTCGCCATTCGAGCTTCTCTACGGACGACAGGTGAGAGGCCCTCTGGACGTCTTAAAGGAAGCCTGGGATGGAGAAAACAAGGAGGAGAAGCTGAACATCTTGTCTTATGTTTTAAAGATGAGAGAAAAATTGAGCCAGCTGACAGAGACTGTCCACGTAAACATGGAAAAGGCTCAGGAACAGCAAAAGCGCTGGTATGATAAAGCAGCAAGGAAAAGAGTGCTAAAGCCAAGACAGAAAGTGCTTATCCTGCTGCCCACCAGTGACACTGGACTTTTAGCCAAATGGCAGGGGCCATATGAAGTGCACAGACAGGTTGGGGAAACCACATATGAACTGCACCTTCCTGAAAGAAAGAAGAAGTTCCAGAGCTTCCACATCAATATGCTAAGACCGTGGAATGAACCGGATACCACGAGTGCTGAACAGCTGTGGATAAGGGCTGTAGAGGAAGACGAAGAAGTGAAGGAGCAGTACTTTCCAACAGGCGGTGGGTGTGAGGTTCTTCCTGAGGTGTCCCACCTGAATGCACAACGGCAGAAGGAACTACTGCGAGTAATTCCTTTAAATCTGTTCTCTGAAAAACCAGGACGGACGGCAGTGACCCAACACAGCATCAGGCTCTCCAAAGACGAGCCAATCCGGCAGACCACCTGCAGAGTGCCAGCGCGACTAGTCCCAGAACTCAAGAATGAGGTGGAGGAGATGCTGAAAACGGGCATCATCGAACCATCAGACAGCGAATGGTGCAGCCCGGTCGTCCTAGTTCCGAAAAAGGATGGAGGTCTACGCTTCTGTGTTGACTTTTCAAAGCTAAACGCTGTGTCAGCCTTCGACCCATACCCCATGCCACGGGCAGATGAACTCATAGAGAGAGGCTGGGGGAAGGCCAAGGTTCTGTCCACATTGGACCTATGCAAGGGATACTGGCAGGTACCACTTAGCCAGTCGTCTAGAAAGCTTACAGCGTTTAGAAACACCATCTGGACTGTACCATTTTCTCACAATGCCTTTTGGAGTGCACGGATCCGCGGCAACGTTCCAGAGATTGATGGACAAGGTCCTCAAGGGCACAGAGGGCTTTGCAGCAGCCTACATCGACGACGTAGTCATCTACAGTTCGTCATGGGAGGAGCATCTGAGGCACCTGAGCATCGTGATGAGGAAGATCACCGAAGCTGGCCTTACAGCAAATCCGAGCAAGTGTCATCTCGCTCTTGGAGAGGTCTCGTACCTAGGCTACATCCTGGGTGGGGGACAAATACGACCTCAAGTGGACAAGGTTGAGGCCGTGAAAGCAACGCCGCAACCCTCTACAAAGAGGAGGGTGCGTTCATTTTTGGGTCTGGTGGGATGGTACCGCAGGTTCGTCCCAAATTTTGCAACTAAGGCTACAGCTTTGACTGATTTAACCAAGAACGACCAACCACAAAGGGTAAAGTGGACCGAGAACTGTGAACATTCTTTTAATGAGCTTAAAAATGCTTTGTGTGAGGAGCCTGTTTTAGCCAGCCCAGACTTTTCTAAACCTTTTATAGTTCAAACGGATGCGTCGGGCTCAGGGCTGGGAGCAGTGTTATTACAGGGAGAGGGAGAGGACCGAAAACCCATCCTGTATATAAGCAGGAAACTGTTCCCAAGAGAAGTCAAGTACTCCACCATTGAGAAGGAGGCACTTGCCATTAAATGGGCTCTGGACTCATTGAAGTATTATTTGCTCGGGAATGACTTTGTTTTAGAGACTGACCACAGGGCTTTGCAGTGGATTCGACGGATGAAAGACTCCAACGCCAGGATCACACGTTGGTATCTGTCATTGCAGCCCTACCGTTTTGATATTGTTTATAGAAAAGGCTCCCAAAATGTTACAGCTGACTACCTGTCTCGCCACTGGGAAGGTGTCGAGCTTGAAGGGGGGGGTGTGTGATGATGTGAGGCATCGCACATCACAGAATGCCTATGTATTATACATTATAACTATGTACACTTACCTGTAACTGCTTAACTGGATAATGGTGAAAAGGGAACTGAAGGGTTCACCTTAGTTTTACCTTTTTAGGCAAACCCAACCTCTGTAGAAGAGGAGGGGAAAATTAGAGTAAGTGGAACAGAACAGACTGTGATTGTGAACTCCAGGATCCCCTCAGGCCACTAATGGTTTAGCCCGGGGGAGGGGTAACCTGTTTAAATGTGGTGTTACTGGGGGTACTGAGGAGAGAGGTTCCGCTCTTTTCTGGATAGAGCATGGTTAGGGATCTGTGTGACTTTATAGTCATAAACCACAACACTCTTGCCAGTAGAGTATATCTTTGTCGTTTTATTTCTTTTTGTCCGTGTGTGAACGTGCGTTTTTCTGTAAATATGTAAGTAGTCTTCGTTGGTGTGTAAATAAAGGTGAAGGGGAAAAACTACTCTTGTGCATACTGCACCTTTTTCCAGACCTCTAGACTGTTCGCCCGACACTACCCATAAAGGGCGCCCCCTACCACGACTTTTGTCCGGTAGAAGGACGCGCTTTATCACACATCCAAACATTTAGCGATACATTTACATTTGAGGCATTTAGCAGACGCTCTTATTCAGAGCGACTTACAACCATGCTTAGTGTCCGATCGGTAATTTGGCCACACTTTTGAAGAAGAGTTACACCCTGTGCAGCTAGGAGACTAGCATTCAGCTAGTAAAGTGGGTTCATTAAACTTACCAAATGCAGCTCAACAAACACAAAACATGTTGCCTTGTGGGACAGCACAGCAGTGCTGCTGGAGTGTTTGAACATCTCAGTGTCAGAATGGTCCATCAACCAATACTATCCAGCCAATAACATCCTGTGGGCAGGGTCCTGTGACCACTGGTGAAGGACTAGAGGATGACCAAAACATCATCTCTGACTTTACATCTACAAGGTGGACCAGTGAAGTCGGAGCGTCTAATAAAGGGTAGTGAGTGGACACAGTGTTTTCACACTCCTGCAGAACTGCTATGTCTGATACACTTGCACCAGCACAACACACAACCACCACATCACTGCAGTGCTGAGAATGATCCACCACCCAAATAATACCTGCTTTGCGGTGGTCTTGTGGAGGTCCTGTTAGTTTACATAGTCTAATAATTAATATGTTGGTTATTCCTTATTCTAAACAAATTTGTGATGTCCAACATTTAATTGCAAACTAATTACAAATGTATACATTTGTATACACTTTACAGCTTTCTTGAATTTCCCTCTGGGATCAATAAAGTATCTATCTATCTATCTATAGACACATTATTACCTTTCTAAAGTTTAATTTCTTAATCAAAATAAAAATGATTATTTTAAACACAGTTGTTTTGCAGATCAGGATCATTTGTTTTGAATATGTGTTTGCCCTACAATGTCTAGATATGACCAAAATACATAAATGGCACTTAATAAACCTTTAAAGCTTTTGTAGCAGATCCTGCAGTCCTAAAAGATACACACCATATTACAGAGTAAAGCGCATGCTGACAGACACAAACATGACATTTATTGTTTGAATATAACCAAGAATATTATATATATAAGATATCATATATGATAATACTATGCAATGACAACAATAAAAATAAAATGACAGAAATGTGATATTATAATGTCTATGCCACATGGACATCAGAAAATTGATAAAACATTATCAATCGTCAGGTGACGTAAGGGAAGGACGTCATCTTAACATCTTGTCAGCTGTGCCCAATGGGTAGCATATAAGCATAAGTAAGTTTACAAGAATCGTTACCAAAAATACAGGCATGCTGCTGATTACGAAACTCTATAGAGAGTCTGAAGTGTGAAAAAGTGTGAAACAAATCATGATCCTACACCCAGCTTTATAATTTATAAAATTATATAAAACCATAAATGACCTAAATGACCACATATATTAAAGTACCACACATATTAAAGTACACTTTAAGTGAAGCATTTTTAATATAGTGTTTATCAATGTGGAGAAATTAGTGAAATTTAAACACAGTGGCTACAAAACTGGCAGTGGTCAGCACAGTGATGAATGGTTTCTGTTGGAGCCCCTCCATTCATTCTATATCTGATTGTACCAGGGCAAATAAACCCATTTCACTCTGTGGTCTGATTAGCATAAATTACAAAGGCCACAAGCTGCGATCTCCCAGGAGACTGATATTTACAAACACAATAATATGATCTGATATGCAAATATGAGCAAATGCTGTAGGACAGAATATCAGAAACTAGTTACAGCTCCAGTCATACGTTTGGATCCTCCCAAATTACTGCATGTTCAGAATCTGTCTTTATTTAAATGTGTGAAGTATGTAAACGCTATTTAGTCCATACAGTCTCCTTATGGCAACTATACTGCAGAAGCAGACGATTTTAATGAACCATTTTTTATGTGTGTAAACCTTTATGTGTTACTGTATAGTTCTGATGTCCAAGGCCTCAGTCTGGCCTGTTAGTGCACTGACCATCATCTACAGCATCATCACCATGGCAACGGGGAGATGGAGGTCGGGAGAAAGTAAAAAGAAAAAAAGATATGGACTGAAAAGAAAGAAAGAAAGATATGCAGAGAAGTAGAAGAAATAAAGAAAAGAAAGGGAAAATGAAGAAGGGAAAAAGAAAAAACTGCATAAAAGAAGAAATAAAGAAAAGAAAAGATGCGTCAAACAAATTTGAAAAACAAAATGAAAGAGAAGAAAAGAAGAATAAAAGGAAAATGGAAAAGGGAAAGATCAAATCAGAAAATAAGGAAAGAAGAGACACACAAAGAAGAAGTAAAAAGAAAGAAAATATTCAAAATATTATTCTTAAGCCTCGATACAGCTTCCCTTCTTTACAGCAGACTCAATTTCAGTTTCTCTAGGAAACCTGCAGCCTCCAAAGTTCAGTCTTAGAAGTTGGTTCAGCATTTTCTGGAAGTGACTTCAAACACATTCAGTGATGTTGATGTCTGGATTCTAAAGTGGTCAGTCCATTTTTTCTGAAATCAGCAGCAGCTTAATTGTTTGATATGTCTTATTGAGGGCTTCATCCTTTCAGACCCATAGCTTCTAAGTTATTTTCTAACAGTTCAAGAACGCACAGAAACATCTGGCAGGGGTTCAGATCTGAAACAAGAGTGAAGCTGGATTTTCTCCTCTCTCTCAAACTGTGCTCTTTATCTGATGGGAACAGTTACGGTGGTCTAGCAGGTCTTCCAGATGATTGTTAGGAGACACTTTCTTTAAGGAAACAGGGGTAACTAACACTGAAGTTCAAAAACCGATGAAAAGCTACAGAGAGTAGCTTTTCATCGGTTTTTGAACTTCAGTGTTGGTTACCCCTGTTTCCTTAAAGAAAGAACGAAACAAACAGACAAACAAACAAACAGACAGACAAACAAACAGACAGACAGACAGACAAACAAGAGAAACAGACATAGAAGTAGGAAAAAAAGAAAAATGACAGGAAAAAAAAAGAAGGAAACATGGAGAAGAAATCCAGAGAGAGAAGAAGGAAATCTGTGACTTGTACAGATGATTTGACTTAAAATTAAATAACTGTATGTCTCTGATTTTGCGTAGTGCTATATAAAATAGGCGATATTAGTGTGACATAAGGTTAGTCCACCATCCATCCATCCATCCATCCATGCTCTTCCTCTGCTGTTCTAAAACATCTTCAGCCTGTTGACTTTCATTTTAAACCCGTTTTACTGTTATTGGCTCTACAACCAACACGTCCCCAAGCAGAGCATCAGACACTGATTACTGTAGAAGACTATATGGACTCATATCTATCTATATATTCAATGTGTTAATCAAAGTGTTAATTTTAGTGCAATATTGCTGCACCTCATTACCTGTATACCACCTGTATATTACCTGTGTACATCCTGTACTGACTGCAAACATCACGTAATTCATGCACTCTCTGGTTTTTAGGTTACTGCCAAGATTATCAGTATTTGTGGAGCTGGTATAAGAGATCATAACTGCAATATCTTCATAACTGTGTAATATCTCTCAATAACTGTGCAATATATATCCGTAACATGTACATTTGTATAGTTTCTCATTGTAACAGTAGACATTTGATTTATTTTCTGTAATTGCTTATATTGTAACTTGCACTTTAGTCTACCTCTTGTTCTATATCTGATCTGCAGCTATTCTGCTGTAACAATGCGCCTCCCCGTGTGGGATACTAAAAGCCTATCTTATCTTAACAGAGGCATATTTCTGGATACAATTCTGCCCCGCTATGATATAAATGGAGTGCGGCCACCAATTGGTCAGCGTACACGTCTGAGTAAAGGGGACATCTCTCAGGCAAGGAAACTCTACAAGTGTCCCAGTAAGTGGCTCTCTAGAGCTAAGGGCTGTATTCATTATTGCCTAAGGCTGTTATAGAGTGGCAATAGGTTTTCCCTCAAGTTCATATGATGCCTGCTTCATTTACACTTCATTACACTTCAGTAGGCACATTCAGAGAAAGGCAAGTGTAGTATAATGTCTGGTAGAAAGATTGAAAAGCCAAAAGTGATGGAAAACTAATATATTAATACTCTATAAGATGTACAATTTGAAGGATAACAATTCTTGAGGAATACAGAGCATAGGCCCCGTCCTGAGATATAGACGGCAGGAGTGGAGGAGGGCGGTGAAATGCCGGCACCTGAAAGCAGTAGAACAGGCAGCTGGCAGGCTGTTATGAGCCAGAGTAATGAATGAACGAGTGACATAGCATTGGAGTCTTCCTGGCGGAACTTGTGCTAAAGCCTTCAGAGCTGGGAATTGAACCCTGCTGTCTTGGCTACAGGATGTAGTTTTATCCACTATGCTTTTGAATTGCTATTAGCAAGTAAATCCAAACCAGGTGTCTAAAACCTACAGCCCCAGGCAGCTATTTACATAATACCCTTAAATAAAAGACCCTAAAATCACTTCAAACTGATAATAACAACGGGAAGCATTCGAATGCAAACCTAACGCAGCATGAACGCTGCACACTATTCATGCACGTCCATAATTTAGCTGCTGAGCCACTGAGCTGTTATTCTCATTTACACCAATAGTTAGATCTGCCTACTTGGATTCTGTTTAGCTGTACTAGCAGGGGATGCAGCAACTAAGAAATTAGCGGGTTGTCAAAACAACTGCACCGAGAATGCAACTTTTCACTCGCAAGGCTGTGACGTGTTGTGATGTTGGGTTTGTTGTGATTTGTCGTCAGGGTGTGGTGAGAGCCTACAGGAAAGCTCTGGAAACTTCTCCTCTCCTGGATTCCCAAACGGCTACAGTGCCTACTCACATTGCATCTGGAGAATCTCCGTCACTCCAGGAGAAAAGGTACACACATTTTAAGGTAGACCAGATGCTAGCCACGTCTCACAGTTAAGAGTTGAGGTCAGAAAGACATTTCCCGCATGGAATACAAAGACTCATATGGACACATCAGTGCTCAGTGCTTAAAACTGGCTTTGCAGTTTAGTCTAGAACAAACACTTCAAGCAACACTGTAGAATTTGGGGAATTGGAAATATGACCTCTCTGGTGGAAATACATAATTGCACGCAGTGGTAGAGGAACTGTTCAATGAGATCTTTTGTCATATTGTCATCATATCTTCGTCAGTATAATTTGGAATTTGCTTTTGCGTTGGATCTTCTTTTTGTGCCTGTGATAGAAATACTTACAGATATACGTCATAGGCAAGAAAACTCCATACTGCCAAAACCGTCCCGGTTTTATATGCGACCCACAGCAGCACAACCACCATCAGTAAAGCTACTTCATTTAGTTTTAATAAAGATTTGAAGAAAGTAATAACTTCTTTCACCTTCATTCTGTCCAGAGTCCAAACAAAGCTCATCAATACTGATTTTCCTGCAGTAAATCCGAGTGACTGTCCTTATTTTTTCCATCCATATTTCAGATCATCCTGAACTTCACCTCTATGGATCTGTATCGGAGCCATCTATGCTGGTATGACCACGTGGAGGTCCGAGACGGCTACTGGAGAAACGCTCCTTTAAAAGGTTTCTCACTATTTCTCACTACCGCCCCTGCCTTTAGTTGAACACAGTTGGAGGGGATAGTAACAATGAAAGTCATTTGTGATTGGTAAAATTTGGTTCTTTGGTTACTAGGCCAATGTAATGTTACTAGTTGAGTTGAGTCCTTGAGGAAAACTTATAACCTGTATAACTACATTAGGGTCTCAGATGCAGCTGTTTTCAGACGCACTGTGGAATCCATCATCTTATTCATCTGTTTTATTTCTTTTCCTGCATGATCACTACGGGAGGGCCTGCCATCACCCTCCTCTCTCCATATACACATCTATTTGGATTCTGGTTTGCTCTTTATTGGGTGCCTGAATTTTTGTTAGCTACATTATTGTCATAGCTCCATTGCTAAATCTAAAGTGACAACCTTCAGACACCAAACATGCATTTGTTTTACTCTGCTGTTGTACAGTGTCAGTCATTTGTCGGCTTTAAAGTGCAGTTAAAAGCAGGTGAATCTCCACCTGATCTCACTCCTAGCCTGCCTGTTTGCAGCCTGGCCTTTCATCATTACTGCAAACTTGTGTTGGACTTGTGGTCTGCAGGTCGTTACTGTGGAGACCAACTCCCAGAGTCAATCATCTCCACGGACAGCCGACTGTGGGTGGAATTCCGCAGCAGCAGCAACTGGGTGGGAAAAGGATTCTCTGCCGTGTATGAAGGTGCAAATATGCCCCGGCGATCTAAACGACTCTCCAAGTTCCGTCCACCAATGATTGTATTCACAGCTACTGTTGTGAGGTTTATGTCACAATACCTACATTTAGAGCCAGACAAACTGTAGGATCACAGAGTTTAGTGCAGTTTCTCATTAGGTTGATTGAATAACGTATGGTGACATATCAGGTATCTCTTAACCTCGAACACTTGATTGTGTCCTCAGCAATTTGTGGGGGAGATGTGCGGAAGGACAGTGGTCAGATTCAGTCGCCTAACTACCCTGATGACTATCGACCCAATAAAGTGTGCGTGTGGAAGATGAGGGTGGCTCAGGGCTTCCATATAGGGCTTCGCTTCCAGTCATTTGAGGTGAGAGACAATCAGCTGGTCATCACCTGAGGAACATTCAACCTCTGAGGTGACTTCTGATGCTGAAAGCACGATGCAATTAAAGTGAATGCAGCCTTATTTTCTCCTCCCTTATTATTCCTGTAGGATGAGTCTGTGGGAGGTTGTGTACACCAGCTCATGTTCAGAGACGAGATGTCGTCTTCTTGTTAAAATACATAATGTACATAATGTAAAGAAAATGCCTCATTTTAATGTCAACATGGAAGAATAAACAGATTCTCATTGTTTCCATGAATGACTCTAAGCTCTGTTGTGATATTATATTATTTTTAAGCTAGATTTTTATCATTAAAGTAACGTTTAACAGTGTTTTCCACAGTAACTGTTGGGATTTATTAAGGGCTGAATTTGACCACAGCTTGCCTTAAACATGGCATTAAAATTCATCAGTTTAAGTTTTTTCATCAGTTTTTTTTCAGCCCCTGTAATGAACCTGTATATATAACCCAGTAAAACCCTGCTGGAGAACAAATAACCAGAATAACATGAGCATTTTTTATCCACGTGTTACATTTGATTTGTTTAATTTCTTCATTTTTGGTGCATGTTTTTCTTACTACATGTCCACATGGTTTCTCTCTGGTCCAGTTTGGCTGCCCACAATCCTCGGCTAATTAAATTCATAGTTACCATTTGCCAGTTGTGCTTACACACAGAGTAGTTCAACCTCCGCATTTCACCCATCCATGCAGTAAAACACCCACACACTAGTGAACACACGTCCCCTTAGCGGTAGGCAACCCTATCCACTGCACCAGGGAGCAGTTGAGGTTAGGTGAACACTTCATTCATGTCCTTCCAGTTCAGGGAGTTGAGCCAGCAACCTTCCAATCAAATGACTGGCTCCCCACCCTCCAGCCCACGACTGCCCCAAAGAAAAAAGCTAAAGGAGAAGAAGGAAGAGTTAAAAGCGAAGGACAAGGAATGGGAAGAAGAAGAGGAAGAAGATGATGAGGATGAAAAAAAGAAGAACTAAATGAAGAAAAACAGGAAGAAGAGGACAAGGGAAAGAAAGAAGATGAAGAAGAAAAAGGAGGAAGAAGAGAAAGAAGAAAAAAGAAGAAGAAGAGAAAGATAAGGGAGAAGGACCAGAAGAGGAAAAAGGAGACAAACAGAGAAAAGAAGAGAAAGAAGAGAAAAGAGGAGAAGAGTAGTGTGATTGGGTTGTTTGTTGCAAAGCACTAATAAACATTTGTTGCCTCCACCTGTGTGTGCTAACTGAGAGCTAAATCTAAAACTCTGACTGTAATCTTTACCCTCTCAGATCGAGCGACATGACAGCTGTGCGTATGATTACCTGGAGGTGCGGGATGGAAATTCAGAGAGCAGCCCGTTAATTGGCCGCTTCTGTGGCTATGAAAAACCCAGTGACATCAAGAGCAGCTCCAATCTGTTGTGGATGAAGTTTGTCTCTGATGGCTCCGTCAACAAAGGAGGATTTTCAGCCAACTATTTCAAAGGTACGAGGAGCTGAAGAAACAGTGTGCTTTAACTGATCAGTGAAGTTAAGTTTGCTTCTTTTAGCACCTGAGCGTTTGTTGTACACCCACCAGCCACTTCATTACATACACATTACCTTGTATCTACACTCATGGTCCATTTTATCAGCTCCACTCACCATATAGGAGCACTTTATAAGTCTACAGTTAGAGCTAGTAGAGCTGATAAAATGGACAATAAGTGCAGATAAAGGGAGTGTACCTAATGGAGTGTCTGGTTGGTGTAGAAAACAGTATGTCAGAAGCCACATAGTCAAGACTATTAGGGACTGTTTGACTGTTTTTTTTTTGTTTTTTAAAGTAATTTAGTTTGACAGTGGTGATAGAAACCAGGAGATGTTATGCCTATTTATTTGTTACCCAAAACCATCACTGAACGTATACATGTCTCCTAAAATCATGTATGGAATCACAGTATCCTGCTTTAGGCCAAAACCATCATAAAGCCTCAGACATCAGACAGTTATTCTTAAGCATTTCATGTAAAAATCTGCCATGGGCTTTTAGCGGTGGACCCCTGGTTTCTGTCACCACCGTGATGAACAATTTTGACACTTTAAGTTTCTCTAGAACAGAGCGTTCCACATCAAACCACTCTGAATTACTCTGTTTACCATTGAACTGTGTAGGAATTTTGAACAGTGTGTGGACATTGATGTGGTTTGAGGTCTGTAATGATTTAAGCTGCACAATGCTAATCTTAATTAGCATTTTCCGCATAAACTACAGTAGGTTTACTGTACAAGCAGAACAAAATTATAATTGAAACAGCTTATTTACATTATTCTTTTCATTATTTTTAATTAAATCTATTTCTCTATGTTACAAGGTCAAGCTACTGACCTTTCTCTCTTTCTCTCTGTTTCTTTCTCTCTGTAGAGACTGACGAATGCTCCCGGCCTGATAAGGGTCAGTGTGCACAGCGCTGTATAAACACTCTGGGCAGTTACCGCTGTGCCTGTGAGCCAGGTTTCGAGCTGGCCTCTGACCGCCGCAACTGTGAGGGTGAGAGCGCACTGAATGTAATACATGCACACATGAACATTCAAGAATGCCCTTTTTAGACTCCAGAGTTTCTTCTGAAAAGAAGGGTATAATAGGAAGTTTGTGCCCCCTTTGCTTTAGTTGGCTGTCTGGTAAAGCATTGCAACATTGCTGTGAGAATTTGATTGCATTTAGCCATAGGAGCATTAGTGAGGCACACTGATGTTGGATGATCAGCCAAAAAGCTCCATCATTCCAGAGAATGCAGCACTATGCTTTATATCCTTATATATATACTATATACTTTATATCCCTCTAGCCCACCCTTGCCATGGCCATAGACTCATTAGAAGGACTGTCTGGATACTTTTGTACGTGGCTTTTTAGTCTTTTTAATACATGTGAATCTGCTTTTTGCCTATTTGCGTTAACTTAGCAAATGAAACAGAAAACTCTGTACATATTCTCATTTCTCCTTACAAAAACTAAAGGAACAGTTAATAAAAGCCATATATTCATAATAAAGTCAAAAACACACACCCAGTTTCTTCCCTTGCTGTGATCTCAGCACTCAAACCTTTCAATTGTTTAAGGCACAGTTGGAGTTTCAGTATCAGAGGTTAACCACAGTATAGATAAGGATACTCTCCACTATAATGTCCCAGCTTGTCATGATGCTGAGAAGATGAAAATACACATAGCATCAGCATAGAGTTGCTTCAGGGTAAACATAGTATGGTGGTAAAAGTAACCGCAGCAATCAGACATCATTTAGAGATTTTAGTCCGTTATTTTTAGTCAGTTATTTGTGAACTGTGTTCAGTATCAAACCACGTTTTCTGACTGCTGAAGTCATCTCCTCAGGCAAAGCCTCAAAGAGGAAAGTTTGAAACTATGTAGGATGATTTTAGCACAACAAACTTAGGGAGAAAACTGGTGCAGGCTGCACTTACCATGAAGTATTCCCACTTCATTTCACGTACAACTGTCTGTCATGCCACCTTGAAAGAATAGTTAGAATTGAATGACACCTGGTGATATGTGTAAGTGATACAATGTTAGAGCAAAGGGATACATTTATTGGGGAAAACTGTACAACTGAAAGTAGCTCTAGTACCCTGTTGGGCTGAGGTATAAAGGCCTACAGGTTTTGTATGGCATCTTGTGGCACATTTGCCCACAGACGTTGCAACCGGGCCTGTAGACCCTGCTAGTAAGTGGGCTGCGGAAGGTGGGGTCCCCATTGGTCCCATAAATACTTGACTGGTAAAAAAAAATCTGGTAACTGGGCAGGTCAAGGAAGTGTTGCAATCTGGAGGAGGTATTCCTGGCGCGCATTAAAAATGCCAATTGGAAGGTTTGCCATGACAGGCAACACATGTGATTGGATGTCCTGCACATATCACTTAGCTCTTTGTCCCTCATTTGTCAATGAAAGTACCATCTGTGTCTGGATGGTGGACTGTAAGAGCTGCTTGTGCTTGTCAGAGGATCAAACGTTCCTCTCTACTGGTGGTCTGTCTGGGACATTCAGAGCCTGTTAGCATTGTTCACGTGCCCTTACATAACCAGACCACACTTGTAATCATTTACATACATACCTGAGACAGAATTGCATGTTGAGCTATGCAGCAGCCTGACATTTCTACATTTCTATCTGGATGCATACATTTTTTGTTAATAAGTGTATGAGATTTGATTTCATATTTTTTTGAAACATTTTATGAAATAAACTCATAAATGGACACTGCTCTAGCTACACTGTCACACAGTGTGTTAATGTTTCTCTGTTTGAGCCCAGCAGCTGCTTGTGGAGGCTTCATCACTAAACTCAACGGCTCCTTCAGCAGCCCCGGCTGGCCCAGAGAGTACCCCCCCAATAAGAACTGTGTGTGGCAGCTGGTGGCCCCCGCGCAGTACCGCATCACACTCGTCTTCGACATCTTTGACATGGAGGGCAATGATGTGAGTGTATCTATCTGCCTGTGCATCTTATTTCAAGAAGTAAAGTGCCAGTTACAGAATTTTTTCATTTTATGAGTTCCTAAAACATGAAAATCATGAAAAATCTTTATTTTCTCATAGTTAGTCTTATGTAATAAACATAAAACATTAAAAGCATAGTAAAATTTGAAAACATTACACATTTTGTTAGATTTTAACTTTTGTATGCTGAACTGAGGAAAACAGGTTATTATTAGTAATAAGCTGTTATTACGTATGTACTGCAATTTAGCCAAAATCTCTGTAGCCCTGCCAAAATAGTCTTCAGCAATTTAGCCCCACTCGTTTAACCAACAGCAGTTTATCCTTACCAAATCAGCCTACAGCAATTTAGCTCCACAAATTCAGCCTACTCTATTTCAGGCCCACCCATTCCGTCTACAGTAGTTTAGACCAGCCCTATTCAGCCTACAGCTGTTTACAGACAGTCTGTATGGAGTTACTGGAGTGGATGTAGGTAAGTGATTAAACAGTGTTCTGTTTCTGGCTGGTATAATTACAGCTTCCAAAGGATCTGCATATCCTAAGGAAGGGGCTAGGTTGTTTTTTATTCCACCTACAGCATTAAGGATTTCAAGCCCAGTTTAAGAGTTTCTTTGGTAGATCTGTATTTTATTCCTTTGTTAAAGTTACAACATCTCCATGTTTTGGTGCTCCATTGCTCTGTTTCAGGTGTGCAAGTACGACTATGTGGAAGTCCGCAGTGGTCTCTCCACTGAATCCAAACTTCACGGCAAATTCTGCGGCTCTGCAAAGCTGGACCCCATCACCTCCCACTCCAACAACATGCGTGTGGAGTTCAAGTCTGACAACACCGTAGCCAAAAGGGGCTTCAAGGCCCATTTCTTCTCTGGTGTGCAGTAAAGCCCCACATTACTCTAAACGTGGCCAAATCGCTAGTTTTAGCCCTGAAGCTACAAAGCTAATGTAGGCAACAAGTCAAGGAAAGCTTATACCCCACCAATAAGCATGATGCAAACTGCATGTCTAAAGCATCACATATTTTCCTCACTATATCACAGTACTATAATCAAGACAATACTATTATCGTAAGTAGAATCAGTATAACACAGCACAACACATCTAACTTCCTTAATGACGTGGATGTGGATAAAAATGTGGATAAATGAGATCCATTAGGCATGAAAAGAGGTAATCACACTTTAATAAAAAGGTGCTCTGGCAAAACCAGAAACCAAACAAAAATGATGCCACTCTGCCTATGAAAGCCACAGCTGCAAATAGTAAGTGAGCTCTTTGGAATTAACAGGGTTTCTGCATGCGCTCTGATTGTTATCTAAGTCATTATGGACAAACACAATCTACCTAAACTAATAACACACTTTTATTAAGCAGGCTGAGTAACAGTGCAGACTTGAAACAATATATGTGCATCTGTGCTAATGACTGCTGCAAGAGCTAATTGCCAAAAGGAGTTTCAGTTAGGGAGATGAGATTGGAAGTGTGGGTTTCACAGGTGCTTTGCTCATTAAATAAAGCAGCACACAAAGCCTGACAAATCCATCAACGTAAAAAAAGGTTAGCGTGAACCGTGAACAGCCTTCAGAAGACCTCAGAAGACGTGCTTATAGAGACGCATGAAGCTAGAAATGCTACAAAAGCATTGCTAAAGACCTGGATGTACATCAATCCATGTACATCAACAGTTGCTGCTCATCTCCAATGTGAAGCATGCTAGAGGGAGCATCATGGTTTGAGACTGCTTTGCTGCCTCAGAATTTGGATACCTTGCAATCATTAGGGGAAACCATGAATTCAAAGGTGTATCAAAACCTTTGACAGGAGAATGTAAGCACAGCATCCGTGACCTCAAGCTAAGGAGACTCTGGGTGATGCAACAATACAGTAACCCAAAGCATGTAAGTAAATCAATTAAGGAATGTCTGAACTAGAAGATTTGTGCTTTGGAATGTCCAGGTTAGCATTCTGGCCTTCACCCTATCGAGATGCTGTGGCATGACCTGAGGAGAGCTGTGCAAGCAAGGCATCCCAGAAATACTGATGAACTGAAACCCAGGGAGGAATGGTTCAGAATTCCTCATCATGGTGTTAATCTGATTTTCAGCTACAAGAAAAGGTTGGTGGAGGTGATGGTGCTAAAGGAGGACCTACAGGTTATTAAATACAAATACATTTCATACCTGCACAGTGGATGTTACTCAATGTGCTTCATTAGAGGCATGCATATTACATTTGTGTATATTTGTGACCTAGATAACAGCCAGACCACACTTTTCAGTAGTCAGTGCTGAAATCCCGGTAATTCCACAGAGTTCACTAGTTCACAGATTTGAAGAAAGCACATGATTTAATTCTGTTTAAAATTAGTCTTGTTTGGTTTAAGGTGTTTCTTTTGCTTTCTGTGCTTTTTGGGTTTAAGCTCTGCTCTTATACATTTTGCTTCTGGTTTTAACCACAGAGTCAAATCTATCCCACACAGCTGCATCTGAGCTAACACTAAAGCCATGCCTGCCAACAGTCTCTGATATGATCACTGGTGTACACACACACACACACACACATCCACACACACATCAGTGTGCCTGAGTTATTCAATCAGCCTCTCTGATGTTATGCATTATAATTTTTTAGGAAGCACGAGCTGTCTGATCTTTGTTTTTCACCAGAGGGCAGTGTAGAGCAGAGTTTGGTGTGGTGGTGCCGAGTGGGAGCGGAGCAGTATGATGTTAACCGGCATGGAGCAGGTTTTCCGAAAGTCGGAGAGTCTGTGTTCTCTCATCCTCCAAACCTTTTTCCACACTAATTACCTCTGTTGAATATGAGTGATGAGTGACGACCATTCTCCGTCACTGCAGAGCTGGTCAGCAGACATACATACTCTAAAGACTCTTACTTACTTTTGGCTTGCAGCAAAGGTCTAGTCAAGTCTCATGTCATCCATGCAGAATGGAAATGTCTGCTGCTCCACTACACTCACATGCTTTGGTGTGGAGCCTGCATCCTAACCTCCTAATCTCGCTGAAAACTTTAAGCCATGTCACATACTGTGGATTTGTGGTCTGGGATTAATATAGTACAGCTACAGGGATGCTGGATGGTACTGGTACTGTCATTGGTGGCGCACACAAGATACATCCAATGTGTGACTTTAAGAGACTTTTACAGGTTTTTGTTCATTATTATTTTCATGTACTGTTTATATTTATAAAATATTATTTTCCTAATAATTCAAATTAAAGTATGAGGTCCCAAATGTGTGAAGATTTACACATGCTAACTGGTGGGGTATTAACTTCCTTTACTTCGTAGCTGCATTAGCCTTGTGACTTATGCTAAAACGTCAGACACCAGTCTTGTGTTGTCTGTTGAATTGTATTTGGGGTTCATTTGAATTACTGATCTGATTAATAGATGGCTCAAGAAAACCTATAAAGCAGTATTGAGCCTTGCTTCCTCATCTCTATCCTCCTTCATGACTCCTATAGTTATGTGGATTAAAACATCTACACCTCACTGTCTGACAGATAGAGCTCATCAGTATGATGATTTGAGCAGCGTGAATGAACTGCTGTGTTGGTTGAGATTGCGTGTCAGACTGCGTACCCCTGTGAGTGCTGACAATTTGTTGACTTTTTCATTTTCTCTTCCCGCAGACAAGGATGAATGCTCGAGGGAGAACGGTGGCTGTCAGCATGAGTGTGTGAACACATTCGGGAGTTACACCTGCCAGTGCCGGGGCGGATTCATCTTGCATGATAACAAACACGACTGCAAGGAAGGTACTATTAACTCTGAACACCGTATACTGTAGATAAGGAACGCCGCCCCCTGCTGATTGCATGCAAAACCCAGTTAAAACATGGAAATCCGCCGATTTTGCTAAATATCTTTGTAGTTCAGTGTTCGAGATGTAAGCAGAGCCATTCAGAGAGGTTTGGTGTGAAATGGTTGATTGTAGAGGTTTCTTTACAGTGGTGTTCATGGGAACCAGGGCCTGTCATGTCTACAACACAAATATCGACATTTTATTTACCACCCAGAGCCATCAGTAAACTTAAATCAGAGTTTCTGTATGTAGGCTGTATGTTGATGATGAAAACCAGTGGAAAATTGTGAGGATGGACAGACAGACTGTGACGCACGCTGAGCTAAAAGCAAAGCTAGGTTTATTGAACAGGCTTGTAGCACAACACAGCAGCAACAAGACACAAGCGAACAAAACCAAGAGGGCAAGGACAGAGTCAGAGTAGCGAGACGAGCAGAAGTCAGAACCAGGGAAACAATCAGACCAGCAACAGTATCCAAAGGGGAAAGACAAAGAGTAAACCAGGAAGTCAAAAGGGAGTCAAACCAAGTAAGCAAACGAGAATAATCACAGGAAGAAACGCTCGGTACGCACAAAGAGGCAATACTTCGCACTGGGTCAGTGGGAGAGAGGGGTATTTGTACCGGGTGCTAATCAGCCTCAGGTGAAGTCAATATTCCGGGGACCTAGACCTGAGAGACGGAGCGGAACTGGGAGATGGTGGACATGTGACTATGCTGTCATCAAGTAGTGGATTATGGGAAACCGAGTCCAGGAGATTGGGGATGGGAGGAGAGCCAGCAGGCGTGACAAAAATCAAAAAAAAATTTCTTTGGGGACTGTTTCGCTTCACATTGAGCTGCATGTATTCTTTTAGCATAAGTGTATTTTAAGCCCCAAATATCCTGAAATTATTGTACAACAATGAGTCATCAAGGAACATATTCATAACCATACTGTGTAATAACCATTGGAATAAATTTTTGAGATTCTGTTAGTTTCTCTACAACAGAGACAGAAAAAAGAAAGACTGAGCGTGTCAGGGGAAGTGCAAGTCTGAGAGAGACGTAAGGGTAAAGAGGGGAGAATGAAAGTGAGAGATGTAAGAGAGAAATAAAATGAGTAGTGTTTATATGTTCATCAGTTCTTTGTTTTTAATTAATTTCACATTTTGGTTTTTGATTTTACAGTTAGTTTCAGTTTTAGTTAAGCTTTTATTATTATGGTGAACACTTTTTACTCTGTGATTCTGTTCAGTTTTGGTCAGTTTTGCAGTGAAAATTATAATCCTGGTTTAGTTTTGTCTTTTTTTATTAGATTTTTTATGTTTCTTAAACAGTGCTTTTTATTTTTTAGTACAGTTCAGTTTAGTTTTAGTGACCTACAATAACCCTGTGAAGTCAGCACTTTCACTTTTTGTATAATTCAGTATGTGTTGATTCAGTTGAGTGTGTTTCAGTGTTATTCTGAAAAGTGTAAACCAGTAAAGATAAAGAATCCTTTAGTTTGACGTCTTACTCCTGCTGTAATTCAGAATCAGTGAATTTGCTCACGTCCAGGACAAACATTCCTGCTGCAGTACACAGAGTGCACAGCAGGAGATGAATCCAGATCTGATCAGTTGAGGGCTGAGTGTGAGGATCTAGAGTTAATCAGTGTAAAGGACACTAGAGTGGTCAGCTACTCTTTCCACTCTAAACGCTGAGATTGAAGTCCAGCTGTTATTTAAACTGAGCTGATGAAAGTCGTAGGTGATGTGAATCCCAGCTGCAGAGAACACTCTAATCATGACTTTAAGTGTGAGTGACGAGAACCACAGACACCCACAAACACATCAGCATGACTCCACAGTAAAGATCACCACTCAGTCTTATTTCAGGCCTTATTTCCAGTAACAAGGAAATTATCTGCCGACATATTAGGACATTTTACTAAATACACTTACAAAAAGCCTTTTTTACAGGCAGTGTCTTTGTTTTTCCCAGTTTTTCTAGTTGACATTTTTCATTTTCTTTTTTACTTTTTGTAAATGGTTTTAATAATTTTAATCAACCATACTGGCAGATAACAAGGCTTGTTTCAAGCATGTTTCCTAAAATGAACAAAATTATTTGCCAATATAGTAAAAAGATTTTGCTTTTTATAATCACTTAGAACAAGTAGAATATTAAAAATCCTAAAATGAGCATACACCAGTCCCAATGGTTTAAGATGTACAGAGCCATTTAGAGTGGTTTAATGTGAAAAAGTTAAACACAGAGCCTCAGATTTCCTTGATGAGAACGGGGTGTCACCATGTCAATAATACAAATACAGCTATCTGAACCACCAGTGAAGCTATATCCAGTTCATGAGAGGTTTTCTTGGCGATGATTAGTAACCTAAGGAGTGTTCTGGTGCTTTCTTTTGTGGTTTCTATTAATTGCACCACAAAGAAATTATATAATGGCAAGTGAAATGGTCTTTATATACAAATATATATGTGCTATGTAGTCTATATAGTCTATATGTATGTATGATGCTTGTCATGTTGAAACGATTTAATTGAATAATTTTTTAAAATTTAATAATTGTGCTTCTTTATAAAAAAATGAATGTACCTAACTGGGAACTAAGACTTAAGACAATGTACTTTTCTAATGCTACTAAAATATGACATGGGGATGTTTCCTTTATTGTAAAAATAACATGACAAAATATATTCTCCATTTAGAATATGTTTAGATATCTTATTTAATCTCAATTTTAATCTTTAATTTTAAAAATGTCTTACTCAATCAACTATAAATAGAGTAATGGGGGGGCTTTTTTTGGTCACGTTAGGGGAATAAAATGTTGTTGGTGTTTGTGTTTACAGCGGGCTGTGACCAGGTCATCACCAGCGTAACCGGCACCATCACCAGCCCTAACTGGCCGGATAAGTACCCCAGTAAAAAAGCCTGTACCTGGGCCCTGTCCACCACACCTGGTCACCGCATCAAGCTGGTACATTCAGATCCATTCATGCCTTCCTTCTGATCGCTCCTTTAGTTTGATTGACTTGACTTTAAATGATCCTCTATAAACAGTGAACATACATACAGACTATCTCTCATTTACTATAGTTTACTGGTGGGACTTATGCTATGGACACACCCACTACTCAGATGGCTTTTTTCTGAAGAGCTTATAAATCTTTGAATTGTTCTGTGAAGTTGTATTGAAGGACTACATTTTGTCTGAGCCACATGTGTAGCATTGTGCCCCTAGTCTCTTTCTCTTTCTCTCAGGCCATTAATGATATCGACATGGAGAGCCACCTGGAGTGTTCCTATGATCATTTGGAGATTTATGATGGTCCTGATGGTTGGGCACACAGTCTGGGGAGATTCTGCGGTGGTAAAAAGCCTTCGCCTGTCGTCTCCAGTGGGAATAAGATGTTTTTGCGGTTCTTTTCCGATAACTCTGTGCAGAAGAGGGGCTTTGAGGCTTCTTACAGTGCAGGTACCTTCATCTTCCCCAGAAATCAAATCAAAGCCTTGTTGCACCACCAGTCGACATGTGTACACATAACAGATTAAAGAGACAGGGCCCTTTGGTTTGCTTCTGGTTTAGTAGATATGATGTTCAGGTCATATTAAGCCATGACTGAATAGACTTAATAGTTTTGTGAAAAATTATATGTTTGGTGTCTGAAACTTGCTTTTTTAGTTTTGTTGGTGGAGGTACAAAGCTAGAAAGAACCTGATGTACATCCCTAACAGCTTTCTCTCAAAAAGTTATTACTTTAAATTGTTATGAATATGTTACATGTTGTTTGAGACACACTGTTTTGTGATATTGTTGTGATCAGTTATTATTTAGTTCAAGCCACAGCACCTGCAGGATGTTGTGAAACAAAATAGTGGCCAAAGAAAGACTAACAAAGCATCTTTGGTGGTTCTCAGACCCCATTGGTGCCTGTGATTTGAAGTGGCTTGGGATAACAGTATGTCATAAAACTTAATAAGAAAAGAATTATAAAATCCAATAAACCAGGCAACAAAAGCAATTTTCTGGAAACAAAATGCACCCTACCCACACATTTTGGTTGTCCACTCATAAGCAAGTGGTGTAACAATTGTGTATTTTTACTTTATTTGCCACTATATTGCCTGATTTCTGGTATAAAACAATTTGTGTAGGCACCCAAAAACATCTATGTTCCTAAGACATTTTAGCTTGTGAGCTTTCTAGTAATAAGCATGTGGAAGCCCATTTTCCCCATGTAAAAGAAAAAAGGCCATATAGTAAGTCATAATTATGAGAAAGTAAGTCATAATTATGAGAAAGTAAGTCATAATTATGAGAAAGTCATAAATGCTAAGAATGAGATAATAACTAATATAAGAAAATGCCTATGAGTCATAACTATGAGATGCTAAGTCATAATTAGATAGAAAATAAAACCATAATTATGTGAGAATCTTCCCTGAGTGTGTCTTGAGAAGAAAAACATTGAGAAGCCCTGAGCTAAAAACAAAGTTAGCATAGCTAACCAGAAAAACTAGGCATTGTAGTGTACTTGATGTTGGTATGCTAGTCAAAACTTTAGCTACTAAAACTTTTAGCTGCTAAAAGATTAGCACAAATCACCATAAAATGCCTTGTGGTATATATGTTTTTACTGCAGGTATCACTAAAGAGTTTTGCTAGTGCTTTACATGTTTAGAGATGTAGCTGTGCTGCATGCTAATTGCTGGGGTATGGGCCTCCTTTAAATGGTAGCTACATTATCCTCATGCCTCCTGTGCTATGATTTAAAAAACTAATTTTAGAAAACCAAATATCTTATTTGATTGAATACATGGGTATTTTATTTGGTTTAAGGGAAGGAAGCAACAGTTTGATTAGATTTTTCCCTCAACTCTTGAAATGTTGTTGGTGTTCTCCAGAGTGTGGAGGAAGTCTGAAGGCTGAAGTGAAGACCAAAGACTTTTACTCCCACGCGCAGTTTGGAGACAACAACTACCCCGGAGCTTTAGACTGTGAGTGGGTGATCTCAGCAGAGAAAGGCTACGGTGTGGAGCTCATCTTCCAAACCTTCGAGCTGGAAGAGGAAGCGGACTGTGGATATGATTACATAGAGCTGTTCGACGGAGCGGACACTAAAGCACCGAGGCTGGGCCGTTACTGTGGCTCTGGGGTAAAGTTTGTCACTCATGGTCTCTTATGCATCTCATTATACATCTACACTGCCTTTCAGACGCTTCAGTGCAGCTAGCGTTTCAGAATGTCTCCAATAAATTAGCATTAGTTGGTTTGCAATGAAGCATAAAGAGGCAAAAGTTACAAAGTTTTCTTTTTTACCCAAATATAATCAGCCAAAGACCTGTTTGATGTCAAAACCATGCTTCTACAAATTTTAAGTTTGAATTTTAAATATATACATAATATTGCTAAAATACTGCATTGTGAAATTCCTGTAGCACTCCACCGTTCCACCACATCCCAGAGTCTTTTAATGGATTTAGAGCCAGTAACTTGGAAGGCCACCTTCACTGAGTCTCCTGTTCATGAAACCAGTTTGCTGTGACTTTTGCTTTGTGTCGTGGTGCATTGTCATGCCAGAAGTAGTCGTTAGATGATAAAAAATTATCTTCATGATGGAACGCACATGGCCATTGCTCAAATAGAATGCAGGATTCAGGAAATTATTAATTGATTATAATGGGCACAAAGTGTGCCAAGAAGACACTCCCCACATCAGTACACCACCACCAGCCTGAACTGTTGACACATGGCAGGTTGGGTCCATGGATTCCTGCTGTTGGAATTAAAATCTGACTCACCTCAGCAGAAATCAGGATTCATCAGACTAGGCTACATATTTCCTATTCTTCGGCTGTCCAGTTTTGGTGGGACTGTGCCCACTGCAGCCTCTGCTTTCTGTTCTTGGTTGACAGTAGTGGAAACTGATGTGATCTTCTGCTGTGGTATCTTTAAGGTTCATTGTGCTGTTTGTTGTAGAGAATGGTTATCTGAGTCACTGTAGCCTTTCTGTCAGAACCAGTCTGGCCATTCTCCACCAACCTCCCTCATCTACAAGGTGTTTCCATTTGCCGAACTGGTGCAAACTGGATGTTCTTTTCTTTATTTCACCGTTCTGTATAGACTGTTGTGTGATAACAAGAAATATTGTCATATTGCCCAGCTCTACTCTAGCTCTACTCTTGCTCTATAGCATCCATATTCACGTGGGAAACATTACTCTAATAAAACTACTTTACATTACATCTTAGCTACCTCAGAATTGTAGCTCCAGTGCTACAACATTGAAATACACATTCAGACACCGAACATGTCCTGGCTGACTGATTACAATGATTTTTTTTTACAATGATAAGTTTTGATCAACCATTGCTGTAATACTGAATGATTGTACTTGCTGTTCTTTAGCCGCCAGAGGAAATCTACTCAGCCGGTGATGCCATCGTGATCAGGTTCCACTCAGATGACACAATCAGTAAGAAGGGTTTCCATGTGCGATACACCAGCACCAAGTTTCAGGACACACTTCACACAAGCAAATGAGCTCTTTTTTTAAAGCAGCGGAAGGACCCCAGAGGAGAAGACAGCAGCTCAGGAATCCCAACCACCTCTACTGGAGCTGTTTACTGAGGCTATCTCTTCAAAAAACTGACCACTCTTCAGGCTGGATGGACTGAGGGCAGCCAGCAAGTTTACACTTTTAACCTTATCAGCTCTGAAAGGAGGAAGAAACGAGCCTTACTGCTGTGAAATGTGACCGAACAGCACACCCTAGATTGGTCCTTTAAAAACTTCACTGATAGCATGTTTTAAAACAGAAGGAAACTGGCCACCAAGCTGGACTGTGTTTCCTGAAAGCATCGTTGAACACCAGACTTCATCTTTTCACTATGGTAGTTGTTCAGCGACACTTTCAGGAAGTGTACCCCTGATCTGTTACTGAGTGTTGTGCCATGTTGTTAATAGGATAGGTAGGTCATGCTCCACCTGCAAGCGTGATCTATCATAGCTACTGTTGTGAGCTTTGACAAGCTTTACAGAACACTGATAAAAACCCATTCAGGTTAATGAGAACTGTAGAACCCAGTTGTTTATTTGTGGGTGGAGCATGGAGAGGCCTCTGTTTGATTTCTCTGCCTTGATGAGAGTGTGGATTGGTTTTTGTGTGTTTTGGGTCTTTTGACTGGACATCTATTGGCCCATGTTTACAAAGAATAGGAGTGCTGATCTAGGATCAGATTCCTGTCTTATGACTTCAGTCACAGAAACAGATCCTAGATCAGCACTCCTGGTCTGAGAAGCATCATGAAAGAGGGGCTTTGAAAGCAGCCCACACAGACATTTCTCCAGCGCATGCTCTGCTTAATTTTAGCACTCCTGTCAATGCTTGCCTAAATTGGAAAGGATTAAAGGAACAGCAGTGATTTTAAAGGACTAATAAACATATTCCAAGACAGCAGCTGTTTTGTAGCTTATTTATTCTGTCTTATTAAGCGTATTAACCTTTTTTAGTCAAGACATTTATATAAGAATTTGGTTCAAACTTCTTAAGACATCTATGCTTTGAAATCTGTGCTTATGAACATTTTAAATATGTTTTAAAGATTTTAAAGGAGCAGTGTGTAAGACTTGTGAGGGGTATCTATTAGAAGAAAGCTCACCAGACAAAAAAAAAATTGTCACCTGTGACTAAATAGCAGATTGTACCTCCACCAGCACAAATACAGCTATGACTCGATTTGGCATGGACTGGACAAGCTTCTGGAGGTGGGCTACATCAGTGTTTAGACGCTCTTGCATCAAAGAATTGTTCAGTTGGGTCAGATTTGGTGGATGCCTTCCCTGGCACAATTCTAATAGGAATTTACTGTAGACTGGAATTTTTCCCACTCCTGATAGACTCATATGACCATACCCTTCCATACGCCTGAAAATTCAACTACTTCCTTCGCACTATGGCCTTTGGGACGCCCAATGCAATCACTTCTTTTTGCCAATCTGCTTTGGACCCATTTTCCACACATCAGAAAAGACATTCACTGCAGTGTAGCAGCTCTTCTCAATCTATGACACCCCACAGACATTCATAGGCCAATCGTCCTCGTGCAACACAGTGTGTTGTGGTTAGCTCCGAATAGGCCATTCATATCTACATTTGAGTGGGTCCTTTTCCGGTGGGGGCTGCCATGTGGTGGCCCAGATTTGACAAACCACAAATTAGTTCCTGCATTGAAGCACCATCTTAAATTTGGTGATGCTGTAGCATCAGCTGGGAGAAATATTTAAGATTTTAAGATTTAAATCCCTTGTTGATCCCACAGTAGGGAATTTTAGTCTCCACATTTAACCCATCCGTGAAGTAAAACACCACAAACACACTCACTAGTGAACACACTAGGGGGCAGTGAGCACACTTACCCGGACCGGTGGGCAGCCCTATCCATGGCACCCGGGGAGCAGTTGGGGGTTGGGTGCCTTGCTCATGGGCACCTCAGTCATTACTGTAGGCTCAGGGAATCAAACCAGCGACCCTCCGGTCACAAGGCTGGTTCCCTCACCTCCAGCCCACGACTGCCCCAAATAGAAAATGTAATCCTTCTTGAAATTTCTCGGTAGTGCTGTGCATAAAACATTGTCCATGAAGGATTATTACTATTTTTTTGAAAAAAAAAAAAAATACCAGCATTACAACTATGATGCTGGATCATTCTCATCTCGGGATGCTGCACATTGAGAAGAGAATGGTGAGGTGAGCAATCTTTCACTGTACTGTAATTTAAAGGGACAGGCACTTAACCTGGCCGTTTCCATCATGGCTGTTTAGATAGGGGAAGAAGGCAGCTGTGCTGCTTCATCTTTGTAGCGCATCAACCAAAGAATTTCATGTGTATTCCTTTAAGACCTTCGAGACCGCAGAGTCACCCTTAAATTTTCTAAATATGCTGTTCACTCCCCAGTCCAGACAGCGCTTTAGAATTCTTCTTGTTACCAATCAGAAGAGGGTTCATTTACATATAATCAGTCTGAAAAGTGAAGTAACATAAATAAAATAATATATTATTATTATTATTATTATTATTATTATACAAACAGCCAATTGGGTAAAAAGGTTTGACTGGGCTTTGCAATGAACATTATGAAACATTATGTTCACAAGGAATTGATTAATTTGAATACCGCTTTTACCACCAGCTAATCAGTCTTGTGTGCATTTAAAGGATAAAATCTGATTAAAGTTCCTTATTCTGTCATCTGATCTCCATCCACACAATCACAGCTCACACCAAATCTCCATCACATTCTTCTGGATGTAATTTCAGCCTGAAAGATCAGGTGCACCCCCTAGTGTTTCCTGGGAACACTGAATCTCCTGATACTACAGTGATTTATTTCTGACTTGTGAAGGTGAATATACTGCTGTCAGTCCCAGACCACACTGTTCATAATGTTATAATGCCATTTTTTTATGATGTCAAACTTAAAGAAGGAATAAAAACATGTAATTAAATATGTAATTATATTTAAACAGACATGCAGTCAACTATGAATATGAAATTCCCCTGATTTTCCAATTTGGTTATGGTTATAATAAAAGCATTATCGTTCCGTGTGATGTGATGTGAATAAATTCATTTGTAGGCAAACTTATCAGCACAGGTTTCTTAACGGTGGTGGTGATGGGAACTAGGGATCATCATATCTACAGCATAAATATTGTCATTTTATTTGCTAGTCAAGCGAATCCTAAAACAGTGTCTCAGATATCAGGAAGTGTAATTTAGACCAGTTCATGTAATAGCTTTCTGGGTGATTCCTATCATTACCACTGTAAACAGTTTTAACTCAAACAAGAAGCTGGCATATGCCCTTAACAAGAAATGCTACCAGCATTGAAAGAATGATGCAGATATTTTAATGACCCAAAGCAGCTTATCAGAGACGAAGTAATGATATTAAGCCCAGAAGAAGTTATTAGTAATTCTCTAGAACGGCTGAAACAGGTGGTTCCTTAAGGATCCGTAGTAAAGAAAATGGTGTTTTATGTATGTATATATATATATATATATATATATATATATATATATATATTTATATATATGGAAGATTTTTTCAAAATGAAAAAAGTACTACACATCCATACAACACAGTGTTGGCTCTATGTACAACAACCTGCTTTACTAAAGAACCCTTGAAGAACCATCCATTTTAAGTATGTCCATCTAAACCACTTATACATTCATTTATGGCCAGTCCATCACAGGACTCTTAACCACTTAATTCTGTAGATATTTTGAGTTCTGTAAGGCATAACAGTTATTAGTCAGATAATAGCCTTAATAATATCCATTATCATAATAATGTTAAGTTCATTAACATAACATACATTATGTTTATAGCCCTGCATAACCCACAAAGACGCACAAAATGAGTATTACATTAAACATCAATAGAAAGCCCTCATATTTTCACAGGTTTTATTGATCTGAGGATTACACATTATTGCACTCTGTGATGGTTTCAGAGCTGCTGGTGGTGATACATTCACTTACAAAACATATGCATACAAATCCTCAGCAGCTGCAGCATTTATCCCTCATAAGCTGCTGATCTGTGACTGCGTTCCATCACCTGAACAACATGATCCACTCACTTCTTTTGAATCTTGCATGTTTTGAGAATATTAAAGCAATAGATTGCCAAAAAATCCAATACCCAGTACCCCAAATGTAGTCATGTCGGGCTGAAGTTCACTCCTTAAGTTTTAGCACCAGAGCTACGAGACTAATGTAGCTAACAAGTAATAGAATTTTATAGCCCTTCAAGTAGCATGTCTAAATCATTACACATTTGCCCCAAACTGTTAAGTAACTTCTAATGTTTGTTTATGTACTGTTTTTGTTTGTTTGTTTGTTTGTTTGTTTACAATGTCTTGACTGAACTACATTGAAAGAGTTGGAAGACTTTTTGGCAAACCAAAGCTTTAAAAGACAGAAAGGCAACAGTCTTGGTTCAGAGTCGGAAACTCTTCATTAAAAACGGATCACTGTCTTTACTGATATAAAACACTAATATTACACCAAATCAAACAAAAACAGCAAAATATACTATTTTTGCTTGAATGCTATAAATATATACGACTTTCCTAAAGTACTGCATAGGTAAAGTCTTCATAACTAACATGTAGCTTACAAAGAGCCGGAGATCACAAAGCATCTCAGAATAGAGAGGACTGCTTTTTGTCACTGGAAATCACAGCCTAAAAACTGGATTTGGATCTGTAGAGATATTCTGAGATGCTTTGAGGGCTCTATAAATGCATAAATGACCCAGGACCAGCCTGGGAACAATAAACATCAGTAAAAGTTAATATGGTCCACTGTAAATGCCCTTGCAAAGAGAAATTCTGTTGATTTTTCAAATTTGCTGCATAATTCAGTGTTTGAGATGTAAACAGTCAGAGTTGTCTGGTGTGAAATGGTTGATTGTAGAGACTCAGATTTCTTTAGAGTGGTGGTGATGGGAACCAGGGGTCACTATGTGTACAACACAAATATAGATATTTTATTTACTTTCCTGAACCAGCAGTGGCCCCACATGTGAGCTTTCTTTGCCTTGCATGTATCCTGCGAGCATTAATAGATTTCAAGGCCAAAATCTTGTTAAGACTATCATAAATTATTGCCTCACATAATAGGCAGTGCATTTATAACCACTGCATGTAATAACACTTTGTGAGGGAACTGTGAGGGTTCCTGTCACCACCACTGTGAACAGTGTTGACTCACAGTAGTTACTCTAGAACTCATCTCTCTGGATGACTTTGTTTACATCATTATAAAGAATTACTTTATGGAAAACCTGAAAAATCAGTGAAAGTCCTCTTAAACAGACAATCTAATAAATATCTACTTAACTCACCTCAGCCTTTCCCCAACTTTAAACCTAACCCTTAAACATAAACGTGTAACCCAAAACCCAACCTGAGCTTTACCAGATGATCTCAGCACTGGTAAATGACTACAGATGTCCATCAAAATAAAGATGGAGTATATGTACTCAGGTTTTGACCTTGGAGTCACACAATCCCGCGCTTTCTGTTCTTTAAACAGTTCGTGCAGGTAGTGTCAAAGTACGGCGACTACATATCTGCAGAATACACTGCCCATATAAAGCTTAGAAAAACCTAACTTTTTAAAAATGTTATTAGCACATTAACACTTTTTCTTTCTCAGATTTCTTTTCTCAGCCACTTAACGCCCACTTTGTCCCCTTCTTGTGATGCCACCTTTTAGGTGTTTAAAGCACCTCTGGAGTTACAAAATAAGCTTTTAGCAATAGTTTATACAAGAAACCTGGCAAATCATTATTAAGACATGACCTGCTCTCCATACTAAGAAGATACAATGATGAACATTAAGTTGAGAAGATGAATACACTCATCATCAAAAGAATAGCTGCACAAAGAGTTACAGCCAGCAGGAATTACCCGCCAGGAATGAAACTTGGTGGGAAGGTATGCCCTCCATGAGTCATCCTGTTAGTGCCAGCACCATTGGCAGATGGCTGCATGGCGTTACAAAGACTGCCCTTAACACCAAGTCAACCACATCAGATAATTAACAAATCCATATGTGTAGCTCAATAAATATAACCCATATCACTGAAAATATATCACCATTTATTGTTCCTGGTTCCCTATATCTTCCTTCTGAATAGCATTCCAATCCAACACTACCTTCTGGGTGCAACTGTTCTTTTGATGATGAGTGTTTATAAGCACATCATTAGCACAGAGCTGGTTTATATTTATTCATAGGTATATTTCTATGAGTATAAATTGATCTTCTGAGTGAAAATAAGTTAACACATTCTCAACAGAGAACACACTTAAATTTGAGATTTTGAGTCGACATGTTTGAACAAAATAATACTGAAAATGAAACTAAATGCAATAAATTAACAATACTTGTACATTAAAAGGGACCTGCTTTCCTTTTTTCTTCTCTTGTGTGGCTTTTTGGGCATTTAAACGGTCAGCCAAATTACAAGGCCGAAAGAAGGAGAAACTGTTTCCCACAAAACACACTTTTCTGCCTGAGACGCCTTGTTGAAGTCCAGCCCCTTTCTCTGCTACAAGGTGATGTAATCTTGTAACGCAATCTTTATGTCCCACCTACCAGCAAGCTTGGCACACCCTCTCACACATAGAGCTACAACAGTACAAGGGTATCACTCTGAAACATCCTGCTCCAGCCTAGCTTGTGAAGGTGAATTTTTCATTTTCAATTTCCTGCTGCTCTTTCTCTCTGTATTTTTTATATATTTTTATATATTTATGTATATTTTATTTATTTAAGTACTGCTGTCTGGGTGAAACTGGGTCCTTGGGTACCACAATTTTGTTCCACCCCATGTACCACCTGTGATGCGAATGACAATAAAGTCTCCTTGAATCCTTGAATCTACCAGGTTGTTCCTACCTTTCAGAATCAGACTTTGACTCAAAGTAATTTGCAAAACTGACACAGAGTGTGGGGGACGGAATTTTTGTTGGCAGTTGACCAATCAGAACACACTGGGCTCCTCAGGAAACGGGGCCTAAAGACACAAAGAGCTATAGTACTGTATAATATGAGGAAAATAAAGCGGTTTGGGGAATTTGAAGCATACAAATCTATTGTAGTGGAACCCAAAAGCATAATAGGTCCTGTTAAATTGTGCAGAATTGTGTTCTCTGTAGAAGATGCATTACCATTGTTTCACACACACACAGGCACATATATATATATATATATATATATATATATATATATATATATATATATATATATATATATATATATATAGTATTTATCTGGGCAGTATGTGTGTTTTGGTTGTGAAAGCATATACAACATTAGAATAAATACAAATATGAACACAGTGGTCAGTAGTGTTGTTCTGAGTAAAATTATGAATACATAAGTTAGAAGAATACAGTTAGAAGAACTTGTCCCTGACATGTCACTGCATACATATCACATAAAATCATTACTTTTTGTGTTTTGTGTGTGGTTTGCTAGTGCGTTCTCAAATTTTAGTATTTCTCTAATAATGTTTAATGGAAATGTGGAAACACATACAGCCCAGATAAATTGCCTTTTTAATAAAATATATAATATATTGTTTATGTGTCTAAGACTTTTGCACAATACTGATTATGTGTATTGTGTGCTAGCACAACCTTTTTTCTTCTTATTAATTAATGAGCAGTTGTTTGTTTTTACAATCAGATTTTGGGCATGAAGACTTTCAAAGGTTCATTCTCATGCACTTTGTCCAGGAAGCCCAGGTTGAAGTAGGGGTAGAGGGTTTCAGTGAAAGTGTCCCTAAAAGTGTAGAGGTGCGTCATGCTCTCTGCATTGTAGAAGGACACCAGGCCTCTCCTGTAGTCCAGATAGACACCGATCCGATCCAGCTGCTCGTCCAGGGACAGAACAGTAGGGGGAGATGTCCCAGCCATGTACTGAACGCCATAGGACAAAGAGATAGTCCAGAAGCCGTTGGCCGGCATGGCTTTGATGACTCCTTTTCTGGGTACAGATTCTCTGGCCACTCCCACCGTCCACACCGCGCTGCTGTACACCTCGATCTCCCAGTAGTGGCGGCCATGTGTAAAGCCCTGACTGCCCAGCAGGGACAGCGCAGCATTAAAGCGCTGAGGGTTGTCCTGGACTGCGCTATTGAACGTCTGGTAGCGGACACAGGTCAAAGAGGGGGTCAGGCTCAGCCAAGGGTTCGCTGTGCTCGAGTTAAAGGTGATCGCAGACGGCACTGTGGTAAAAGAAGAGAAAGATGAAGGTGATTATGAAGTATGGTTATCATTACCAGTTATTACCATATTATTAACATAATATCCCCATCAGCACAGACATGTGTGGTGTCTAAAGTCTAATATTAGTTGTTCTTTGAATTATTCAGTGTTTATTATGAATGATTCAGTGTCCACTATGCAATACTGTATTCAGTTTATGACATGCATTGTTAAAATAACTACTGTTAATATTTCAGTTTCTACCATGAATTACTAAATACGTTTTATAACTCACTGAGAAATGCCTAGGGGTAAATGTATTTGTTAATCATTATTAATAATAAATTATTATTAACATTGAATCTGTGGTATAATTTAACTGCATTAAAGCCAATCTGTATAATCTGAAAGTGTAGACCCGCATAAAGAATCTTGTGGACCATAACTGAAATAAAAGATCCTACATTACTAAAGGGGAAGCATGGCACGTGTGATCCACTAGGGGGCAACATAGAGCTGTGTACAGAGCTGTGAGTTATGGAGCACTGACATAATACACTATGAATGAGTAATGTGTGGATGTGTAATTAGTCATTTACAAGTTTAAAAGAAGAGAGAAACACGTTTTTCAAGAAAAAAGACTAGATCATCCTTCCCCACTGGGAAAGTGCCTTTAAAATGTACCTATGAGAGTAACTGTTTTTAGGTGGGCAATATGAACATGATAAATTTTATCATGATAAGCAATATTCTTTTCTGAATATACTATTGATTTCATCATCACATCAACACAAAACCAACCATCTGCACGCTTCATTACAATAAGAGCACATTTTGCCGTGTTTAACTGAATTTAATACAGTTAAAATATAATTTTACAAATCATCCTAAACATGGGCCTATTTTTTAAATACACTGTACATGTAAATATACCACCAACAATTTCTATACATTTATTTTCAGGAAGGTTATGATTTTAGAAGCTACAATACAATCAACCGAAATACTGGATTCACATGAAAACACAACCTACACTGCAGCCCTTTTACTGTAAACCATGCATCTGCTCAACAATGGCACATTTGCCCAATGAAAACGGTATAAAGCTGAAATTCACAAATACCAAAACAACACCACAAACGAAAAACCTAAACCGAACCTTAGTCATCCTGGGATAAAGTGTACTGCCACAGTGGACAATAAAATGTCTATGGGCCATTTACATCTTACCTTGAACTGAAGTAGCATTAACTGTTAGCTTTGACATTGTACAAAACTAGCAGACAGTAACAGTTGCTAGGTAGTGATTGATGGGGCTGAGAAAAAAGTTTGAAAGAGAGGATATTAGCTTGACTGGCTATAATACATGACCAATGGGCACTCACAGAAACGTATAGCGTATAGTTTTGAGGCAAAATTGTGTGTATGTTTCACATTTTTGTGACAGTTATTTGTATCCAGTCTGGTTTGTAGTAGCACTTCCCTGTACCTCTCCAAGCTAGCCTACATCATTACAGGGAAAATGATGGCATATCATAGAATGTCTTTATTGCAATATGATACATTTGGCATATCAACCACCCCTACAGCCAGTGACCTAAAATTAGTTTGACATCCGTGCTGTAGGGAATATGTGCTGGCTCTATACTTGGGTTGTTAGTGGCCCTTTTCCAATTAGTTTTAATGTGTGAGTGCTCTTGTGTGAGATTGACCTGGGTAGATGCTTCCTTTCAGGGATTTCCAAACGCGGTACTGCAACGGTCCAGCGAATCGTCCCTCACACAGCTGTGGGGGGGTCAGCATCGGCTTCTCGAACTTCAGTGGCTGCCTGAATCCCACAACATGCAACAATAACATCATAAGGGTGCAGACAGGAAAACAACCAAGGCTTCTCACGAACAAAGCATGAAATCTGCCCATGTGCTGGAGCTTTTGGAAGCCTTAACTCACCTTTGAAGGAGACTCTTTATGCTCTGCAGGGAGACAGGAAACAAAGCATTGATTAGTTTGGCACAGGTTTGAGGAGCTGAGGGGAAAAAGTGTTTTCCATATGAGATCAGTGCTCAGACCACTCCACCCACCCCAATTCCCTCTCACTCTCTCTCTGATTTTTTTGCTCTCTGGAAATCCCCCTGCCATGCTAAATCCCAGCAAAAGCTTTATCTTCTCCATCGAGACACAGAGTGACATCACTAATTAGATCCCGCTGCTCCTCTGTGTCCTCACGCACCATTTCCCCCTCTCTGTTCCTCAGCTCACTTTTAGTCAGACTAGAAAACAATCAGCAATCTGATCAAATGTTTACATTGAAACAATCCATACAATCGCTGACCACTTTACCAGAAACCCCTCTCTTGTTACTCCACTGGTGTACAGTGAAAGACTGTAGATAATCAGTTGGTCAATGATCAGTTTCTGAACACAGTGCTGTAGCTGTACCCCTACATACTGGAGCTATAAGATGGGTGTTTCTAATAGAATGAGCAATGTGTGTTATAATAGGCTGTTTCTAATAAAGTGGCCAGATAAGGAAAGCACAAGGTAGGTATTTCTAATAAGGTGGCCACATAGTGGAAGAACTAAGTAGGTATTTTTAATAAAGTGGCCAGGTAGTGAAAGCACATGGTAGGTGTTTCTAATAAAGTGGCCAGACAGTGAAAACACATGATAGGTGTTTCTAATAAAGTGGCCAGATAGTGAAAGCACATGGTAGGTGTTTCTAATAAAGTGGCCAGGTAGTGAAAGCACATGGTAGGTGTTTCTAATAAAGTGGCCAGATAGTGAAAACACATGATAGGTGTTTCTAATAAAGTGGCCAGACAGTGAAAACACATGATAGGTGTTTCTAATAAAGTGGCCAGACAGTGAAAACACATGATAGGTGTTTCTAATAAAGTGGCCAGATAGTAAAAGCACATGGTAGGTGTTTCTAATAAAGTGGCCAGACAGTGAAAACACATGATAGGTGTTTCTAATAAAGTGACCAGATAGTGAAAGCACATGGTAGGTGTTTCTAATAAAGTGGCCAGATAGTGAAAGCACATGGTAGGTGTTTCTAATAAAGTGGCCAGGTAGTGAAAGCACATGGTAGGTGTTTCTAATAAAGTGGCCAGACAGTGAAAACACATGATAGGGGTTTCTAATAAAGTGGCCAGATAGTAAAAACACATGGTAGGTGTTTCTAATAAAGTGGCCAGGTAGTGAAAGCACATGGTAGGTGTTTCTAATAAAGTGGCCAGACAGTGAAAACACATGATAGGGGTTTCTAATAAAGTGGCCAGATAGTGAAAGCACATGGTAGGTGTTTTTTAATAAAGTTACCAGATAGTCAAACCACAAGGTAGGGTTTTTTTTTTAAAAATGGCCAGATAGTGGAAGCATAAAGTGGGTGTAATTATTTCTAAGAGCCCAGCCTGTGGAAAAACAAGGTACGTGTTTCTAATAAGATGACCAGATAGTGGATGCACAAGGTAGGTCTATGTACTTCTAATAAAATGGCAAGTAAATAGAGGCAAAAAGTAAGTATTTCTAGTGGTCAGTTTAAGGAGGAACAAAGTAGGTGTTCCTAATAAAGTGGCCAGCTTGTGGAAGCACAAGGTAGATGTCACTAATAATGTGGCCAGTTAATGTAAGAACAGTGTAGGGGTTTCTAATAAAGTGGACAGTAAGTGAAAGGACAAGGTAGGTGTATCTAAACTCAGCATATGTAAGAATGCACATGCTGATATTCGTAAGAACTGACCCTGAGCAGCGTGTATGCATCCTGCTCCTTGAGCTTGTCCTCTATATCAGCGAGGGCTCTGCGGAGGCGAGATATTTCCACACATAGTAATGCTTTGTGCTCATCCAGCCGGATCAGCTCTCTCCTCTCTTCTGTCTTCAGCTTCACCTGCAGTAGCTTCTCCTCCTGATACAGGAACTGGTGCAGGTCGCTGAACTGAGCCTCAATACGCTGCTTCAGATCTGCAGTGTGCTCCTGCAGCAGGCCAGAACACGAAAAGAGTCTATACTTACTATATTACTGAGCACAGACACAAAAGAATGAGTTTTCTTGTTTTTGATGACACATTTGGAGAGTGTCTTTTTCATGAATTGTCTTACACCAGTGATATTGCTTTGTACACAGCTGTAGGAAAAACAGTGTCTGTCAGTGTGCAGCACAACGCCTCAGCTTATGTTGCTGTTTAATTTTGCTGCTAATATTAGCTGTACAGTGATAGCAGTGCAGCAGTGAGTGATATTTAAAGACTGGGCATAGAGCCTACTTTTTTCATGCGCCAGAAAAGGGGCCGTGGTACGTCTGAGCCAGATTTATCACACATCCACCTATGGAACTCCATGTATGGATAAATTATAATATGTAATAAAATATACATTTTATTTGTGTATTTATTTATAATTCACCACTCAAATTTCCACACACATAGGATTACAATTGTGCACTGTTCTGTATGACTAAAGTGATATTTAGACTAGGCAATAATTTTTTTATGTATAATAATGTATTTTTAATGTATTATTTAAGTACATGTATGGTTTTATTCTGTTGGCACTTCAGAAACTGAATGACAACAATGAATTTTGAGACACTGATACAGCAGGGAGGAAAATGAGAAAGACTGAAGGATTTCTGATCTTCTGTTACCTTCAGTTTCTTCACCTCTTCCTCCGTCTCTCTCTCGCACTGCAGCGCCGTGTTCAGCTCTGCCTGTAGCGCCGTGGCTGAGCTGCTCAGAGAGACCTAACACAACACAAAGAGCATAGTTCAAACAAACATATACCCTGTTAACTCCACCAACCACCCCACCACCATCCCTGTATGTAGCCAAGACATGTTTAGACATGTGTCTAAAGTTTGCTTTTTAAGCTTTGCATTAAAGCTATGAGGCTAATGTACCTAATAGTAAGTAATAGAGCATCACCAACAAGCATGCCGCTAATAGCAAACACATTTTCCTCAGACTACAGTGAGTTGTTAAGTAATCTGTTATAGACTTAATGATGTGGTTTCTGACACTGTATTAGACACTGACACTATTAAACATGGCTATGGTGTCAGCTATAGTATTTACCATTGCCTATTAGCCTTCTTCAGCGCTAAAACTACAGACACAAGGTTTAGACAAAGGGGAATCTAGGATTATTTACTGAACTATCACTTTAATTCCTCACAGACGTTCCCCATTTTCCCCTCAGGCTGCCCTGCACATGGACCCTAAACAAGTCCTGAACTGTTGTGCTAAGCAGCTGGAGGCTGGAAAGTATGAACAAAGCTCGTCATCGCTGGGAGGTTAACAATAACTAGCCAGCAGGCTGTTCAAACTCTGAACACCCAGGCTATGCGTAATGTTTGCTGGGTAGCCTTGTATTTTGCAGGCATGCTGTCAAGCAGCTTTATATTCTGCTGGTCACTTAATAAGAACCACCTACCCTGCGCTTCTACTTACTGACCACTTTGTTAGAAACACCTACCTTGTGCTTCCACTAACTGGCCGCTTTATTAGAATCACCTACTTTATAGCTCCACTATTTAGGTGTAAGACCTCATTCATCCCTGGTCAGTTTCTGCCCACAGGACAGCTATTGACCAGATATGAATTGAGTGGTGGTCCATTCTGAGCACAGCGGTGACAATGACATGGTAATGTAGGTGGTGCTGGTACGAGTGCACCAGACACAGCAGTGTTTTTACTCACATCAATGTCACTGCTAGGTTAAAAAGTGGACAGTCCACTCAAAAACATCCAGTCAATAACGGCTCTGTGGTCATAAAGTGACCAGTGGAGAAGGGTTACTTAAATTTGCATCAACAATTGAGCTACAGTCTCCAACTGGGCACCAGCAAGGGTGCCCAGACATTTTTATTATTCATTATTCTGTCTCTCAGACTGTTTACAGTGCTATAAGCTCTTACTCTGTATTTTTGCTGTGCATCTTGCACACAGACCAGTGAGTGGGCGCGATGTTCCTGAGAGATCCCGCAGACAAGGCACACCAACTCCTGGTCTTCTTCACAGTAGAGCTTCAGCTCCTCACAGTGTCGGCCACAGCGAGGCACAGGGGTCACAGGGGTCATCGAAGGTAGAGGGGTCACGACATCCAGCCGTCCACCACTCTCCTCCAGGCCCTGGCAGTAGCTCTCCACAATGTTGGCCACGATGCGATTTGGCCTGTAGCTCTGTCCCGGGAAGATTTTCCGGCACTGAGGGCAGGACCCGGATCCGGGTTGACCTGGAGCCCTGGGCCCAGTCCAGTACCCCGTAATGCATGCCTGGCAGAAGGTGTGGTCACAAGGCAGAGATACTGGCTGCTTAAACAGGTCCAGGCAGATGGAGCAAGTCAAATCCCGGCTCAGACGTTGTGCTGGACCTTTAGCCACAAGGCTGGAGACCTCTGGCCTCTTTGGCTTCTCTGGCTTGTCCATTTTGGGCCGGTTGCTGGACATTAAGTGAGGTTTTTCAGGCTCTTTCCTGGACCACGGTGCGCTCATGTGCACGGCTTTAGTGACTCCTCGTCCTCGTCTGCTAGCTGAATGCTTTCAGTTTGGAGTGTTTCTTCTCTTTCGTCACCCCCCCTCTTTACCCTCTTGCCTGCTCTCAGTTTTGGCAGGCTCGTCCCAGCCTTCCTGTTGACTGTGGGAAAGGAAAAGGGGGAGCTGAGTGGGCGGCCCAACTAGAGTCTCCTAGAGTGAGTGTCCATGTATATGGTGAGTATTTAAATGTGTTTTAAAATAAGAAAATAAGAATTAAATAATAATAATAAATTAGTAAACAAGCCTGTTGGTTTGTATGTTAATTATTTTTGCATGTTAATTGTTTTAGTATCTCCTGCATGGGTTTAATAATGAGAGTCTTAACAATGACACTCTGGCCTGTTAGCATTAGCATTAGCTTACCATAACCTTTTTCCAAGTAGAAAACAAAGCACTTCTGCAAGTAACCCTGGATCAATGAGCTTAATGCTGTAAATGTAAATGTGTTTGTGTACAGTAATCTTGGGTGTGTTGCCCCCGGTTGACGTCAGAGCTACAGTCAGGAAGCTAAAGCCAACCTTGGAGATGCTATCTGCAGTTTGTTTATTTATGGATGATAACTGTTGTTGGCCAGATGGAGGATTCAGTGTACAGACACGTTGTGTGCAGAGTTTGAAATGAAACTGCTTTCTTGCAATAAAATCAGCACAGCATAAAATTCAAAACTGATTAAAAGAACTTGATTGTTCCATATAAGCTGTTTCAGATGATTGGGGGTTGATAGATAGCCATATGTTTTATTAGTGGCTAAGGGGTGGGGTTTGGGTCATTTCCATGATGAAAATAGTATATAAGCTCCAGGTCATTTTTTAAAATGTGTGTCATCATCATCATTTTTTTCCTACACTAGGACTAGCGGTTGGATGACTGCAGATTGTTTAAAGTTGACAGCTATGGGATGAAACTTGTGTCGATATCATCATCTATTCCTTCACTGTAGTTCCGTTCTCTGTTCTCTGTATTGTTCCTGTTCATACTTTGTTATTATCCCACCAAGTTGGTTCTGTCTCCTGGGAATCTTTTGTTTGGCTCTTCAGGCTTTTAAATGGCTGGTCTGTGATGCCCTGACTATAGCCAGTCCATCCTCTTCCTCTTTTACCATCAGCTCTTCATAAGATAATGGCTTTTTCCAAAAAATTGGTTCCTCTCAGAAAAAGGACAAACATATAAGAGCTTCTGTTTGGTTTTCTGTGCTTCGAGTGAGATATGAGGCTTGATTTGTCTAAGGATTAATTTGTTGGTTTTCTTTGCTATTTAAAGTTCTCTTAAAAGTTCGAAGGCATCAATGTCAATGTCACTGTAACTAGTGTAACTCTCTTATTTGTGTATTGTCAAGCTTTCTCATCCATACATGACAGAAAATACCATAGCCTGGATAATTCTTGAATGATGGACAATTTGTTGTTTATAACTGATCTGAGAAAACTGAAATTGAAATTTGTCCACCAGTCACACATCTTCTCCATCAATACAAAGAATAGTTCTGTTTGTTGTCATAACTTTATTGAGCTTAAGTCCCAACTTTTAATGCTGTTCTTCAAACTTCTTTATAAGGGTCTTCAGGTCTTAGAGCTTTTCCACTGTTGTATCGTCTACATACTGGATGTAATTAATGTCTCTTTCACTAGTTCTAAATTCGTGATAACCTTCTTCCAGCTGTGCTTCCCTCTTAAATGTTCTTTTTACAGTTTGAGCAGGTACCATGAAAACATGCAGCCTTATCTAACTTTTTTTTTGCCAAAGTGAAACCAGTCTATTGTGGAAATTCTCCAGTTTTCAACATGACTCCTGCTTGAGATTCCTCAGCAGAATGATCAGATGATCTAATATTGCCATTTTTCTGAGGATATTCCATAATGTATGAGGTCAACACAGTCAAAGGCTTTGCTATAGACAGAAAAACACATTTTGATTTATATCTTAAGCTATCTTTTATATATTCTTTCAATTTTTTATCTGATATCTTCTGATATCATGCTTATATTCTGAATGATTATCCTGTTTTTCTATGTTTTATGTCTTTGTTAAGTATGTGTTTCAGCAATGAGTAAAGCAAGAAATGAGACAAATATATTAGACTTGGTCATTTATTTACTGAGGAAAACGATCCAGTATTACATATCTGTAAAGGAAGTGGTAAAGGAATGCAAGCCTTTATTGTAAGAAAATAATTTGAAGGTGAAATTAGAGTCAGGTGATTTTTATCAATGGATGACGATCTGGTGTGAATAGGTACCCTGGTTTCTTTAAGGAACAGGGATCAATCGAAGTCTGATGCACAACACATGTTCCTGGAAGTACACTGCTCAAAAAAATAAAGGGAACACTTTTTAATCAGAGTATAGCATCAACTTAGTTCAACTTCAGGGATATTGATCTGGTCAGTTAAGTAGTAGTGAGGGCCGTTAATCAGTTTCAGCTGCTTTGGTGTTAATTAAATTAACAACAGGTGCAGTAGAGGAGCAACAATGAGACACCCCTCAAAACAGGAATGGTTTAAAAGGACGAGGTCATTGACATTTTTCACTAGTTTTGCAGTTGACTTGGGTCAGCGTCACTACTAGTACCATGGTGCGGTACCTGGACCCTACAGAGGTTGCACAGGTAGTCCAACTACTGAAGGATGGCACATCAATACGTGTCATTGCCACAAGGTTTGCTGTGTCTCCCAGCACAGTCTTAAGAGTACGGTGGAAATTCCAGGAAACAGGCAGTTACTCTAGGAAAGCTGGACAAGGCTGTAGAAGGTCCTTAACCCCTCAGCAGGACCGGTATCTGCTCCTTTGTGCAAGGAGGAACAAGATGAGCACTGCCAGAGCTCTACTGCTGTGAATGTGTCTGACCAAACAATCAGAAACAGGCCTCGTGAGGGTGGCCTGAGGGCCTGACGTCCTGTAGTGGGCCCTGTGCTCACTGGCCAGCACCGTAGAGCTCGATTGGCATTTGCCACAGAACACCAGAATTGGCAGATCTGCCACAGGTGCCTTGTGCTTTTCACAGATGAGAGCAGGTTTTACCTGAGCACATGTGACAGACGTGACAGGCTCTGGAGACGCCGTGGAGAATGTTATGCTGCCTGCAACATCATTCAGCATGACTGGTTTGGTGGTGGGTCAGTGATGGTCTGGGGAGGCATATCTCTGGAAGGACGCACAGACCTCTACAGGCTAGACAACGGCACCCTGACTGCTATTGGGTATCAGGATGAAATCCTTGGACCCGTTGTCAGACCCTATGCTGGTGCAGTGGGTCCTGGGTTCCTCCTGGTGCACAACAATGCCCGAGTATGCAGGCAGTTCTTGGAGAATGAAGGAATTGATTCATTGACTGGCCCACTGGCTTGTCTGATCTAAATCCAATAGAATACCTCTGGGACATTGTTTCGGTCCATCCGACGCCACCAGGATGCACTTCAGACTGTCCAGGAGCTCAGTGATGCCCTGGTCCAGATCTGGGAGGAGATCCCCCAGGACACCATCCATCGTCTCATTAGGAGCATGTGGAGGCCATACGAAATACTGAGTACCATTTTGAGTTGCTGTAATGGAGTTTGGGTTAAATGGACGAGCCTGCTGCATCATTTTTTCGCTTTGATTTTCAGGGTGTCTTTGAATTCAACCCTCTGTAGGGTGATCATTTTCATTTCCATCAAACAATGTGGCATCCTTTCGTTCCTAACACATTACCCAGTCTATATGAGGAAAGATATTCTGCATGATTTTTTTCCCATTGAGATCTGATGTGTTTTCAAAGTGTTCCCTTTATTTTTTTGAGCAGTGTATATGATGCTATGGACAAAGAACAGAGAATGAGATTTCTGAGGAACTCTGAGAAAGAGAAGTTGATGCTCATCAGGCTGGTTACACAACCATATCTGAAGAGTTTGAACTCCACCCAATACACAGTGAGACAGAATGTGTACAAATGAAGGAAATTTAAGACCACTGTTACCCACCCAAGGAGTGGTCAACCAACAAAGATCACGTCAAGAGAAAGGCCTGTAATAGTCTGTGAAGTAAAGTAGGAACCCAGGTTCATTTCTAACTAAAGACCTTCCTCGCTTTGGCAAATGTAAATGTTCAAGAGAATGTTCTTCAAGAGAACCCTGAACAGCAACAGTGTGCATGGCATGGTTGTAAGGAGAAAGCCATTCCAAAAAGAAACCTGCTGCCCATCTGCAATTTGCTAACGATCACATGGACAAGCCAGAAGGCTCTTATAATGTTTTGTGGACATTTTCAGTGAGAAGCATTATGTGAAAATGGAATCAATGAATTACGGCATTCCAACATAACCATATCTCACCTATGAAACATGGTGGTGGTAGTATCATGGTTTGGCCTGTTTTGCTGCATGTGGATAAGGACAGCTTGCTGTGATTGATGGAACAATGGATTCTGATTTATACCAGCAAATTCTAAAGAAAACTGTCAGAACATCTATTTGTGAGCTGAATCACAAGAGAACATGGGTCATGCAGCAAAACCAAACAACTAGAGGAGTACAGTTCATTTTAAGCCCTGAATTTAATCCAATAGAAATGTTGCAAAAGGACCTTAAGCAAGCAATTCATTGGCAGAAACCCACCAGCATAATAGAGTTGAGGCTGTTTTGTATGGAGGAATGAGCTACAATTCTTCCAAGTTAATGTGCAGGACAAATCAACAGTTACTAGAAATGTTCATCTGCAGTCATTTCTGCACAGGGAAGTCACACCAGATACTGAAAGCAAAGGTTCAAGTACTTTTGCTGCTTACAGATATATACAGTTAAATGATTTACCCCAATTTTACAAAGTTTACAAAGTTTAAAAGTTTTCCTAGCTAAAATACTTTCTAGTATAGATCAAAGTCTGACATGTGGCTTTAAAAGAATAGCTAAACTAATACGGCTAAAAGCAGATACCATTTTGCATCTTGTTTATCTGCATTCAATGTTGGCATCATTTTGGCCAAACTATTCTAAATGCAGTGTTAATAGTCTCAGCATTTGTTCAGCAAGCTCACTAACAGCATCTGCATGTTAGCAAAACATGTAAAAATATTCATCACACCCCATAGCCGGAGACAGCGTAGCATATAAACTGGCATTTAGCTGAAATCTCCTTAAGCCGTCCAGTGTGACAGCGCATGAGTCAGCAATACAGTGAGTCAAACCAGATGTGTCCTACTTTCCCCCAGTGTTTCTTTTTAAACGACAGCAGGGAAAAATGATCAGTATATGGCTGAATGCAAAGCACATGGAAAACAGAGACCATGGAGAGAATGCCTAAAGCTAATAGCTAAAATGATTTTGTTATTGCTATAACTCTGTAGCTGCAGTGGAAGGAAAAGTATGTGGCATGAAAAAAAAAAACAACTCGAGGCCTGAGGTGGAACTCCTGTGAAACGTATTCCTAAGCTAAGCCCTGTTCTTCTGTTTATTGCATATCATTTTGGTCTATAATAAAGTGCTATGCCTCCAACGTGAGAGGCACAAACAACAGCTAAGCAGTCCAGTAGCTGAACCAGCAATACAGAATAATATTGAACCCCAAAATGGAAACAGAAGGGAGCTGGGTATAAAAGCAGACATGCTTCCCCACTCAAGCATGTAAAATTTCCCCACTGTGGGATCAACAAGGGTTTAAAAAGAAAAAGGAAAAAAAAGCACAAATCCAACATAAACTGTGCTTAAGAACATGGAAACGTGCAAATGGAGCCACTTGCTACCCGCCTCTGCTTTGTAATAAGAAAAGATTATTACAGTGACTAACTCTGTAATTGCAGAGGGTGAGGAATAATTAGAAACAGAGTTTTACAGCCGTAAAGCCGCTCCACAGACGCTAGGAGTTGTTTACATACAAGTCATGATGAGATGAAACCTAGTCATACAGTCGTATTTCTCCTCTGGGTTGCACATAAAGATTTTTTTACATCTGAATCCCACCAGACATGCAGCCTTGGTATATTTTCAGAAACAGCGGTCAGACGCCCAGCTCCCCCGCCATCCTCCAAACTCACTTCCTCTCCTCTTTCGCTCATTGTCTTGCTCCAATTCAGTATATCCTGCCCCACTTTCCAACAACGTGCAGCTTTTCATATGCAGGCGAAAAAGCCAACTTTAAATTGAATTAAGTATAAATGTTTTATGGGGTTTATAGATGTAAGGACAGTGTAAACTTGTGCCTGTCTACAGCCAGAGAGATGAAAATGAGCCATTATGCAGGCTAAGCATGTTTTGTTTTTTTGAAATGAGGATACTTGGTGCAGGATTGCAGTTTGAGGCAGACAGACACCCACAGTGGGTGGAAGGCTGAGGTTGGGGGTGTTTCAAATAATTGGTGGCACCGTGGCAGTGCGTAAGGGGTGGGGGTGTGCATGGTTGGTAAAAACATTCAAAACCATGTTATTCAATTTAAATACATAAACAGCTACAAAACAACAACCAGACAAATAACAAATTCAATTATAGCAAGTTGATTGGCTGTTAAATCCCAATTTTGATTGGTTCTGCCACTGGAGTGGAGATTTTGATTTGTTCTGCTGCTGGAGTGAAATAAATCATAATCAAGTCTATTAGAGATTACTGGACAACTCCACCCGATAAGAAGTACAGTAACTGCGTGATGATGCTAACTGATGTGCATTTTGTGTTGGTGCATTGACCTCATAGCTCCAGTGTTAAAATCCCAAACATTTGGCTGACCGACTTTGGGGTAAGAAGAGGGAAATGGTAAATCTGAATTACACTTTAAAATAATTAGAAATTAAAAACAGTAAATAAGTAAGTAAGTAAGTTTAGACTGACACCAAGTAATTATTCTATAAGACGTTCTCTAAAAAGCAGCAAACCAGTTGTTTAGGTTTAATGACCCGCAGGTTTCCAGCTCCTCCCTCACCGTTATCCTTCTGAGGGTCTAAGGAGACTGCAATTCGCTCTGTGTGGAAAAGCTGAAGCAATACGTCATCCAGATTTCCCTCCAGCTTGTTTACCGTCATTGGGAAATTCCAACTCGATGCACGGAGTCTGGAGCTGGAACGCTGTGTGGTTCAGCAGGGAGCTTGGTGATAAAGATTTGCATATATTTCCTAAATATGAAATTAATGCAATATTTGAAAAAGGTCAATAAAGAGTGGAAATTCTAATGACGTTATATGTAAACTAACACTACTGCACACTGAAAGACTCTGGGGAAAAGTGAGTCTTCTACTTAGGTTAAATACTTTTACCTTTTTTATGATGTGAGTTCGGTGTGCAGCAATTTTAGCTTAAATGTATAATTGTTTGTATTTCGACTCATTGGACTCGTTATTCAGTGGATCCAATGACATATGCTGGTGAAATGTACACAGCTGTGATTATCTGAAATGTTATAAATATGCTTCTCATAGGGTAAAATACCTTCGAAGGCCCATATTTGTGCATGACACCACTCACAAAACAACAGCACAACTTCAAAGATCAGTGGTCAAAATTAGAGTAAATCATGCTTATTTATTCCTTAAATTAAAACTCAACAAAATATTCATACTGTTTGCATGTGCAGTTCTAATGGTCTGTTGGGGGCGGGGGGTGGGGCGGTAGATAGACATGCACGAATCAGTCTGTTATTTACTATTTGGCATGATGTAACGTTTGTAATCTGATCCGTGTGAAACAGCGACATCGCGTGGCCACCCTTCTGAACTACACGCTGCCTGATCCAAGGCGGAGTTTAGAGCGCACAGGAAGTTACGTAGTTCTCACTGCCTCAATAGAATAGAGAAAGCGCGCGCAGATAGTGCATTCTGGAGGCTGGTGCAGCACTCCCGCGCTTTTATCCTATCACTCGTATTATAACAATAGGATTTTAATAATATATTGAGCATTTTGATAATATAATAGTCTGTTGTTCTGGACTCGACCGGATATGTGACTCTGTCTCAGAGAAACGTAATGTGGCTCTGAACTGTTTACTATGGTGCACTGAAAAGAGTCATTAGACAATTCAGGAGGCTAATAAAAAGCAGTGCCCTGTTTGGAAAACAGTCTGCCAAAAACAGCAGCTGATCGCGTGCTGTAGCCATTGTGGCAGATCCTGAAGACATAATAACACTCAGTCTAATAGAAATGATAAGTAATGGGCTCATTACAGAAGCACTTCCTTTCCAAAGTTTTAGAGCTGTTGATGGGCCTTCTGACCCAAACCAGCCTCCAACACATCATACACATCAACATGGCTGAGCTCTTTTATGCAAGGGTCAGAGGAGGAATGAACTGTGACTGGGTTAAAAAAAAAAAAGAAGAAGCAATAAATAAATAAAAATGATCATATGATAAGAAACATGTCTTAAAGAAGAATATAAACAACTTAAATGAATAAACTAGTTATTTTATTTGCAAGTACATGTAAAGCTTTGCAGATGTTATATGTATTTAAATATTGTATGAAAGTGTTTTATAACTGGTTAGGTAATTAGAGTTGTAGACACTGATACTGTTATCCTGAAGAAAATACAGCATGATTGTGCAGGTTAAACTTGTTGCTAGGCAGTTGTTAAGGTATTCCATATGATCTCTTTGGTGTTGCTGTGGTATCATAGATAGTTGCTATGTTGTTGCTAGGTGTTGCTACCCCATTGCTAGGCTGCTGCTACAGTGTGAGGGTTGTTTACTGAGTGGTTGTTGGGGGTCGCTAAGTGTTTGCTAGGTGTTGATCACACAGTGCGGGTCAGTATGTCTGTTTGGAGGAGTGTGGGTCAGTATGTCCGTGGATTAAAGTTTGGGGATCTGCCCTAAATTAATACATTCAGTTTGGTTGCTGCAGGTTAAAGGTAACAGTGGGTTTGAGTGGGCCAGAAAATTAATGGGACTCAAGCAACGAGGATAGAAGAAACAAGGGATGAAAAGAAGGCAGGTGCAGGTTAACCCAATATCAAATTTATGCTCAAGGCCTTACTTAAGATAGTGTATGTGAAAAGGCGTATGTCTACTGAGCAGAAGTACAGTAGATATGATGTTCTTTTCCCTCCAATTCATCCTTAATGGTAAAAAATAGTTTAAAAGCTGTATACACGCACACCACCCTGATCAGAGCTGGAACTTTGTCAATATCAATATCTGTCAATAACTGTGGGAATAGTTTACTGACAAAAATCTTTTGATCATGGAGAAGAAGAAGAATATGAATCAGATGACAACAGTGTTCACTAATAAATGTTAGATGGTTCATAACCTGGGGTCCTGATTGCCTGCTTCAGGTTACTGAATGTCCACCAAGTAGTATTGGACTCAACTCTACTTGCTTTTGTGGTTTTCCATTAAACCACCCTAAACACCTTTGTTAATGCTAGCTATCAATTTAGCATACCTGATTGTGTCGCAAGAATCATCTTCTTGTCTGAACTATGATGTCTTTCCCAAGCTCTCCTGATTTTTAAAAAAGTTTCTAACCTTGAGCCTCATTCAAAAAGCCATCTATGCTGAAACACCACCCCCACCCCCATCCCCATCCCAAAAAAACACAACTTTACATCTACTACACCAACTTTATACCTACGAGAAACAATGTCTTTGTTTTGTTTTTTACTATTCTACTAATTTCTACTATATGGTTCCTTTGATTAATCATTTATGTGTAAAATAATTTAAACAATGTGCATTTAATTTATACATATAAACTTTATTTCTCACATTCCAAATAGAAAATAATAATAATATATCAATTATTTTTCACCATACAAATAACCATAACTCTTCTACTTCATGATATTTAAAGTCAGCTCCTATTTTCTATATTAAATTTCGCTAATGTAATATCAATGAAAAACAGCGACATCGCGTGGTCGTGTGGCTGAACTGCACGCTGTTGCTTCTTGGGCGGAGTTTAGAGCGAGGAGGAAGTGGCGTAGGCCGGCTTGCATCAAAAGTGGACGGAAAGCGCGCGCAGAAAACACATTTTTGGAGCCTCGTGTGCCGGGAGGGTCAGCAGCATCTCTGTGTGCTTGTGTTAACCCAATTCTGTCGTAGATAAATCAGATTTGCTGCGCTTTTCTTGCAAGCGTCGCCGCCTCCGCCCCATATAAATACCAGGAACCCGCGTGGTTTAGTTTTTGTTGTTTTTCCTCGTCTTTCTCCTTTAAACACACAGCACAATGTTCGAGGCACGGCTTGTCCAGGGATCCATCCTGAAGAAGGTGCTGGAGGCTCTGAAGGACTTGATCACCGAGGCCTGCTGGGACGTGAGCTCGTCTGGGATCTCCTTGCAGAGCATGGACTCCTCTCACGTCTCTCTGGTGCAGCTGACACTGCGCAGTGACGGCTTCGACTCGTACCGCTGCGACAGAAACCTCGCCATGGGAGTCAACCTCAGCAGGTACTTACCAAATAGCTTTAAGTTACTGAAACATGGTGCTTGAGAAAGCAAGTCTTATTATATACAGCAAATCGGAGCTGTAATACAGTTCTGAAACTGCGTAGATGCTGGGACGTACCATTACGCGCCTTTATGTCGTTGAGGACCGAGTACCTTTTATTAAGTTCCTGTAGTTTCAAAACAAAGTTCGTTTGCGATACATATCGATTGTAAGACCTATAATCACGTTGACTGGTGTGATGGTGACTTTTTAAAGAGTACAGGCATGTTGGTACGTTCCACCAGGCACCGTCAAATTACGCGCCTTTTATATAAATGCTAGCCGCTAATGTTTTACTGTTTGCACCGCGCTCTGCTGTTTACCTGCAACACACATTCTGTAAAAATTAGTTTACCTTATGTTTTAAAGGGTTTTTTTAGGTGTTGGTATGTTTAATTTTAAATACTTATTTCCGTGCTGGGGATGTGTTGGTACATGCCCAGGCCTCCCTCGCGCGCCTTCTGTCTGCTGCGAAGTTATGATTTAACGTCGACTAAAAGACAAATGCTTGACTTATAAAGTTGAGTTACTGTTAGTATTGATCAATGACGCGTTAAAAATTTAAGAAAGGATTAAAAAAAACACTTCCTTTAGGAGATTATCTTCGTGTGACGTCATGACGTCACTTTGGCGCGCGGCTCGACGTTTGGCGGGAAAGTAAAAAAGAACAGACACCGGCTTGCTGCATTAGCCAAGTTATGTTTGTTCTGTAATGTATTATAACGCATTAAATAGTTAATAAATGAACATGGGCAACATGTTGTTTATGGAAGTGCGGGTTTTTTTAAATTGGTGAAATGAGACGTTTTTGCAGGGAACTTTGTGGGAATAATTTGAGGGAAAAGTGCACCTGTGTGGAAGTGTCCAGGAACAATACAACAGTCACGAGGGGCCAAATCCTCCTCTTAGAAAACAGTCTTTCTTTTGTTGTGTTCTTAAATGAAGGAGATTTGCTCTAGCAGCTACAAACTGATCTATACAGTTTTGTGTGGGTTTTATGAAAGTAGAACAATTCAATTACTGTCAGGCTTATTGCCAAATCTAAAGACAGTCTAAATTGTAGGTGCATAAAAGGTGGTCTTTCCCCTGCTTGTTTTGTTGAACATGTCCAATTTCCATCTCTTTCCTTCCTTCTCTAATAACCATCATGACTAAATGTTATTAAACTATATGTTAACATGTATGTTAATAATATTTATCAAATGTTACTCTTGGTTTCAAAACTTTTATAGATTTTTTTTTTAATTAAAATTTTCTAAATATGTTATAAACTAAATGATTAATTTAAGTATTCCTTTTCTTCTTTTCCCTTTTTTACCCTCAGTATGTCAAAGATCCTAAAGTGTGCTGGGAATGAAGACATCATTACTCTGCGGGCGGAGGACAATGCAGACTCGCTGGCTCTGGTGTTTGAGACCCTTAGTGAGTTGATAAATATGCAATTCATTTGACTGTTGTTCAGTAAGGATGTGTATAGTGGATTGTGTAGGTATAATTGCTGTTGCATATTAGAGTTTATAGAAAATGAGTTTGAAAGACTGGTGAGAAGGTTGTGTAACTAATGTGGTTACTTGTGTGTTCAGATCAGGAGAAGGTCTCTGACTATGAAATGAAGTTGATGGACTTGGATGTGGAGCAGCTTGGAATTCCAGTAAGTTTTAGTAACATCAGAGGTGGGAATGCTTTGCATGCACTGATCAGTAAGGAGAATCATTTACACTCTGCCATCTTTTCTCCAGGAGCAGGAATACAGCTGTGTGGTGAAAATGCCCTCAGGTGAATTTGCCAGGATCTGCAGAGACCTGTCACAAATTGGTGATGCTGTCATGATTTCCTGTGCAAAAGATGGCGTGAAGTTTTCTGCCAGCGGTGAACTGGGCACAGGCAACATCAAACTGTCCCAGACCAGCAATGTGGACAAGGAGGATGAAGCTGTAAGACAAATCAAAGATACTAACTTTTTCCCCTAATTGTCATTAGCTGCCATCAGTCACAGGTTCACACACATTTAGAACACCACTTGTTTACAGATATAATGCAACCAGACTGTAGGTGTGAATTTAGCAACCCTTAGGTGTCAAGCAATAGTGAAGTAACTAATTTGTAGGTGGCATTTAATTACTCTATGTACACAAAATTTGATATTGAGCCCTTGTACAGTTGGGTGTTCTACTGTAGCCCCCAATTACTCTCCAGGAATCAGTGTCCCATGTATAAATTTAATTTGAGAATGCATGTAGAATTTTTGTACAAGATTTAAATTGCTATAGATCAGTTTTACTCATTAGTTTACTGCAGTGCCTAATTGTGGCCACAAGATGGCACCAAACATTGGGTTAATATTTTATAATATGAATTTACAAGTTGTTTAAACTTTCTTTGCTGGGAGTGTTTGATATTGGATAAATATTTATGCTTACAGTTAATTCTGTGTACTTAATCTTGAACAGTGTGGGGTTTTTATTTATTTTTTTTTATTTTTTTTTTACGGTAATGAATAGTTTAAGTTGAAGAGAATAACTCAATTTTGTTGTTCTTAGGTGACGATTGAGATGAACGAGCCAGTGCAGCTGATTTTTGCTCTGAACTACCTGAACTTCTTTACCAAGGCCACACCCTTGTCCAAAACAGTCACACTCAGCATGTCTGCAGACATTCCTCTTGGTACGACCTTTTGTCAGGCTCTCAATTAGAGCACAAACTTATTCACCAACATTATAAAATGTATATACAATTGACTTGAACGCTTCAATAGTTAAAAGCCTGTTCATGAAATTGTTTAACCCCTAAATGTGGGATGGATAAACTTAGAATGTGTACTTGGTCAGAATTTCTCAATACAGTGGAGATTGACATAATTGCTCAGTGTTTGTTTTGTGTGGGTTGTTTTATTTTATTTGTGTGCTGTGTCTCATGCTGATTTTTCTATCTGTAGTGGTGGAGTACAAGATTGCAGATATGGGGCACATCAAATACTACCTGGCCCCCAAGATTGATGAGGAGTCGTCCTAAATCCGTCTGCAGGGAAAACTGAAGGCATTCCAGCTCTGTGCTTTGAAAGATACCTGCCTGGCGGCTGGAGTATTTTTACAGAAGTTTTACTCTGCGCTGGTCCACACATCGAGAAAGCCAACATGACTGACTGTTCAACAGAAGAAAGCCTTGGGAAAAGATTATCAAACCTGTCTGGTTACTAGTTAATGGTCCTGGTTGCTTCACCAGATGCAGTAATGTGGTGACTGGTGTGCTCAGATGCAGTCTGTTCTCAGTCTTTCAGTTTGTCCCTTCCCCCATTCCATTTGTCTCTCCCACTTTATTGGTTCCCATCTGCTTCTAAGCACTCTGTTTATTCCACTTATTCAAATATGTAGATAATGTTTGTCTGTAAATATGATAATTGGACTCTTCATTCTGTTGCCCTCTAATAAAATCTTTTTGTAATGGTGCACTGTTGTTGGAGACATTTATTTGTGAATGCATAAATAGCTGCTTTAAAAAACAAACAAACTGGTAATTCAATTTTTGAGATGAAAGGGGCAGATGGGGGTGGTTCTTTCATATTCGTCTTTTTTAGGCATGGCACCCCCTGGTTCCCTTCACCACAGTAAACAAATCTGCAACTCAACTTCAATTTCAGTTTAGTCCTGTGATTTGAGGTCTGTTTTTGAACTGAACAGCTGGTTCCAAAATGTTTCGGTATGGGCTATAAATTTGAAGTATATGTTAATATCACTATTTTGTATTTGGTACTATACAAGCTACACAAGTAATTCTAAGGTATGTGATTGTGCTCCATATATTTAAATTTATGCATGTTAGGATTCTTCCTCTAAAGCAGTGTGAGAACTGGGATTGCTCCTGGGCTCTCACTACATATGGACAGTAGGGGTTACACCCAAGTTTTTGGTTGTGTATATGAGTAGATAACCAAAAATCATGAGTGTAATCTGTAGCCTCTGCATGCATGGTGCGCATGAGTGTAAAGAAGAATCTGGGTATACTAACAACAAAGACAACTATAGACTGTAAGGACGATGTCAAAAGAAAAAGAACAACATAGTGATATACCAGGGTTTTGTTAGGAGGTTCAGAAGTTAAAGATTTATTTGCCAAGAGATTGACAAAAACTGACAAATTCTCAGCATAAGATGAATTTACTTTTCTGTATATTAGCCTGAACTGGGACCAAGGTTAGATGCCTTTTGGCATCTGGGCAAACATAACTATAGGAAACGGGGATGATACAGATAAGGTTACAGCCTGGATCATAATCTGTTATAATCTCTATCTCTTTTTGCTCTCACCATCAAGTAAAAGCTAGTCTGAGATTCGCTCTGATCTCTTGCATAATCACGCTTTCTCTCTTGTTTCTTCACACGGCCCAGAAGATGATAGGCTGCCCAACATCCTGCAAGACCCATTTCACCCAGGACATCACCTGTTTGACCTGCTGCCCTCTGGTAAATGCTTTAGGTCCATCACGTCCCGGACAAACAGACTCAAAAACAGTTTTTACCCCAGAGCCGTACGGGAACTGAACACTTCCAAACACACACACACTGACAAGGAATCTTATAGAACACTGTGCTCAGTAGAAGTGAACTAAACACTACCTCGACACTTCACTGGCACAGACTCCAATAGAGCACTGTATACTGTTCCAGTGTTCCATTTCAGCCCTGTCCTATTCATCACTCACTGCACTATTTGTCCTCGAGTGTGCAATATATATTCTTTTATGCAAAAAAAAAAACTCTTGATGTGCAATAATTCTAACTATAAGCTATCCAAAGAATGTGCAATAACTAACTGCTACCTCACCTGTCTATTGTCTGTTTAGAATATACAGATTTTATAGTCATTTATTATATTAAAAACATTTTTAAGCATATATAAGTATATATATTTTTTTCCTTCTGTCTCTCTCTCAATTTTGCACTTTATGTATTTTAGCCATTAGTTATTACTATTTGTTTTACGTTTTATTATTTTGATGTATATATATATAAATAATTCAGATTTTAATTCTGAATAGTCCTGATTTTCTTCCCTGTATTGTGCTTAATTCAATAAGCAGGCTTAATCACTCCTTAAAACCTCAGCTTGAATAAGTCGGGTTAAACTCCTGTAAGCTACATAGATCAATATATGTAAATTCTTCAGAATATCGTAACATCATAAAAAACATTTAATATGCACTGTTTCAGCAGTTTATATATATAAAATAATGATAAATTTAGACGGATATGGACGATATTTATTGAGCTACACATACAGAAGTAGTGTCTATCAGTATGGCGTCAGGCTGCCATGTTTGCTAACACAACATGCCAGACGTCTTTGGCATGAAGTTGTAGAGGTTCCTATTAGTGTCCTGTGGTAATCCATCTCATGCAGCTTGAAGATGCTCACACAGTTCCTTCAGATTTTGTGGTAGGGGTGGAGGTGTAATGACAACAGGACTTGTGGACATATGATGTGTGACAATCGTTCATCTTGGTGCAGACCATGGTGCCTCCACCCACAGATACATTGGTCATCTCCAACCAGACAAAAGCAGGACCCGTCACTAAAGATGGTCCGCTGACATTCTGAGTCACTCAATGACAGACTGGCATATCACTACTGCAGGCTTTGGAGGCATTGACGCAGTGGTAAGGTCAGTCATCATAATGGTCTGCCTGAATGTAGTCCTGTCTTGTGCAGCCTTTTGCCAATGGTGCTGGCACTAACAGAATGTGGTGGGAATCTCATGGAGGGAATCACTGCTCAAGCCTACCCACCAAGTTTCATTCCTATCAGTCATTTAAATCTGGGTGCAATGGTTTCATGTGTATATGTGTGTGTATATATATATATATATATATATAGTGTCCAGGATACAGACCCTTTTCCTGGCACCACTATATTGTGTCTAGCCATACTCTGAATGGAATGGTGAATGGAGTGTTTATGATAAACCTTTAAAATGATGTACATGGAACGGTGTAAAAGACGTTCTGATATGAAACATTAAAAATAGCTCACTAATCTTTTGGCTTTATTAGCTGATAATAGCTGACAGTGTGGGCTTAGTCTGTAAACCTTACTGAGAGTTTTAATTGACCTGCTGCTGATTAGAGTGGGATTAAGCTGATGAGTCCAGAGGGAGATGGGTGCCCTGTAAGTCCCGTAGACTAAAAACAGCCACACACAGACCTTGCTAACCATGATTATGGTGCTTCTCCTTCCAGCTGTACTTTATTTATATTCTAATTTACGTTTATTGTTAGGTTTAAAGCCCTTCTCAGGGGTGACAGAGTCAAGCATGCTTTCCCTACGCCTACATCAGGCGTCTAAATCAGGGGTCTCAAACTCAAATTACCTAGGGGCTGCCAGCCAGGTAGTCTTCAAGGTGTGCAGGTCAAAAATGCAAAAAAAATGCTTAGTTAATGCTTATTCTTGGGTTCAAGTCATTTTTATATTAATGTTTACTTCCACTCAGTGGCCATTTTATCAGAAACACCTACCATACAGCTCTGGTCGCAATGTCCACCACCCCAACATACATACCCAAGAGCAACTCTATGGACAGAGACTGACCACTGATAAAGGATTACAGGATGATTAACACATGTTGTAGATGGACTACAGTCTTTAACAAAAGCCTGATTTCTGATACAGTGGCCAGAGAGGATTTGTGTTTTTTTAAGTGAATGTAAACGTCAGAATGCTGATTTTTTCAGTACAGGGTGCTTCACCGATCAGCCTGCACTGAAGTGTTTTTCGCATCCTCATCATGTACGATCTGATGGAGCGTTTCTATGAGTTTCATCGTAAACAGGAGCCGGCGAACCAATCCATCATTCAGCCCGTCAGCACTTTGCCCGCACTGGTTAGTCTTCACCTACAGGGTGACTCTTTTATTTAAAACAATCTTTTGTTTGTCTTTTACTTCAGCTCTGGAGCTATGAGGCTAAGTAGCTGAAAACTAATTAAACTTTATATTAGCACAGGTTAGCATGGTTTCAACTGCAGGCCTAAATCATCACACACTTGCCTCAAACCATGTGGAGATGTTCAGTAGTCTCTGACATCTTTGGTTTCTGACCCTGTATGATACACCTTGATCTTTACACATGGACTAAAGTACAGTAACATACCGTAACTAAAACAGCCATACAGACAAAAAAGTAGGTCCACATTAATGTTTGTAATATATTTGTTTGCCATTTTCATATATTCTTAAATGTACAAACCCCATTCTGGAACACATGAGTCATTTTGTTTAGTGCAATAAAAAGAATCTGTTATTTTCCTAAGTTTTTTGGAACTAGCTTTCTTAGTAAACACACTCAAAGGAACCTTAGAACCCCTGATATCTGCATTTAATGTATGTGGATTTATTAAGGTAAAAACAATATACCCTGTTTATTTGTCTAGTTTATTTATCTCAGTCCCTTTATACACAAATACACACTCACACATATAGGCTGTGTATGAGTTAGCTTGCGTGTTTAAGGTGGGCAGCTATATACACCTGCGGTGTGTTGGAGTGACAGGATTCGTAGACTGAGAAGAGATGGTATCGTGGAGTGAATGTCTCTTCTGATGTGTGGAAATGGGTTTCAAAGCAGATGTTAATGATTGGCTAAAAGGAGTAACTCCACTTGGGTTATGGTGTTAAGGAAGTAGGTAAAGGCAGGTGCATGGAAGTGTACGGTCATACGGGTCTACCAGTAGTGGCTAAAATCCCAGTCTACAGGAAATTCTTCTCTGAAATTGTGCTAGGGAAGGCATCAACCAAATCTGGCTATTTTAAACTGTGCTATTCTTTGATGTAAGAGTGTCCCAAACATTAATGTGGCCTAAGTCCAGAAACCTGTCCAGTCCATGCCAAATCAAATCACGGCTGTTATGCATGCTTGTGGGGGTGCGTCATACTATTTAAGTACAGTTCAGTCACATGCGTATATATGTTTACGTATACAGACATTTAGCTTCCTAGAAATAATGTTAGCTATGCTTCAGCATTCAACAGCTACAAACAGACATTTCAAACTGACTGCCCCCATGCATGGTCAGAAGGGAATTCTCCTAGTTTTAAAACCAGAAAATCGCTTTCTAGAAGCTTGTAAGCATTTTACCATCAATGTAACAGCGGTTAAATTTTTCTGTTTTGGTTGGACTGTCCCTTTAAGACAATACAGCATTTAATTTAATGTGTTCTTGACATCTAGCTCTAGCCTGAGGCACCCATTCCTCACCCCATCCCTGTCACGTCACTGTATCTCCCCCACTGGATTGTTTTTTCTTTTTCTCTCGTGCTCTCTCGCTTGAACAGTTTAATCTCTCCCCCTTCTGTCATCCATCTTCTTGTCCTCTTCTTCTGTTTGTCAGACTGCTCATCCCTCTCTCTCTCTCTCTCTCTGTCCCTCAATCTCTCTCTCTCTCTTTCAGCCTCTCTTTCAGTGTTCTCCAAAGCACTCCACTAAGGAAGTCTTGGAATAATAAAATCTCTCTGTGATACGTGTCAGCGCTTTCTGGTTCAGAGCTAATAACAGAGTTTTTAAAAAGTTTCTGCATCTCTGCTGGATAGCAGCAGAAAGCTCAGGCCAGATATGTGAAGTTCAGTGCAGCCTACAAAACAAAATCACATTCACATTGTTTTCACAAGATTCTGACACAGTGTGACATACTGGTAGCTATAAACATAAACAAGCTACAAGCTATGAGCTACGAGCGCAGATTAGCATAGTGCAAACCGCAGACGTGGATCATTACCCAGCTCCTCAAAAGTCTATTTGTTACATTTATGTTTTTATGTTGACACTGTATGACATGAACTAAAGTATGTCGTGTCTCAAAATTAAGAAAACACCCATTTACATTCATCATCAAAAAACTATGGTTGTACCTAGAAGGAATCAACCGACAGGAATGAAACTTGGTGAGCAGATTTGACATTGTGAGACATGTAAATGATTCAGGCTTCATGCCCAGCTGCTCATGTGGTGTAAGCAAAGACAGACCTGACTATATAAGGTCATCTTGTTGTGTGTGCTTTGTGTGCTGACTCTGCTGTTGTGTTGGTAGCATCCTTTGCAAGCAAAGTATTCCTCACAGTTCCAACCAAGTCGAGCAGTCGGACAAGTTAGAGAGGGGTCGCAATGCAGGGCTCCAGGGAAGTGGGATGGACTTATTGATGTATTCAATTTAATTAAATTCAATTCAACTTTATTGTCATTATACCAATACTGGTTTTACGGATACTACCATAACACACGCAGTGGATAGAAGAAGGCACTGGACAGCCTGGACATTTGAGGACATTCAGGGAGCAGTGATGCCCTGTAGGAATCATCCTGTTAGTGCCAGCAGCATTGGCAGACGGCTGTGGAATGTGGGATGCTACTGTGCGTTATCCACACTCCACCTCTAATGCAAAATCTGCAGGAACTGTGTGATAATATTCAAGCTTCATGGGATGGATTATCGCAGAACACCATTAGGAACCGCTAAAACTCTACAACTGGTGCTATACTGAGTGGCACTACTTCTGTATGTGTAGCTCTATAAATATTACCCATATCAGTCTAAATTTATCATCATTTGGATGGAAACCTTTATCTTCTTTCCCAATAGCATAAGCAATCCAAAACTTCCTCCTGGGTGTAACTAATTTTTGATGATCAGTGTACAGTAAAAACGGTTTGGCAGACAGTGATCCAATTATAGACACAAACCGTGGGCTAGCGGGGAAACCTGGTAGGCTATGTAAACAACATTGTGGCCAACTCGTAAGCCGCCATCTTGGATTCGATTTCAATTTTGCAATTGGTAAGGTGGGTGTGTGACATATCAAACTGCTAGAGAATTTCACCAGATAAACAATACTGTGCTTCATGTTAATATGTCCTTCTATCAACATATCCTTCGAGCCAATTAAAGTTCTGCCCAGCCATGAAACTGAAGCCTGATCCCAGCTCCTGCGACATGACACAACCAGGCGTGACCGGTTCTGCTATGTTGGAAACTCAGTGCCTAATTAGTTTACAACAATCTCTAAATAAGAAACATAAGACATATCAACTCAATATAAGGTTATTTTTCTTGCTAAGATTTTATTTTTATTAGAAATTTTGGGTAAGTGTTAACCCCAAAGTATTAACTACGTTTGGGGTAAAAGGCAGAAAACTGGGATTGGATTTCCTTGCTGAACTATCACTTTAATCCAGCTGAGTTGTAGGACACTGATGGGCGGCGGTGCAGCTAAAAATAATCGACTGCTCAGGAATGATCAGACCAGTGGGCAGATAAGGAGCTGCAGGCATGGAGACGGACAGCCGGGAGACAAAACTTGTGTCATTCAGCACACACAGCAGAGAAACCCTGGAACTCCACTGTAATCCTTCCACACCCATTAATCCCAACACTATCAAATACAACTGGTAAAATAACTCTACCATTATTGATTATTCCTGTATTGATTGATGGTTTTGGCTGATGCTCATATGGGAATTCCATTGGTTTTTCAGAAGGGTCTTCATAATTCCAAGTTTAAGATGCAAATAGAGTCATACAGCGAGGTTTGGTGTGAAAAGGTTAAATATAAACATTTGGATTTCATTACAGTGGTGGTGATGGGAGACAGGGGTCTCCATGTCCACAACACAAATATAGCCTTTTTAATTACTGTCAGAACCACCAGTGAACCTACATACATCGTCTGAGGTCTTGCATGTGATGTTGTGATGATGACTGTGACTTTCTAGAACAGAAGTTTTGGTTAAGTTGTCCTAATAGCTGTTATAGGTATTTTCATTGTCAATGACAGAAACTATTTTCCTCTGCCCTCTCCTCGTCCTGTCTCGTACTGGGACAGTGTGAGGGCTAAATTTGGGCAGCTGAATCTTCTCTTCTTTCTGCCAGTGAAAGAGTAGACGAGGGACAGCATGGTCCTAATGAGGAAGCTATCGATCTGTCTGAAATCCAGGATTGATTTAATGGATGGAGATAGTGTTGCTGCTACTGAACCAGGTGCACATGTCGGTGCTGTCTTTAAGGGTAGAGAGGACAGTGCAGGTATTTGTTTAGAGGTGTGTTTTAATGGACATAATATTGTTGGACTGAGGAAGGTGTAAAGCAGACCCCTGAACCTGTTTACCATCAGCTTTAGTTATTGTGCAGTGTGTGTGTGTGAGTGTGTGTGCGTGTGTGTGTGTGCGCGTGTGCATGTGTGTGTGTGTGCATGTGTGTGTGTGTGTGTGTGTGCATGTGTGTGCGTACGTGTGTGTGTGTGTGTGTTGTGAAGGCAGTTTTGCACACTCTTAGCATTCTCTCAGTTAGCTTCATGAGGTAATCACCTTTAATGGTTTTCAATTAACAGGTGTACCTTATCAAGAGTTTATTTGCACTGTTGCTTGCCTTCTTAATGTGTTTGAGACCATCAGTTGTGTAGTGCAGAAGAAGGGTTGGTACACAGTTAAATTATATACTATATACAGTGAATAGCCCTATTAAACCCTATTAGGCCCTATTAGCCTCTAATAATTCAACAGGCATCCATGTCAATGATCTAAAGCAACTTACTTGAGCTGCAAGCATTCTTTTATTCTGTAAAGAATCTAAAAATACATATGAAACATAAATACAGCATTCAGAATCTGCATGTCTCCAGGAACACAGAGAAACTATTAAAGATGTTATTGTGATACTTATATGTGACATTAAATACAACCAGCGAAACTTGAATGAAAGCATCAGATAGAAATATTATAAAGCACGCCTTACAAACCACTGATCAGATCCAGCTGAGAACTTTATGGGTGTGACTAATGAGCAGCTTGATTGACAGTTCTCTGTCTAACACTCCCAGCCTGCTCTGCCATTCAGACAGAACCACAATCATATTCCAGCGTTTATGTAAAGCAACCTGGACAAAAAAGTTGAAAAATATGTGAACAAATTAATGAATGAATATGTTGGTGTACGGATAAACAAATGAACGAATAACAGGCAGCTACAGACTAGGAAGCTAGGTACTCTGGCTTGCTAGTTTTGGTTATTCTGGGTTAGTTGTAGTTGTAAATTCTCTGACTCTGAAGGTTTTTTGTGTGGGCAGGGCAAGAAACATCAGCCTTGTGATTGGTTAGGAAATGCTTATGGAAGCGTTACCCATAATTAGGGCCATACAGCTTACATTTATTAGACACTGTTAAAGTTTTCATTACACATACTTTGTACATGTCTATTGTTAACTGAAACTTAACTAGAAAGGATCACTGGAGTTTTAAATAAGGTCATGACTATGTAGTTAGGAAGAACACAGGTTCCTGAATGTTAATTAACAGAATAAGGTAATAGGTAATAAAATGTTAAACGCAGTGTTTTAGCTGCTTTAATCACTGTGAGGAAGGTGTAAAAGCAGAAATGAAGATTTGGTGTTTCATATTGTCCATCCTGGCAGAGGGAGAGGATGAAACTTGCTCGGCTTCTCTGATCTTCCAGCAGAGGAGAGTTCAACTGCTGTCGTTTAATTAAGGTCAGGGAAAAACCCTGAGAGATAATAACTGTTCAGTTTAATCACATTTAGAATTAGTTTGAACAGGAGCCTTTAATCTTTGACTTTAAGTTACTGCAAGAGTGAAAAATGCCCAGGTGAGCAGCAGGAGCTGAAACCATCAACAAACTCTGGATAAAACAGACACAGAAATTTCATAATGTAATATTGTGATGTTTTGCTGCTGGCTACACCCTGCCTGGAGCTCTCAAGTGTGCACGTAAAAGACCCTCAGAGGGTTTGTGCCGTGCTGCAATTGCCTGTTCTGTTTTTTCAAATAAAAGCAGCTTCCTGAGGAGAAACATAGCGTCCCCTGATTCGTTTATCCCCAGTGCTAGCAGATTCTGGGGGAAATAACACAAGACATTCCAGACATTCTAAAATCATTCTGAGAATATGCAATGTGATGTTGCATTAATGTTTTTATCCGATTTTTTTTAATTTGGTTTCCCGATTGTTTTTCAAAGATAGGAGAATGTTCTCTAAAACCATTCTGTCATCTCAGGCGTGTATATACAGTACATATGTATATATATATATGCATTTACATACATACACACACATATATACACACATGCACATACCTACATACTTATATATTAATACCACGTTAATGTAGTTTTAACTCAACGTTAAAGAGATACATTTTTAAATGTTTATTAAATGTGAGCACCGAGCCTGACTGTCTAAGAAGCTGGAATTATTATTATTATTTGTAGTAGTAGTATTAAGTAGTAGTAATAATAATAACAATTAAATAACATATTTTAGGTGGGAATTATTTTGCCACACAACATCCTGCATGTCTTTAATCTTTAAGCCAAAATCTTCTTATAACATAGAGGTGGATGTCTGGTTCCTATCACCACTACTGTAAACAATTCTGCCTGCCAGAGCATTTCACACCAAACTGCTCTGAATGACTTTGTTTACATCTTAACAATTTAACAGAGATTTTTGAAATTGGGTTTTACAGTTCTAAATGCCAACTTGCTAGCAACATAGGCTACAAACATTGTCTCTATACAGATACTGGACATATCTTGTCTGCTGAACTAACTTAGGGGTGGAGGGCACAATTCCTGTGACCTTGCTGTCCTTTAAAGGAAACCTGTGTAGCAGCGCAGCGGAGCAGAAAGCAGGATAATTAATGCATGAGTGTGTTTTTTCATGCATGGATGCTGGTCTTGTTTCTAGAGCTCTGTTATCTGTGGGACAAGTATGCATTCAGCGCGTATAAGGCCTGACGTCACTTCCTGAGGGACAGAGCTCTTGTGTAATAGAGAATTCTCTGTGTAATGCTCTGTGTAATGCTCAGGATTAATCTTTTGGAAGACTTTTTGGAGAGAGTTTCTGTGTGTCAAAGCACACCATTCCTGATTGGACCGAGCATTCTGGTGTTGGAATGGTGCTGATATCTCGAATACTGTGGAACCAGTTAGGGGACAAAAATATCTCTTGATCAAAAAGAAAGAGAAGAATATGCACTTACTGTGAAATCATTAATTACAAATCTCTGAACTCAGTCTGAGTTCAGAATTAAAATTTTGGTTCTTTTTTGGTATTTTTCCTTTAAAATTTCTAATGGTCTCAAGCTAATCCTACTGTCAATGCCTGGCTGTTATCACCACCAGCAGTCTCTAGAGGCTCTCTAGAACAGATCATTTCACACCAAAACCAGCACTCTGAATGACTTTGACTTTCATCATTCACTAAGGTCTCTGCTGTACTATGTTTTCTTTATGTGACCCCGGCATGGCAGTCACATTAGTAACGACTCTCAGACACTGAGAGAACTAGCAATGCTTCAGTCACCACTGAGTAACCACTGCGCACATCATATCAATTATTTAAGTGCGCTCACACACTGCTGTTGATGCTGCTCTTTATTTACTGTCTACAGCCTCAAACGTTACAGCAAATCAATAGCATTTTCACTTTACTGGAAGGATTCCCTTCAGCAGTGCTTGAAACACATTTTCACCAGCATCAAATATCATTGCAGGAGGCTATTTTTAGAGGCTTCATAATAGAACTGTAAATGCAAACTTCCTGCACAGCTTTAGACTGTGAGATGTTCCTGCACACTGAGAAACGAGTGAAGGATGTGTCTCCATCTGTTTTATGTCTTTAATAAAAGAATGTAATGTAATGTAATGGCAAAAGTATGAGGACACTGCTCCTAATTACCCCAGGTTTGTTTTTAACAGGTGTTTATAAATGAATGATTCCATCTTCTTAGACAAATACTGGAAGAAGAACTGGTTGTACTGAAGAGCTCAATGTTTTTAAATGTTACAGTGCCAAAGGAAGCCACCCTGAGATCAGCCAATGCAATTTCTGCCTTGCTAGATATGCCCCAGTCTACTGAAAGTGCTATTATGATAAAGTGTCTATGAGGAACAACAGTTAGAAATGATTTATTATTATAGTTAGGGAGAATCACAAATCACAAGAACAAAGCATCAGAAATAATGTATTTCTACTTCATAGTAGCTGCAGGTAGACTGATGAATCCAAAACCAAAGAATTTGTTAAGCAGTTGATGAAAAGATCCATGAATGTTGCAGTTCTGTGTACAGGGGTACAGGGTGTTTAGGGTCACAGCTACTGAACTGTGGCCACAGGTCTCTTCTCACTGGCAAAGTATTTAACATGAATATGCATTATGGTCTTATACAACTACTAAACCTTTTTTGGTAAGAGTGTATGACATCCCTACCTAAGTCGCTGCACTTATTGACTTTTTGTATAGCTGCTGTATTTCTAAAAATTAATGAGCAACACATCTCATGAGGGGAAAAGCAAAAAATGCTTTCAGGTTTGAAATTTCAATCCTGTTACAGTTGTGCATCAACCACTGTGTAATTCGCCGCTTAAGCTTGTGGCTAGTCGGTTGCTAAGGTGTTGCTAAAAATGAATGGGAGGAAAGAGGGAAGAGTAAACAACACATAGAATAGCATGGGTCAGTATGACTCTGGATTAGTGTTTAGGGATCTGCCCTAAGTAAGTACATGCAGTTTGGTGTAAAGTTAAAGGAAACAATAGGATTTTAAAGGAGGTGAATGTTGCAGTTCTGTGTATATATATTTCAACTTAAAATCGCATCACTGCTGTGTCTGATCCAAAACACAGTAACACTACCACCACATCAGTGCCACTGCAGTGCTGAGAATGATCCACCACACAAATGATGCCTACTCTGTGGTGGTCCTGTGGGAGTCCTGACCATTAAAGAACAGGGTAAAAGGGGGCTAACAAAGTGTATAGAGAAACAGATGAATTACGGTCTGTAAGTGTGAAACTAAAAAGTGCATTGATTAAATGATAAATAATAATCTAATAAAGTGGCCACTGGGTGTAACATTAAAAGTTTTGATGTGAGTTAATGTAGAGAGGTTTATTTTTCTCAGGTGATTTTACTGGTCCATATATCATGACGTAAGGAACAGCCACCATGTTCAAATGATGTAGGAAATAATATGCACATATGTGGAGTTTATATTAGCTTTGTACTATATGTTTATATTATCTATGTATCAGCTATGTGGACTAGCATGCTTATCCACAGGGGCTGCTGATCAGATCAGGCCAAATGAAGAAAAGCAGAGCTAAGGATGTCTTACTCAACTGTGTGGACATCTAGGAGTTCACATGAAGTCCACGCCCATAACAGTGATGCTGGCCAATGAAACTGTTGAACGACAAGCGCCCTAGTTAATTCATTACGATCATTCATTCACGTAGGTTCCTTTGACTGGCTGCTGGGAAAAAACAGGACTGTGTTTTCGTTTTGTGGACTGAGGAGAACGCTACGTTAGTACGCTGGTTGCAATTCGAGTCACTCGACTCAGGAAAAAGATTCATTCAAAAGATTCGACTCGGCGGCTTTACATCCTCTTCCTCCTCCTCCGCGTGCGGCGATCAGAAAGAGCGAGTGGAGTCGAGGAGCCCGAGACAGCTGGACACCATGCAGGTAAGCCTGGCCATTATAACCGGTGATGAAGAGGAACGAGAACAGAGCTGTTAGTGAGTCACTGTTACTGACTGGAAACTTAATATAATAAGCAAACGCTTATTCTTTCTGACGTGTGCACGTGAACCGGTTAGCACACAATACTATAATAATACAGATATTATACTTTTAGCACGTGTTTGTAGCATAGTATCTCACTTATAAAGCAGGATAAAGCTAGACCGGGATATTATATGCATGCGCTTTGTGTTGCTGGCGACTTTCTGCCTCTGTTTAAACACGTTTCGTCCTGAAGTGTCTCTCATTCGTTGTTTTATTCTGTCTGTTTTATTCTGTTTATATAACAATTTATTTATTTATTTATTTTGCTATGACATGCATTGCCATTCAATTAATTGTTTAAGTTCAGTTAATTACTAATGATATCTAATGTGTAGAATGTAGTCGATTACTTTACCTAAGCTAAGCTGCATTTCCTTTGTGTCAGTTCTTGTACTTTATTGTCATTTTCAAACGACCATTAAACAGGCTGTTTTTGTTACTGTACCTTTAAAAAGCAGTCCCACCAATTTTTCTTAATTCCTGCATAGTTAATGAATGAATGCAATGGCTGTATTTGGTATTTGTGCTGTAGCGTATGTGTGTGTGTGTCTACAGCACAAATACCAAATACAGCCATTGCATTCATTCAGTAACTATGCAGGAATATATATATATATATATATATAAGATAGTTGGTAGTTTAGGATAGTAAATAAAATGCCAATATTTGTGATATACACTTGGCAAGCCCTGGTCTCTACAATCAACCATTTCACATCAAACCACCCTGAACAATTCTGTTTGCATCTTAACCCCAGATTTATGCAGAAAGCTTAATTATTTGGTGGAATGTCCCTTTAAGACCTGTATGGGTGCCTTTATTTAAAAAGTGTGGTTGAAAAACGCAAGATGAATAACTGAAATATTTTCAGCATGAATGAGCAGGGTTAACCTGAACTGGACTAATATGCACATAGAAGTTCATGAATGTAAATGGCTTGACTTTAATGGCATCACAAAATTAACAACAAGAAATATGTGCTCTTCCAAATGAGCCCTTTAAATTAAATGATGCAAATGGTTTTCTGCAGTCAGAGGAAAGTTTGGTTCTTCAGCTGTGAGCTGTTTGATGGATGGTTTAGGGTTTGTAAGCAGCAGTCAGGGCTTCATTATTATGTAACAGCAGTTTGTCTGCGTTTTAAAGTTAAAACAGTTCCAGCACGCCTGCAGGCTAACACGTCTCAGCAGCTTCGCTCCCAGTCTGTCTGTTTGCCTGAGTTAAAAGCCGAGCGTCTCAGTGTTTCTGCTAAACACTTCCTTCTTCTTCTCACGGCTCAGTTTGGATGTGCAGTGTGCAGATTTCTGTTACAGTGTCAGTATTATCTAGGAAATCCACCAATTAGTAGGTTTAAACATGGTTTCAGTATCTTACAGAAGTAACACAGTTTATTGCATAAAAGCTTTTTGCCTATTTTCCAGCATCACTTACAATTAAAGAGTGTTTTTAAGACTGATTGTATCTCGTCCAGCCTAATGGGAAACTGTAGAAATGGGCCCAGTTTATCACAATATCTACATACAGAGTAAGTTATACATTCAACCAAATAAGGAACTGTAGCACACGGATTTCATTTCTTATGTAATAGAGTTCTGAGGGATAAGCATTTGCCTCATATAAAAGGAGGGACTTTACCAGCTTCAGCGGTTTAAAAAGTTCTAGCTAGCTACCGTTCGTTATTGATCACTCCCCATTACTGATCACTCTATACTCTCTAAGAGTGTGAGGAAGAGCCACTAAGAGGAACCAAGACCCAAACGGGGAGCCCGTCCTCCTCCGGACCGCAGGACTACAGAGAACAAATGAACAAAGTAATGAACATAAACAGATGCAGCAGCCTCAGTGTGATGGATGTGGAAAGATGCAAGAGTGATTTGCATAAACACACCCACAGATCTATTTACAGAGGAGACAGTAAGAGTGATGATTTACTGCAGTATGTAATAATCCTCCACTCACAGTGACAGATAAAAAAAGACGAGAGGGATAGAGACCGAGGGAGAGAGGACACAAGAAGGAGAAAGAAAGATGGAAAAACGAAGAAGATAAAATAGCAAAGACAATGAATGTAGGAAGAGTGAAAAAGAGAGCAGGAATGGAAGAAAGCAAGAGAGAAATGAGAAAGAAGAAGCAAAGAAAAAGATGAAGGAAGGAGATAAAAAAGAAAGTCAAAGAAAAAAGAGCACAAAGGGAAGGAAAGGAAAGAGTAAGAAAAGGAAAGAAAGAAAGAAATAATATAAAAAAGAACAAGATAAAGGGAGTGAGAAAGTAAGAAAGAGAAAGTAAGAGAAGAGAGGAAGCAAATAAGAAATCAAAGGGAGAGAGAGATAATCACAACTGGGCCTTTTCCATTTAAAAAGGGAATACTGATAAAGGGAAGGAGAGAAATAAGAGGAAGAGAGAGGGAGAAACAGACAGAGATAGAGACAGAGAGAGTGAAGGGTTCAGTGGTCTGTAGTGACGTTATTCCTACCTGACACTCTGACAGTTTAAAGAGTCCTGTGAGCAGAAAGAGCAGCGGTCCTCCTTCTAGAACACACAGTCTCTGTAATTAGGGGCTTACAGCATGTTATGCCTGTCTTTCTGTGTCTTACTGAGTCTTATTGTGCCTTATTATGTGAGAAAATGATGCCACAGTTGGAAATCTCAGTGGTAACACTGATGTGATAAAAATAAATACCTTTCCTTTGTTCCCTTTAAAGGACCCTTTTCATGGAAAACTCAGTAAGGCTTCACCATAAAGTTTTAAACCGTATCATTCACTCCTCAGTCCATACTGTAAGTTCTCAACAGCAGGTTTTGAATTCATTGTCCCGAGTTACGTGTACATTCATCTATTAGCTAGTTGGTGTCATTTATCTTCCACTGGTGTATTAGCCACAACTACACTTTGACTTTCTACATGAGATTTTAGCAAGATCTGTCAATGAACCCGATCAGTGATGTATATTAAGAGTATATTTAGAATGTACAGTTGTGCTTGAAAGTTTGTGAACCCTTTAGACCCTTTCTACATTAATTTGACCTAAAACTTCACTCCTAAAAGTAGATCAGGAGAACCATAATAAACAAATAAGACAAAAATACTATACTTGGACATTTATTTATTGAGGAAACCGATCCAGCATTACATATCTGTGAGTGGCAAAAGTATGCAAACCTTTGCTTTCAGTGTCTCATGTTTGGTACAACAACTTGTGTGCTTAGGATCATTGTCTTTCTGGATGACCCTCATTCTCTTGGGATTCAGCTTCCAGACAGAAATCCTGACGTTTTCCTTTAGAATTTGCTGGTATAATTCAGAATTCATTATTCCATCAATGATGGCAAGCCTTCCTGGTCCAGATGCAGCATAAGAGGCTCAAATTATAACACTACCACCGCCACATTTCACAGAGAGGATAAGGTAATAATGCTGGAATATAATGTTATATTTTCTTAAAACATATCGCTGAACATTTAAGCCAAATATATCCACTTTGGTATCATCAATCCAAGAAACATGCTTCCAATAGCCTTTTGGCTTGCTCATGTGGGCTTTAGAAAACTGCAAAATGGCAGCAATGATCCTTCTTCTCCATTTGTACACATTCTGTTTATTTCAAGGAGTTAAAACTCTTCATAGATGGATTTGTAATCTTTTCCAGCCTCGTGAGCCACAACAACTCTTCTTCGGAGTCTAATTTCACCTTCAGATTATCTGCTAATCCTAAAGGTTCACATACTTTTGCCATTCACAGATAAATGATATTAGATCATTTTACTTAATATATAAATGGTCAAGTCTAATATTTTTGTTGCATATGTTTAATTTGGTTCTGCTGATCTACTTTTAGAACTTGTGTGGAAATCTAAGGAAGTTTTAGCTTAAATTAATGTAGAAATATAGAAAAATCTAAAGGGTTCGCAAACTTTCAGGGACCACTATATATTCCGAAGTGGGCTGGGGTTGCCAGGTAATGGTTTACTTGCTCTATGTCTGTGTATTGATCTCTAGGTACCAGCACTGGCCCCTGTTCGGGCAGTGTCTGAGCTCATGGTGAGTTTTAGGCTCTAAACCTCCCACTAGCTGGAATATTATCCAATGGAACACTAAGCACGGTTGTAAGTCGCTCTGGATAGGAGCGTCTGCTAAATACCTTAAATGTAAATGTAAATGAAGACCTAGTGATCTTTGGCAGATCCTGCTGAAATCTCATGCACAAGAGTCAGTGTTATCTGTGCACTGCCTGACGGCATCTTGTGCAGGTATACAATTAAGTCTACAACAGTTTAGCCATGCCCACACACTACTGCTGGCCTTAAAGAACACAATTAATTACAAAAGGGCGTTTGTGTTCCCATTTAAATGCAAGGAATACTTAAAACTGTACTGTACTCAGTTAATAAATACTGTGAAAACCTGAACAAACATGAACAAATGTTGAATGACCAGTGAAGTTGTGTTGTGATTCTGTAGTGAGCCTCATATCCATATTTGGAAGTTTAGGTCTAAGCTGATTTTCTCTATGACAAATATTAATGGGAAATATATTAGTTAGAGTTATAGTGAACTATGCTGTCTGTCTTGATTTTTAATTAATAGTTTGCATGCAGAAATTGGTGGTCGATGGTGGTTCATTTTGTGTTGTGTTTAAACCTCCAACCAATAGGTAGTAGCACTGTACTCCATTGTAAGGCAATTAGACTCCTCCTTCAACATAAACAAGTAGCATAAGGGCGCACTGTTAACATTAGCATTAGCAAACCCATTTTAATGGTAGTGTGTTTTTCATATTGAGATGGTTTTCCAGAATTAGATTTATTACTTGTTGCTTTGCTTGCAGTATCGCAATATATAGTAACATATTGAATCATAAGCCTTGTATCATGATACATATCGTGTCACCAGGTTCTTGCCAACACACAGCTCTATTAAATAACATAGAAATGGACAGGTAAACAGAAGATAGGAATCTAATTAAGATGTTACTGTAATAGTGTGTTCTTATGTGGCACTGTACAGTCGAGTCACATTGTTATGACCACCGGCTATTATCCAGAATAAAAGCCATGTGCAGCACAGAAAGCAGCTGGATGGGCTGGGAGCAACTTAATAGGGTCCTGATAGGCTGTTGCAGGCATCTGGAGCCATGCTGACTGCAATGCATTCCACAGGTGATAGAGGGTGCATGGGGAAGGACCCATAGAGCGAATACTCTGATTGAGGTGTACGTGGTCTGCAAGGATGGATTTGTACCCAAATCGGTTGTGAGTGCTTTCCACATGGATGAGTGGGCCCAGAGGATGCCATGAAAATGTGACTTCTTTCATGAACTACGCTTTGCTGCCATCAAAAGTAGGAAGTGGTCATAATAATGTTAAGATTATGAATTTAAAAACTGCAAACAAGTCCTAAATTTTGTCATAAGTGAGAATTTTAAGTTTGGATATCTCTGTAATTCAGCACCAGGCTTTAAAATGTGTTTCCTTTGTGCTTCTGAATGTGTTGTACTGCACTGTTGGATAAATGAGTGAGAAAGTGGCGTTACTCCAGTTTAAAAAAGAAGTCCAATTAAAATTGATTTTCATTCAGCACTATTCAGAATGCAAGCATTAACCTAAAAAAATGTTGGTTTTCACAGGACAACATCTTCATCTTCAATCCTTTAGCACGATTAGCTGCATTAATACACAGGGGGGTTTATGTTGTGGGTGTAACCGGTAATAAGATGCAAACCTCAGTACTTAACACTAGTGGGGCATAATCGATCAATACAGCTGCTGCTGCTTTTAGCAATGCTAGTGTAGGTGGGGTATAAGCTTCCATTACCTGTTACCAACACCAGCCATGTAGTTCCAGCGCTAACACTAAACAAGCAAAACCAAATATGTGCTGACTGATTGACTACATTCAGTGTAATGGAGATGGGATGGATGTGTGGAAATATTTAGCCAAATTATTGCTTCTTAATCACCCAGAATAGGATTTTGGGGGGCAAAAGGAGCCATAGTTGGCAGAATGAAAATATATGCTTTAAGCAGAGCAGAGAGCTGAAGCTTTTATTTAATCATTTATTAAATAATCTGGGGGAGTCTAAATGAGGTTCCCTATTGGGGACGTTATCGAATAAGCTGGGGGAGCAAGGGCTGTATCAGAGCGAAGCAGCGTGGGGAATTAGAGACACTGAGTGTGGTGGGTTTGATAGTAAGGGCAGCGTGGGAATTTATTCCAGTGACAGTTGATTATTTTAGCTGCTGGGCTTCAGCACTCAAAGCCCCAGCCTAAATCTATACCTGATTCTAATGTGGATTCATGTGGAGGAATATTACTGTTTTGAGCTTCAAATAATGTTGGTTTGTTGGTGTGTTTAGAATGTAGCAGCACTACTCTTTGGTCCATTAATGTTTATAATATTAAAGAGGCCCATTACCTACATAACATTTTCTTTCTTTATTAGTAACGTTAGTGCGTTAAATGCCTCAGTAAAAAAGTCATGACCATTTTACAATCTCTGCTTATGGTTAAGAATTTAACAGGCTTGCTACTGTACTTTAATATAAGGCCCAAATAAATTAATTCTCTTCTGATTGGCAAAACGCAGTCTAGTGTTTGCACATGGTCTTAACATCTATCTCAGTGGCCTGGACATAAGTGGACGGACATATGGCATATAGCTGTATAGACCTGACCTTTTCATGCATCCCCACTGAGCGCATGTGATGAAGGTGAATGGAAGAAGGGAACTGCCCACGTTTACTGCATAAGTCTGTGGCTGTGCTTATTTTCAGACACATGTCCCTCGACACATTGTTTGAATAAATGTTAGGGCTGCTGTAAACGGATTGCATTGGTTGTTAACTTGTAAATTTGTGATGGCACATCTGATTAGAGGGTTCTTTGACTTCTGCGTCAGTGCTCACATTACATACAGTGAGGAAAATAAGTATTTAAACATCCTGTGACTTTGTAAGTTCTCCCCCTTAGAAATCATAGAGGGGTCTGAAATTTTCATCTTAGGTGCATGTCCACTTTGAGAGACATAATCTAAAAAAAAACCTTGAAATCACCAGGAAATCAAGTTTGCCCATGACCATTTGGATGATCCAGAGGAGTCATGGGAGAAAGTTCTGTGGTCATATGGTCTTAATTCCACTCGCCGTGTTTGGAGAATGAAGAATGATGAGTACCATCCCAAAAACACCATCCCTACTGTGAAGCATGGGGGTGGAGGCATTATGCTTTGGGGGTGTTTTTCTGCACATGGGACAGGACGACTGCACTGTGTTAAGGAGAGGATGACCAGGGCAATGTATTGCTAGATTTTGGGGAACAACCTCCTTCCCTCAGTTAGAGCATTGAAGAAGGGTCGTGGCTGGGTCTTCCAACATGACAATGACCCAAAGCACACAGCCAGGATAATCAAGGAGTGGCTCCGTAAGAAGCATATCAAGGTTCTGGAGTGGCCTAGCCAGTCTCCAGACCTAAACCCTATAGAAAATCTTTAGAGGGAGCTCAAACTCTGTGTTTCTCAGCGACAGCCCAGAAACCTGGCTGATCTGGAGAAGATCTGTGTGGAGGAATGGGCCAAAATCCCAGCTGCAGTGTGTGCAAACCTGGTGAAAACCTACGGGACCTCTGTAATTGCAAACAAAGGCTACTTTACCAAATATTAACACTGATTTTCACAGGTGTTCAAATACTTATTTGCAGCAGTAACACACAAATACATTATTAAAAAATCATACATTGTGATTTCTGGATTTTTTTTTAGATTATGTCTCTCTCAGTGGACATGCACCTAAGATGAAAATTTCAGACCCCTCCATTATTTCTAAGTGGGAGAACCTGCAAAGTCGCAGGGTGTTCAAATACTTATTTTCCGCACTGTAGGTTATGTGGTCATACGCTTCCATGACCACCTGCAAATGCAGTCCATAGTGTGTCTTTGAGATTCTACCCTGTCCACATCCTTACATTGCATTGTCCTGTGATCAGATCTTGATGGTTGGGGTTAGAGTGGTGTAGGCTGAATGTGTAGGCTAAACTGCTGTAAGCTAATGGGTGGTGCAAAACTCCGGTAGGTTGAATGGGCGAGGCTAAGCTGCGGGCGGTAGGGTGTATAAGACTAAACCGCTGCAGGATTAATGGGCTAAACTTCTAAAGGTTTAGTGGGTGGGGCTAAACATCTGTAAACCAAGTGGGTGGGGCTAAACTGCTAAAGGGTTAATTGGGGGGATCTAAAATTTTCAATTTCAAACTTGAATACGTTACATATATTACAAAATCCTTATTTTAAAAAGAAAGGGTCGTTTTGTTCTCACTGTTTTGTGGCCCTTTAATGCCTGACCTTTCCTTAAATGGACTCTGATTGTAAAGATTTCAGCCTGGGAGTCAAGCCAGGAAGACAAGACAGACGGAGAGATAGAGATGATGAGATGTGACTGGGAAAGAGTCAAGGGCAGATAGGGAGCAATCTTCCAAGCACAGTGAGTGAAAAAAAAGAAAATACAATAAACAATGTTATCAACATCAAACAACAAATTGTGTTCCTCAGTTTGGATATAGCTAAAAGGTCAAAAAACAGTGTATGGCGCTCCTGCAGACCGTGTGTGTGTATGAAGCAGTTGGGCGCTCTGCAGGTCTGAGAGGGATTAATTGTATCTGCTGTGTTGACAGTGCTCACTGTGAACACAGACGAGTGCCTCGTTGCTTCTGTATTAATAATGCAGCAGGTGCCACAGCCCGCAGGACACATACATACAATTCCCACCGCATATAATTCCACAATACAAGCACACCCATATACATGTGGCCTAGAGGTCCAAGTGGACATAAAACTGAAGCCCAAATTCAACCAGGCCAGACTGGAATTGCTAAATTTGATGTACAGTAAATGTGACGCTGTGATAAACTGGTAACTTACAAATCTTTAATATATACGTTTGTTCCCAAGCTCCTATCTTCCCAGGGTTCTCTTATGTTTCCAGGGGCCTATTTTCTAATAGTCCTCTGTTAGCAGGTTTCTATATTGCCAGAGTGCTATTTTCCAAGAACCCAGTGTTACTGGGGTTAGATGTTCCAGTAACGTTCTCTGTTCCCATTTCCCTTTGCTTTCAGGGTGCTATGTTCCCAGGGCCCTTCGTTACCTGAGTCTGATGTTCAACAACTTTGTGTTTGCAGCTTTCTATGATCCCAGGGTCCTATGTTACTACTGGGTGACATTCTGAAAAGCTTATGTTCTCATGGTTCTATGTTCCCCAGGAGCTATGTTTTCAAGGCCCTATTTACACTGTGCAATATATTCTATTAAAGGGCACTTTCACATTGTTTCCTACTTATAAATAATCACAGCTAACATTTTTTTCCTTTTTATCGCTACATTAAATGTAACTATTAGGGCACAAGTATTAAGTGACCTGATTTGCTGTTTAGCTGTCTTGCTTCCGAACTATCAGTGCTTAGTTGCACCAAGGCACCAAGCTGATCATAGAAATAGCTCAAGCTCAAATAAACAAACATTACTTATGACTGCCCTCTAAAGGTGTTATTGCACCAAGCTGGAAATTCCAACTTTTACTTTTTCTTATGTTTTCTTATATATTTCCCTCAATGCAGCAAAAATAAGCATCTAATTCACATTCTGTTTGTTGTGATGTGAACATTGTGAAAGCTAATAACTGTGCCAATCGATCATGCCATGCTAACCACTGGAGTTACCACACCAGCCCTTGCTTTATATCTGTGTGTGAACAGTGTTCCTCAGAGCTGCTTTTTATTGAGGCTGTGTTTAAAGCAACTGAATTATTGATGCTGTTCCCAATGCACAGCTTTACCTTATATTCATATTCAGGAGAGTCTAAGAGGTTTCCATCATACATCTTTATAAACACAGTATCTCTTCCCTGCAGGGACGCATTTACAACAGCGTTGTGTATATGGTATTGCTTTCTTTATCAGCCCTATTAACTCTACTATAAATTTGAATGCATCTGACTGAATGTGTGTCATTATCCTAAAGGCATTCTAATATAAAGGTTTGTCATTATAAACCTCCAGTTTTCTGGTAGAGATTTAGTAAAATGTAGAGAGTAAAGATGTTAAAGGCCAGTCATCTATCATTCTAATGACTGTTTGTACCTTATTAAAAGTTAATTAGTGGAAGTTAATGATTTTAAGCCTAAGTTGTTGGTATTTCTGATATATGTGTTATTATAAAATTTAGTGTTATTTTATAATGCAGAAATCATTAAAGACTCTAATCTCTCTCTCTCTCTCTCTCTCTCTCTCTCTCTCTCTCTCTCTCTCTCTCTCTCTCTCTCTCTCTCTCTCTCTCTCACTCTATCTTTCTTTCTCTCTCTCCTACAGACTGATGGTCAAAGAGTGGACGGCTTGTTGTCGGACTCCAGCGTGGCGGACAGTGCCCCCAGCAGGCCTCAAGAAGGGAAATGGCAGAAGCCACGATTCTCCCGCAAGAGCTTAAAAAAGTGCTGCCTGGTGAAGTGGATCATCAGCAATACTGCACCACAAGGACCAGGTACACCACCATTATTGGTGGAACCAAATGCCAGTCACAGTTACTCCAGAAACAATGCCTGTGCCAGTCCAACTGATTTTATTCTGGTTATAAATTAAGACTGGGGTGTTTATATGCATAGTCTACTCAACATTCTAAATATCATCTCTGTTTACATGCTCATTTCAAGTAATCCGATCCAAAACTATGCACTTACACAGAGTACCAAATAGTGTAGACACTACCATGACTCGCTTGTGTTTTATATGCTGTACAGTTATGACAGTCACAGGGTAAATATACTTATATGCACTTAGAAGAAGGGCGAGAGGAAGATGTCAGCATTCCATGATACGAAAGCTGGATGCCAGTCCGACTGATTTTACCATTCTGGCTATTGCCTTGGTAATATGTAAAGTTGGGAAGCTTCTAGCTGTTTTCAATTGGCTGTATAGTTTGTGCTATTCCACATACTCATATACTTAACAGGTCATTACTGAACATTATACATTTCCACTATGATACAAATGCATATTAGCAGAACCTACTTAGACCTTTTCTGGCCTCGGTCAGACTAGTTTATTTAGACTGATGGTTACATGGACATCTCTACTCTAGTGGTGCTATTAGTTGGATTATTAACAGAATGTCAGGGTGCATGTAAACATGGCTACTGACAAACTAAAATGTCCACAAAGTCACAGCTATTTACTGGAAAAAAGGTTCTTTCTTATCACAGTCTTCCAGAGAGCCTGTGCACATGGCCACTGCATGGCCACACCCCTGTGCTACACAGTAAAGCGAGCCAGTAGCGAGACGCTGCAGTATAAAAGTATGTAACATATGAAACTGGACACAGAGGTCTAGAATTAAAGTATCAGTTCAGTATTTCTGTTGCAATAGTGGTTGTTTTGAGAAGCGCATAACATTTTGCTGACCAAATAGCTTGTTCAGATTCCTGTGTGTTGCTAGTTATTGGAATTGAACTGGAAGGGTCTTTTAAAATCTACTTTTTATGGTGCTCTAAATTTTTAGAAAATGTCTCAGGCTTATGGAGAAATTCAGTGATTTTTAAACATTCAGAGAGCCTTTTTTATTTTCTGCTCTGTAAAGAAATGCACTACCTGCATGCACCATGCAGAACAAATGAATCAGTTCTTTCTTTTTGCTACTCGACCTATAACAGACATGGCACTTTGGCCCCCAAGACAAAAACAAAGATACACAGATGGGGGTCAAAGGCAGTTGCCAGAACCCAACCTGGCTCAGACACCTTTAAAGCTCTACTGCTAAAACTGAGCCACCACTCAGACACAATAGTACAAAAACCAGGATGTTGCAAAACTTTCCTATTGGGTGGGACCTCCACTGTTAGAGAGGCTGTGTCTAAAATGTAATAAATGCTGGCTTCTCATATAGCATTTATGAAGTAGTGTGTCTAGTGTATCCTTCACTGCCTTACACATCCAATAACGATCTGTGTCGGTGCCGATGGGGGTTAAAAATATATAACAGAGCACACCAGCACTGACACAGTGCGGACAACGCTGCCTTTTATTGCATCAACTTAGGAGACAGTGTAGGTAGCAAGGCACCGAGACAACTGCCTTCAGTTTCATGTACAGCCACAGAACCATCAAAATCTTTGACTACCAGCTGACGATGATGCGAATGCTTAGCTTATCATTAAGGTGCATTATCGAGGTTCTAATGTTCTCAAGTCTTCCTATCCAAAACAAGTCTAAAAATCCAAGAGGTTTGGAACTTTTAACTATGTTTAAAGTACAAAGGTGTTTAAACTATGTGCCCCCACTATAGGGGTAGGCACAATAGGGTTGGGTGGATTGAAACCTAATTTTTAATTTTTATCTAGTCTTAGTGTTTACTTTTGAGAATCATTTTTGCCATAAAAAAAATACAAATTGTATTTGTTTATTTATTTAATCGAATAGATGTGCATCCTGTCGCTCAATAAAATAAATAAATAAATAAAAACACAATGCTTCTGTAAATGATGGTGTTGTATAGGAACTGCTTTTCTTTCTGTTGCCTTCTTCTGCTCTGAAATAAAGCTGGTGAATAATAAGCCACTTTAAATGTATGTACAAACTGGATTGTACATTTTATAACTGGTAGATTTCTGTGAGTCAATTGTCAAAAGACTCGCAAGCAAATGTCTTCTAAGAATTAACAGGATTCTTATAAACCCTGTAGTACACCTGTCCAAGGCTTCTTGAAAAAACCCATTACAATATTATATATACTTATTATTGGCTTTTTATTACTTTGGATAAGGTTTTGTTTCCTTTAGATATATAATTATATATATTTAAACATAAATATTCAGGCATTAATCTAATAAATACACATTTAGTTACTTTATTTTTCAGCTCACATGTAAACAGTTTAAGTGAACATATAATCTGATTTTTATTGAACACTGGGCCGAATTTTGTTAGGTAAGTAAAGAGGAGACTCTAAAAGTTTGTAATATTTAGAGTTATAAGGTTGCTGTTATAAGGTTGTTTGCATTTGCTATTAGTCATTGTTATAAACCACAAACTTTAAAGTATCAGTATCAGGATATAATTCTTAGCATTACTTACAATGAAACTGAATGGAGAATTAGTGGTATCGCTCATCTCTACCCCAGAATTCTCATACTGCCTGTTTACAACAAAAGCTAATGTAAACACTGGCAATCTTTGGCCCACACCTGTTTCGAGACATTTGGGCCATATGATCATTTTTGATGTCTGCCACTTTCGAGTCAGCAACAGTTTGCCAGTGCAGGACATGGGCCAGCGGTGCTACCTTTGCAGCCGTGCTCCCCACTCTAGAACGCTGTATCTGTATTGATGTGTAACTTTGATGTGTAAAGTTTAGTTTAAGATTATTGGACAAACTCATCAGCACAAGCAAAAAGCTCATTTAAACAAAGTCACAGCACCCCCTGCTGGGGGCTCTCAGGAAACATGACATTGCCCGTTGTTCCCGACAGGTGGCGCCTTGAAGACTACTTTCATATTATTACAGTATATTTTATTTATAATATATATTTCTCTCAATGTGAAGAAAATATTCTTAATTATTTTATTTAAACTTTTGTGTATGAATTCTTATTATTGTTGTATTAGTTATAATATAATATTATAATAATAATAACAACAACAACAACAATAATAATAATAATAATAATAATAATAATAATAATAATAATAATAATAATAATATTTAATATGTACAATATGATCCTAAATTAGGCAGGAGAAACCTAAAAAATTAACAGTTTAACTGATAATGTTAATAATAATTATTTATACTTTTAATAATTATTAGTCAGAAAACATTATTAAATAGTATATTGTATAATAATATGAAGCTTTTTATTTTTTAAATTCTTTTCCATGTTATCATCATTACAAATGTTTACTTTTGTAAATCATTGTTTTATTTGTGTATTTAGTTTGTGGATTTGTCTGCTGTCAACTGCCTTTCTCTGCAGTGAGTCTCATTAAGTCTGTAGCTCAGTCAGTTTATATCCAACCTGTGCTCTGCTGGACTTTAACAGGTCCATCAGGTCATTAGGTCTCCTGTTGGACAGCTTAAATCACAGTGGAGCTGAACTGAAGATGCCGGTGCTGCGTCCATCTCCTTAAGAGCCTTCACCTCCTTGCTGTAGCTTTTTGTGCTGAGTTGTGCGGCATGCTTATGATGCATAAATTCAAAACTGAATTATTAACTACATTTAACATTTATGTTTCCTGATTGATGAGCAGATCTTGGGCACTTAGATACATCACTGTTGTCTTTTAACTTACCATACATACAAAGTCATCTCAGGTCAAGGGGAAAAAGGAAAACTGTTTTCTGTCAGAAACGGGTTTCTGACCACAGCTCAGCACAGCCCTCGTGTCTGTTACTGATCCTCCAGCACTGCTGCCTGCTGATTAGAGTCATAAATTAATAAATGTAAAGCTTATGAACATACACACATTTATAGAACAGTCTAGAGTAATTGACTTTCTCTTCTCTTACTCAGTTTATCTGAAGGTCAGTAAGAAATTTCCAATTTACAGCATACATTTATATATATAGTTTAAACACACTATTTTGCCAAAAGTATTCTTATTCATTTTTCAGTCCATTAATGAAAACCAGACTGTTTCTGTGATGTCAAAAGAAGCTGCTCATGTACAAACACTGTTCAGCCTGTGGCATTTAGCTCCACCCATTCAAAGTGAAGTTGTAAGGACCAAACAGCCTGTTTAATTCCATTGGATAAAGAGAGGTTAATGTGTTAACCGTGTGTAAATGAATTATGTTTTCAGTACATACAACATGTTTATAATCTTTCATTGTAGCACAAAGGCTAAAAGATGCTTAAAGGTAGCAAGTAATGAAAAAGTAACATGAGGTGTTATTAGTAACATGAGTCACTGCTGGGAATGTGAGTAAATCTGAACAGTAACTCAAACAAACAGAATAATCATGGTTTTAGTGTGTTATTGAGCCAGATTCTACAAACCATGTATGAAGTTTATTCATTGATTTTAGATATGTTTTTAAAACCCTTAGATTTTCGGTTTTGAGTTTTCTTGGTCTCTTACTTTTCTAACGATGGGAAAAGACCAAGAGGAGTTTGGTCTTGTGTGAGTAAAAATAAACTGTCCAGTAGTGCTGTAAAAGTGGACACCAAGTGAACAGACTTTCCTATAAGGCCTGCGTCTCAGTTGTGTACTACACACTAATGCTACAAAGTGTATATTATGTACTCATTTTCATATAGTAGAATGGGTAGTACACTAAATATTAACATACTGCATCATTTCTTACCAATTGCGTACATCATTGTTTACTTGGCCTAAACTGAGACTTGTAGCATAGAAAATGGACAAAATAAACAGTCAGAAAACACATAATCGAATCTATTGGACATTACTGAACCACTTTACACTGTTTGAGGCAAGTGAAAGATTATTTAGGCCCTTAGTTAGCACCGTGCTAACTATTAGCCATTCCATTATGTGTTAGCTATGCTAACATTGCACCAAAAACTCTTGACTTCATTCAAAGTAAAAGTAATTAGTGTAGAAGAGATTTTGTTTTGGCCAAACCATTTCTTTAAGCTAAAGAGAAAAGTTCAGTATTTCTGTTGTAATAGTGTTTTTTTGGAAGCGCATAACATTTTGCTGACCAGAAAGCTTGTTCAGATTCCTGTGTGTTGCTAGTTAACGTTATTTAACAGGAAGGGCCATCTTTTAGGATATTTTTAAACATTCAAAGAGCCATTTTTAGGTTTTGCTCTGTATAGAAATGCATCACTTGTAAACAACACGCTAACTGGTAGACCATAAGTATCCATTTTGCCTTTTTGGCCCTCACAAACACTGCACTTTGCCCCCCAAGATAAAAACACAGATACACAGATGGGCTCAGAGGCAGTTGCCAGAACCCAGCCTGGTTAACCACTTTACTAAACCGCTTTACATGCCTACTGAATCACTTTACATGGTTTGAGGTAAGTGGGTGTTTATTTAGGCCTGCAGTTAGCACCATGCTAACTATTAGCCATTTATCGTGTTAGCTATGCTAACATTGCACCAAAAACTCTTGACTGCTTTCAAGGTACAACTAATTTACATAAAAGAGATTTTTTAAAGTTATCATAAGCAGTGATTAGTATTTGTAAAGGTGCCTTTAAACTTTTCCAAGAGGTTTAGCTAATGCCTGAGTCAGCCTGGATTACAGGAGTGTTAAAGCTGCATAATGGCCTTCTGCTGATGCAGGAGAATCTGATCAGAGTAAAAACATTCAGCTGCTTTATTAGCCACTTTAATACTGAGGATGAGAAGAGCGGAGATGGAGGGAGGGAGTTTGTTCATAAGCATATTTTCAACCTTAAACAGTGCAGGTCTGTTTTCACAAAGCGCCTCTGGAAACATGTTGTCAGCGGTTTTATACTGCGATTTCAGTCGTCTATTTTATTGCTTTCACCTGGTGTCTATTGTCCCATTATGCTTTTCCTGATCTGTTAAGCATGGGGATGCATAATAAACGACATTGTTAATTAAAAAATGTATTCAAACACATGAAAGTACATTTGACCGATAGTCTAAACTGATAGTTAGTGATATATTTCCTGAACTCTAGAAGGGCAAAATATTTAGGGGACACTGGGTTACTATGTATAGTACTGAACAAACGTCAGGGGTATATATGGATAAAGAAGTTGCCCTGTCCCAATGGTGTATCCTAACCTCTTGCCAATCATGTGGAAGGTGCTGCTCCCAGTTAGAAAATGAACGAGAATCCAATGAAAAGAAAAGTAAACACAACAATGTCATTGTTACTGACATTGGTGCTGCTTACCATCACTGGAGATGCTCTTGGGAGTAAAGGGATGAAGTTTGAAGCTGAACTTGTAATGTTTCTTTTAGACTGGTAAGAATTGACGAGGGAGGAGGAGGGATTGTACAGGGATCTTACAAATGGCGCCTTTAAAGCTTTCGTCTTCAAGATAGAAGAGTTTCTGTCCTTCCTTCCGCTGTAAGAAGACAATGAAATGGGTTTAAGAGGACATGTCGCTGTAAAGAAGCCTCTGATGAGAATAGCCTCTAATGTTTTAGTGTCTTATTTAGAGTTCCTTGCCACACTCATAATTGTGATGTGGATTATATATATTTACTATTCAGGTTGTTTTTGCAGTATTACCGTATCTGTATTATACTGTCTTTTACTGAGTGTTGTACTGCAGTGTATTTATTGTTGGGCTTTGAGCCTACAGCACTATTGAGAACTTACTGTACTGTCACTTAGTATATTGAGCTTGTCTTGATCTTTTGCACTGTGTGATATGGGACGACAGTAAAATTCTCCCTTGTTCCTGACTTTCTAGTCGTCTGGAAACTTTTACGAAGTTTGTTCTTTTGAGACTTGGTTCTTTTCTGTGTTTTTTTATCAAGCTGCCAGGGTGTTTTTCCATTTGGTTCTTCATTCTTCTTAGTAGCTCTTTTTCATGCCCATTGCATTTTCTAATTTTGAGTCTAGATTTGTCTCAGTGGCAAGTAGTCTTTATTGCCAAAAGTAGTTGATCAGCTAAAACATATTTGGTGTCCAAAGTTTCCACAATGCAAACTGGGCTAGTGTAAGTTTCCATTACTTGTTAAAGAAAGAGAGCTGGAGGGGGGAGAGAGAGAGAGTGTGTGTGCATTATGTGGAGCTGATGGTTGTGCATAATTGCAGGACTGGGAGTGGTTTCTGTTGAAGCTGCAGTGAAACTGGCACATGGTGGAAAGCTCTGACAGATTTCAGGACCACATTGAAGTGAAGCTTTGCAGAAGTGAGCCGTGAGTAGCAGGAAGACCGGAGCTACGGGTTTCTTCTGGAATGCTTTGGAGTGATGAAAATCGGATTATCTGCATGAATAAAATCTTCTTGGAATTAGCTGAAGATTTTCCACTTTTCGATTGTGACAACTTCTTTGAGCCTGTGGTTTGCTTTTGGAAAGCCTGAGAATGATTTATTGGAAACTATGAGAAAAACGTTCTAGGAATCGACCAAAGACATTTTTAACCTTTTCTGATTTTACATGGTTTGAGTTTGTGAAGTTTTGAGGGTGTTTTCACTTTTCACTTTTCTTGCGACATTGAGTGTTTATGGGATTGTTTGGAGCAAACTCTGATTGGATGGATGAACAACAGCTGAAGATGAACAACAGCTGAAGAAAATTTGATTGGCTGCATGAACAACAGCTGAAGATTACTCCAGACATTTTAATTCAGAAACTGAATGAAGTAGAGTATAAAATAAGAGATACAATGATTTGAACTCTAATTTTTAATTTTGAGATCCAGATTGGAGTTCAATCCAATTTTTTTCTGAGCTGTATACTAATCCTTAGTCACTGTAAGTTGATCATTAGCTGTGCAGATGCAGCGATGGGACTGCATGGGATGGAACTGATGGCTGTGGCCGTGGTCATCATTCTCTTCTTCATGGTTCTAAAGCAGTTTGGCTTGTGGGAGCCACTGTCTTTGGATGGTAAGCGGTTCACAGCAACTTCTATCAAGTTAATTTTGCTCTCAAGTTCTTGCATTGACGGTCCCCTCTACAAGCTCATTCACATTTACTCTTCTCTACGTTTAGCCTCCAGAGACCTCCTGCTTGCAGTTCTCAGATAGGTTGAGCAGCTTTAACTGAGACAAGACTGACTAAAAAACTATAGATCTAGTTTCAACTGATGTACAGTTCATTTAAATGGGTATATATTATTTTCTTTAAGGGACTCAATGGAAAAGAGTTGCCATGCTGCTAAATTTATCTAGTTATATGTGGTAATATTATAGTGATCTAGCTAGTCCTATAGCCTACTTCTTTTACCACATAATATTGTTAGTAATATAAGGTTTTGTCAAAAGGTTATAATACAGATTATAAATGTATTATTGTTTATGAAAAACAAGTACAGTTTCTTGAAATTTCTAAAAGGGTTCCAAGTGATATATCTGTGGGCTAGGTTTTTTAAATAATACATATTTAATTTCAAAAACAGTTTGACGTGTAATTTAATTTTCTGAAAAGTGATGCCTGCAATATGCTCTGAAAAAAACCAGGACAGGAGTAATTTTGCACTAGGAGTGTTGTAAAGTGTCTTGGAAGAGGTCCTGTTATCATCCTAGAGTCCTTTATGAACGAAGCTGAGCGACCTTTCATTTAAGAACATGCTCTTCAGTGAAGGATTTTAAAGATTACAGGTTTTAGATAGCATTGTTAAAACAAGTAGTCAGATTGCGAGATGCCAACAAGCGTCCTTTTTACAACGATATCAGAAGCTCATCTTAAACTAGATTTAAGTAACTGATGCATTTGATATAAAAACTCTTTTTATCTCTTGTGCAATCTTGTTAAATAAGAGGGATAAATGACTGTTATATTTCTTGTTTGCTCGTCCATATGCTCTCTTGGGTCTATGGGATTTTTGGCTTTGTGTACACAGTTTAAGCACCAGGCTCTGTGGTATTTGGGGGTAGTAGTTGGTAACCCGCATACTGGGAAAGTGCCATTAACACTGCACATGTTTTGGAGAAACATATGCTGACTTATCTGTTTCAGGGACGCCCGCACTTACTTGACAACCCCAAGAAACATTCTGCCTACGTAACAATAGCGGGGTTGCATATCTAGGCCGTTTTAAACTGGCATGCCTTTCTCCTTTTTAGAGCGTGTGGTGTGTTGTGAAACATAAAGTATGAATAAATCCCCATAGGGTTTCTCCGCTGAGGACTAAATGAGTTTGTGTCTTCAGTCCCCTAATATTACATGCTGTTAAAAGAAAAAGTGATGTACACAGTAGTAAACATGCTGTCTCCAGTTTAAGCCTTCCATCACGTCAGCTAAGGTCTTCTGACTCTGGTCTCCTAGCTGTTCCTAGGTCCAGGCTTTCTTCTATGGGTGGCAGGTCATTTAGTGTTGCTGCCCCCATACTCTGGAACTCCCTGCCCTCATCTATACGCACTTCACCCTCTCTTTCCATCTTCAAAACTCACTTAAAAACGTACCTTTTCTCTAAACATTTTCATTCTTCATGATAATTTTTTTGTTTATTTGTTGGTTTATTTTTGTGTTTGTAAAGCGTCCTTGGGTTTGTGAAAGGCGCTATAGAAGTGTAAACTATTATTATTATTATTATTATTATTATTATTATTATTCCTTAAGGTTTTCGATTTAATACAGATCTAACAGAACATACTAATCTCTGCTTTCTCTGCTTTCTTCTTGCTTTTAAACTGGAATTGGGTTTTTTACCCATTAATAATGCGTTCTTTCTCTTTTTCTTCCCCTTTTCTCTCTGCCTGTTCTTTCCTTTTAATGACTGTAGATGGTGAGTGCATGTCTGATAAAACCTTCTCCAATTTACCAAGGACCAGCTTTCCTCCACATTTTACCTAGAACCCTGCAGACTACGCCACATCTTATAAAGATCCTCCAGACCCCTCTTCATCTTATCTAAACGACTAAATAATGCTTCTCCACACATTTTGTTTAGAACCCCATAGTCCTCCACGTCTTACATAGAAATCGCCAGACTCCTCCACATCTGTTCTAGAACCCTACAGACTCCTCCAGATCTGATATAGAACCCTCCAGACTCCCTGTACTCCTACATATTTTACGTAACCCCCCCAGACATGCCTGAGATGAACTGTTTATATTCTTTTAGTTCTGGGTCACATTTTTCTAATTAATTCCTATGTTGCTCCTGTTGTCAGAGGCTCTCCTGTCCTGATCTGAAATTCACCCTGGCCTAAATCACATTTACAAACTGGCACCCTGACAAAGGCAAGACATGTCTGGTGCTAGTTTTAGCGCTGGAGCTACAAGGCTTATATAGTTAACATGAAATACTATGTATTAGCGGTGGTTAGCATAGCGCTGACTGCATGCCTAAGTCATCTTCCCTTAAACCCTTTGGAGATGTTCAGTAATCTCTAATAGACTTGATTATGTGGTTTCTGACACTGTATGACATATTGCTATGTATAAACATGGACTAACGTATGCTAGTTAAAAACAACACACTAGCATCAATGTTTTGTATGTACTGCTGTTCATTTTTATGGATTCTTCTGGCCGTTTATTATTGATAACCTGCAGTATAAATACAGATAAGATATCATATAGTGTCAGAAGAGGCTTCCATTACTTCTTCCATTAGCTTCATAGCTTCAGTGCTAAAGAAAAAAAAAAAACATTTCAGACATCAAACATGTCTTGGCAGCTGCTTTCGGAGAAAGGGGTGTGCATTTGTAAATTAGATTTCTTTGCTGAAATATTCCTATTTCAGTGATGACACTACCTCTGTCCTCTATCCCTGCTCGATCACCTGCTTGTTCCTCCTGCACAAATCTTGCATCTCCAGTGGCCCGTATTTTTCTGTGTCCCCCTCTCTCTATCTCTCACTCATTCTCTCTTTCTCTCTCTCAATCTAACAGACAGCAGTGATGGTGAGCTGGAACTGGCCACAGTCAGGCATCAGCCGGAAGGCCTGGAGGAGCTTCAGGCTCAGACGAAATTCACCAGAAAGGAGCTGCAGTCGCTGTACAGGGGCTTCAAGAATGTGAGACTACCTTTAATGAAATGATGTTTTTTTCACCCTCACCAAAAAAATAGCCAATCAGCTAACACACTTGGTGTCTGAGGTTTGCTCCTTTAGTTTTTGCACTGGATCTACAATGCTAATGAAGCTAATGAAGTGATGGAAGCTTGTTTGCTGCATGCCTAAATCAACACTCACTGGTATCAAACCGTGTGGAGATGTTTAGTATATAGTTTTAAGTCTGTAATAGAAAAGTAATTCAGACTTCAGCAATATTTGAAAATATATGAAAACTCACCTAAAATGTAAAACGTAAAGTAACACATTTGACACTTTATTATGCCATAGGGAAACACATAAGAATAAATGAATTTGGTAGCATACTGAAATATACTTCAACAACAGTATATTTCATTGGCATCAACATTAGTTGACTTTAAATCAATGAATTTTAGTTATGGTTAGCACATTTTAGTTGTAATATAACTGTAACAAGTAAAAAATGATCAGCACACTCCAGAATTTACATTTAAAATCTGTAGTAGGATTTCAGTTTTAAATTGGTTTTAAACTTTGGTCTTTCCATCACTTTAGTAAAGGGTAACGAAGGTCTTCTCTATTCATAAAACTTCAAGAAAAGAGGACCTCATGTGATTCGTGTCTAATGATTGTGTAATGTCCTTCAAAATGCCACACTTTTCGCACATCACTGGTCTTCCTGCTGGTTTATTCTTTATAAAATACTAATGCAGTCTTCACAGGCGAAACTGAAACAAAGGCTAGACATTCAGTGCTGTTAATTATTTAAACAATCAGTCTAAGAGGGCACGCCTGGGCAACCATAGACACCTGCTAGTCCCTTGTACCTTTTCTACATACCCCTCCTGTCTTTGTATATTCTGTATTTTGTGTATATTTTGTGTATTTTGTATTCATTTAATGTATCACTTTTATATCTCTTCATTTAGTATGTTTAGTTAGTATGTATATTAATGCTGCTGTGCTGTAGAGTATGAGCCTGAGCCTCATCAGAAGCATTTCAATGCATAAATGTCCTGACATGTTGTGCAAATGACAAATAAACCTGAAAGTTGAAACAAATATACGATTCTGAAATCGAGTGTAAAAAACATTTTTGTGTATTTTAGTTTCAATATAACTCACTAAGTAGCTCTGAGGTGTATCAGCATATCCAGTACTATATATTTATATTACATTCTAAGTATAATAACAGTTTTATATATGTAATTATGTAATAAAACTGTTAAATGCAACTTCATAATAACTGCAATAATATTATTCTCTCTTTGATCAGGAGTGTCCTAGTGGACTAGTTGATGAGGAAACCTTTAAGACGATCTATTCCCAGTTTTTCCCTCAAGGAGGTATGCTGTTTTTCTTAAGGCCTGCATTTTTTGCATGCAAATTGTTAAAGTGGCCATTAAGTTATTTATTTTTTGAAGTCTGGAAAAACAGAAAACATATTAACAGAAAATGATACAGAGTCTTTACATACTGCATAATGTTTCCAAATATATTTATACTTGCCATCTGTACTGGCTTTATTTAAGGGCAAATTGCCACCTCCAAATGTGTGCTGATCCTCCATCACACACTAATGTAGTCTTTTGTTGCTTTGGTGGTGTACAACCTTCTGTTCCTTCTGTTACTACAAGAGATATCAGAATTAGATTTAACACCTTACTCTTTATCTCAGATGTCCAGTTTTAGTGTTCTAGTGCAAGTGTTCCTTTCTGTCTCCTCAGTGAGGGCTTTTCGACAGCTACACATCCTTACAGACCCATAGTGCTAAGTTGTCTTCCCACAATTTTAGGATTAGAATTTGTAATTCATTTTAGAATTACTATTTTAGAATTAGAAGAGGAATTTGTCTACCGCATTAACCCATTCAGAAAGTGAACCACCCATATACACACACACTAGTAAACACACACACTCAGGGAGCAATTGGGCGTTTTGTTCCTTACTTAAGGGCATTTTTGGTCATTCCTGTTGGTTCAGGAAATTGACCGGGTGACCCTCCGATCACAAGGCTGGTCCCTTAACCTAGTTTAGGCTATATAACTATAAAATAAATACCACCCCAAATCAGAAAAGGTGAGACAGTATGGAAAATGCTCATTTAAATAAAAATGACATTACTTGACATAAATTGTATTGCAGATAATATAAACCAAAGGTATTTAGTGGTTAACTCAGTTTTTAGGGGGCAGTCGTGGGCTGGAGGTTAGGGAACCAGCCTTGTGACCGGAGGGTCGCCGGTTCGATTCCCTGAACTGACAGTAACGACTGAGGTGCCCTTGAGCAAGGCACCTAACCCCCAATTGCTCCCCGGGCACCGTGGATAGGGCTGCCCACCGCTCCGGGTAAGTGTGTGTGTGTTCACTAGTGAGTGTGTTTGTGGGTCTTTCACTTCACGGATGGGTTAAATGCGGAGACTAAATTTCCCCACTGTGGGACTAATAAGGGGATCTAAATCTTTAAAATTAAATTTCATTTGTTAATATAGATGCATTCCTGCACTTCAGACCTGCAACACATTTCAAAAAATGTGTTTCAAAATTCTGTTTACAATCTGTATTGGAAACAGGTCAGGACTTCAGGCAGGCTAGTCCAGTACCCGTACCCTCTTCTTCTGCAGCCATGCCTTTGTAATGTATCCAGCATGTGGTTTGGCATTAACTTGTTGAAAAATGCATGGATGTCATTGGAAAAGATGTCTTCTGGAAGACAGCATATGTTGCTGTAAGATCTCAGTGCACTTTTCTGCATTAATGCTCTGCTACAGAAGCGTAAATTACCATTGCTAGTCACACTGACACACTGACCTCATGCCATGACAGACCCTGGCTTTTGGACTTGTTGCTGATAACAGCCTGGATGGTCCTTTTCATCTTTGGGTTGGAGCACATGGCATCCATTTCTTCCAAGAAAAGATCTGGAATACTGATTCATCAGACCACAAAACACGTTTACACTGTGTGATGCCTTTGAGCCTATAGAAGTCAATGCCGCTTCTGGACATGGTTATCATAAGGCTTCTGCTTTGGACAGTAAAGTTTTTAATGGCATTGGTGAATATAACTCTGTATTGTAGTCCCTGACAAAAGTTTGCCAAAGCAATTCTCTGCTCATGTGGTAAAATCAGCTGTTGTTTAATGGCAGATCCAATCTTTGCTCTTCCTAGACTAAGCCTGTTGTGGATACTGCTTTTATACTAAATCATGATTACAGTCACCTGTTGACATCACCTGTTTGATATCACATTCTTATTTATTTATTTACCCCCATTACTGGCCCTAAATGGCTCCTGTCTCAACATTTTTGGAAATTTAATTCTGCAGTTTCTCTTCTGTCCAAACATTTTCTGATTTGGGCTTGTAAATAAAGAGTGTGTTCCGACTTTTGGACACTGCTTATATGTAGTTTATCTCTGAATCTGTGCTTTTTCAGATGCAACCACTTACGCACATTTTCTCTTCAATGCTTTCGATATGGACCGGAATGGCTCCATACGCTTCGAGGTATGAATAAGAAAGTCTTCATTAGAAATTGTCAACTGGGCTTAAGGCAATGAGTCAGTAGTTTCTTTATGTTTGGCAGGACTTTGTGATCGGTTTGTCCGTGTTGCTGCGTGGTTCGGTAACGGAGAAGCTGCGCTGGGCCTTTAACCTGTATGACATCAACAAGGATGGATACATTACTAAAGAGGTACAGAGAGTTCCACACCTGTAAGATTTGCGTATTTCCAGTACTGCACCTTAACACATCATTATCATGTGTCACCAAATGAACGAATTCAGGTCACTCATTGCTAAAGCAGCTTGTATAATCTACATAGAAAAGCACTGAGCAGTAGACTGGGATACTCTGGAGCACCCAAACATGAACCTAAGGATGTCATGCCGAGTGAGAAGCGTGGACTAGAGGGTTAATTTGCCCCCTATATTGGGCTGTGGAGCATTGGAACTGTGGTTTCTGGAGTCATGAAGCTCCATCTGGTACCATTAGGTGGAGTTGGAGTGGTTAAGACTTATTCATTTATCATCATTAATGCTTTTCAAGGCCTTACAGTATTATTTCAACATTATTTCAACATAATATAAACCCCTCCCAGAAAAGTAGCAGCTGTTACCGCAATTCAGACAGCAGTTTGTAGTGTTAAACCACCAAATTACAGTCCACTGGTTTTGTCTGCTTTGTCTTGCAGGAAATGTTGGCAATCATGAAGTCCATCTACGACATGATGGGCCGCTACACATTTCCCAGCGTGAAGGAAGATGCTCCATTTGAACATGTGGAGAAGTTTTTTCAGGTGATTCACAATGCTTCAGCTAAGCTGCTAATGTTTTGTCCATGTTTATGGAAAGGTCTCTTCCAAAAAAGTTGGTACAGTATAAGAACAAGTACAAAACACAGTATTTGATGTTTTACATTTATTGATTTTATATATGTACATTCATTCCAAATTTGATGTCTGCAACACGTACCTAAAAAAAGGCAGCATCTAAAAGGCAGTATATCGTCACTGTGCAAAAAAAAACATGTATATCCAAAATGGCAAGTTCATAGGAGAGGGCAGATATGTATTTTAACTTTAATGGAAGTCAATGGAACTTTTTCAAAGCATTTTCTGCTTTCTGCTGGTCCATTCATTATGAACACACAGTATAAAAGGCAGCTGCTGTGTTCAAGTGATGCATAACAGTAAAAATCATCTTTCTTTGGACAGCAACGATATATTTCTCCAAAATTTGTAGATATATTTCAGTGTTAAAGGTGCTTTCACAGATGTATAGGTTAGCCACACTCCCCTATCATGACAGATCCTGGCTTTTGAACTTCACACGGGTAGCACTCTGATAGTCCTTTTCCTTTCTGGCCTAGAGAACATGATGTCCATTATTTCCGTAAAAACAATCTAACTGACTCATCAGACCACAATACACATTCCCACTAAGCATCAGTCCATTTCAAATGAGCTCAAGGGCAGACAATTCTGAATGGCCTTGGCCGTGCTTATCTCAACTTGCATGTATGAGTGTTAAAACAATATCTGCTTTTATGCATCTTCCTAAACAGTGTACTCTGTTTCTTTCAGCATTCTTAAGTGTAAAAACATATTTTTTTTGCAGAAAATGGACAGAAACAGAGACGGAGTGGTGACCATTGATGAGTTCATAGAGACATGTCAGAAGGTAATAATGAGAAAAGTCATGCTTCAGAACCTAAAAATTTATATTTACATTTACTAAATCATTCATAGTGGATTATGCATAATTCATAATAGTTTCTGATTCATAGTGTTTATTGAACAATCCATATTAGATACTGAATAATTTATAGTAGATACAGAATAATCTACATTAGATACTGAATATTTTGTATTAGATTTACATTTACATTTATGGCATTTAACTGACGCTGACACTCTTAGCCAAAGTGACTTACAAGGTTAATCATATTACAGGTAGGCCAATGTAGTGTTAGGAGTCTTGGCCAAGGACTCTTATTTGTGTATCACAATGTAGTTACCTAGACCGGCAACCAAACCCCAGTCTACACGGGAGGGTACTTTCCTGGTGGGTATTGGTGTTATCCACTGCTCCGCACCAACCAGTGAAACTTAATTGATTAATCAGATTCTTTTGAATTATAAATGATACTCTGATATTTTGTGCAGCATCAGCCTACACATCAAAATGAAATATTTTAAAGATGTTTTATGGATGTAAATATTTAAATGCGGTTTACATACGTATTTAACCCCTGTACTTTGAAAATTCACAGGGACACAGCAGGGACACAGCTGGTTTATAACTGGCCTCTGTGTGCAAATCATTAAAACAAAGTCACCATTTCTGGATACAGACGTTCTTAATAATATCTAAGTATTTGGAAATCCCAGTAAGTGCTGCTGGATTCATTGTGAGGAAATGGAAGGTAAATCATAACCACCCAAGCGCTCCGAATACAGGGCCGTCCCACAGAACAACGCATCATTGCGAGAAGATATGCCAGCAATCACTCTGAATGAGTTTCAGAGTTCAGTGTCTACAAAGCCCATACAGAAAAAAAGACACCAGAACGCTTGTCAGCCAGACAACAATGTGAGATAAGGTTTTGTGGTCAGCTAAGATTAACCTTTTAGACTAAATTCAAAACTTTATATGTGGCACAAACCTAACATGGCTCATTCCTCAGTAAATTCCCAGCAGTCAAGTTTGAGCATCCTGTTGTGGGGACGCTTTACTTGGGCATCTTGTTAAACTGAGGAATAAATGGATAGTGCAAAATACAGCAAGACAATGTGCTTCAGTCTTCTAAGGAACTACATTGTTGGAGACACTTTCAGCAAAAGAAGCACAAACATGGTTAAGGAGAAGTAAAAAAAAAATCATTCATTCTTTAAAAAGGCGGGTGTGGGGTGGGGGGGCACTTACTAAGATTTTCCTCTTGGACTTCTGGCGCAGGACATAGGTCAGTTTCTTGAGAGGTACCATTGACACCAGTTATGAAAACCACAACCTCAGTGTTGGGACCTGTTGAGAAAACCAAAGCAACAGAACACATTTCTACATACCTTTCGCTACATAAACCAATAAAATAAAAACCTGCTTCAGCTGGCAGTCACATGTATCATGGAGATAACCGTCAATAAATACAATAAAGGGCACATAGTAAATTGAAGATCAAAAATGTCTTCTCAACCAGAATGTACTTCCTTCCAAAATAAATAAATTATTTTACAGGTCCAAAAAGAATGATAAAGTGCCTATGTGTGCCTGGCATTGGAAACACAGGTCAGATCCGGGAATATCCCATGCGCGTACTGGTGTTAGATAAGTTCTGTGGATAAACTTAAAATTAAATTCCTGCATGCTAATTGAAGTACACCTAGAGGTCCATAAATCCCAGTCAATCTTTATTTCCAAGTCCCTCTGCCAAATTCCCTTTAAGTTTGTCAAAGAAGACACAGACTCACTGGACAACATAATGTAAATCTTTGAAATCAGCCTCTTTGAGTCATATTTGAAGAAAGGCTTTTCCATCTCCTTCAGATCCATTTGCAACTTCCTGTCATCTAGAAGAGACATAATGAAATGTCTAATCTAAAAATATTTGATTTTGACAAACTCTGTTTCTTTAAAATGTCCAAAAAAGGACAACAAGACCCCGTCCGAGAACAGACAAGAGGTCTGTGTAATTTCCCGTCTAGACCAATTAAGGAGTCCTGTATTATGTAACTGGGAAGAAAAATCAGAAGTGCAACTGGAGAAAACAGAGAGAGAAATCTGTGTATCTTTAGATATTTTTTGACATCCTTCCAAGTCAGCAGGGTGCTGGATAATACAAAAGAACCAGAAACATTTTTCAACTTTCCACATTAGGAATATATGGTAAAGAGTGGAGTAGAAGAGGGGAGCATGTCATAGACTTCATATTAACCCATAATGAGTTAGTTCTGTTGGTGCACCAACTAAGAATGACCAGGAATACAGCTGCATGTTTGGTACACCAGCTTCCCTTCTCTGTAGGTTTCATTAGATCAGCTAGTTTAAGTCTGGGTTTTTATTATTCCAGATAAACTTTAAAAGAAGGGTATTTAAATCTTTATAGAATAAACTGGACAAATAACAAGAAAGAGACTGAAATAAATACAGAAGACCAGGAGGTTCCTCATGGTGTCCTGCGATAATCCCATCCCATGCAGCTTGAATATCCTCACACAGTTCCTGCACCTACACAGTAAGGGTGGAGGTGGAGTGACACCAGGCTTTTTAGTCATCTTTGCGCTTACCACGGTGCCTTCACACAGGTTCGTTGGTTGTCTACCAAGAAAAAAGGGGGACTCAACACTGAAAATGACTCACTGCCATTCTGAATCACTCTATGACACCATGGCACAGCACCATTGCAGTTTTTGGCAAAAATTTGTCCGGCTGCATACATGTAGTCCTGCATTGTGCAGGCATCTGAAAATGGTGCTGGCACTAACAAGACAGCTAATGGAGGACACTGAATGTCCACTATCATGGCTGTTGGGTCAGTCAGGTACAGCTAATGCCCTTCCTTGCTGATGTCAAATGCACAGCCAAGCGCGATATTTGAAACATTCACATGTCTCACAATGTCTCACACCAAGTTTCAGACGATTCCTTTTGTGTGTAACTATTCTTTTTCTTTTTTGTGTAATCCCAGTCTTTCATGAGAATTTCTCTGATGCCTCTTTTTCTCTCTGTTTCTCTCTCCATCAGGATGAGAATATAATGAGCTCTATGCAACTGTTTGAGAATGTAATCTGATCCCAGAGGGCAGCAGAGGCAGCGCTGTTAAAGACCCAAACCCAGCATCAGCCCCCGTTCCCATCCACTGCATGAGAAAGCAGATATAAGTAATAAAGCCAGAAATCAAAGTCTCCCCAAAATGTAGAGGATCTGCCAGGACATGTTTGGTGGGGAGAAAGTGAGTAAAGTAGATTTTTTTGTTAAACTATATGGTAAAGAACTTTACTGCATTCCACAGAGGCTGTTATTATCCTGTAACTTGCCAGATGTCTGATTGTATATATGTAAATACTGAGTTTAACTGGAAGTATCAAATAAACAAGCATTTGCATGCTTGACTCAAATGTGTCTCAGCTGTGTTCAGTTTTAAGTCTTATATACACATATAAGAATCAGAACCACTTCATCATGTGCTCTTCTTGCCATCCTGCTGTATTAGTTGAAGCTGTGCACCCTCACCGTAAAACAAATAAGAATATAGAAGTACATTCATATGTAGCAATATGTTATGGTATGTTTAATGTGTCCAAGACATTAAAGGGAAAAAGGTAATAAGCAATAATACGCTAAATTTTGGCAAAAATGATCAATTATACCATCATTTTATTAGAAGGTGTTCCCAAACTAAATACACCCTTATAAAAAAAGTTCTTTGGTTGGTTATTTTGTTGGTTTTAAGATCTTTCTGATGTTCTTCAAAGTGAAGTTGAAGATTTAGATTCATTATGATTTAATATTAAATTAAATTTTGAACTCTAACACTTGTCCTTATTGGCCACATGGTGAACAGTTAGATGAATCTGAAAATCAGTTTGTAATATTAAGAATATTTTCTGCTATATTAATCGTTAAAATAAATAAAATTTAAAACAAATAATTTATTATAACATTTTCTTTCTATAATTCATAATTTATAAAGTACAGAATTACTTTTATTTTATAATCAAGAGTAATACTGTATTAGTCTGCAATAAGGTGTGTATAAAATTCCTTTTTGGTTCCAGTTTATTCGCCCATGTGAGGGTGTATATTTGTGTAACCACTAGGTGGCACAATTGCGTGGTTTTTAGTTCGTTATATTCTCGCTGGCCACTTTACCAGCAGCCCCTCTGTTGTAGCCCCTCCATGCTGAGGTGCAGTTAGAGCTCTAGTTCATCTGTTAAGCACAGCATGTGTAGCCCTTTATCATCTGTCAGCTTTTGACAATAGAGCCGCTCTTCTCTGGATATCTGACTGGACGGCCCTCTCTCAACCTTGCAGTGACTGTGGCATGTGTGTAACCCTTAGCAACACTGCTGTATCTAACAGCTCATACCAGCATCATCACTCACAACCATGTCTCTGTCACTGGTGTGCTGAGAAGCACCATGTAGATGTTTATAGAAGCACATGTTAGATAATGCCAGTTATTATCAGTGACACACTGGCCTATTCTGAAGGTTATCTGAGTTCAGGATCCTCTTAGTATGAATGTGTTTGTGATTTCTGCACTGTTTCCTGCCTGCAGGCTGTTCAGTGCGTGTAGCTGCTCTGTGGATGACTGTGTTAGTAATTAGCACATGTTCTGCAGTCATGCTCTGAGCTATCAGTGCATCTCTGTTAAACCCCACTGCTGCTGACAGGAAGTCCACATGCAAGTGAAAAAAATAGCCTCAACTTCCTGTGTGAAGGCTTCTCAGGGAGGGGCCACGAGTTCCTTCAGCCTTTCAACACATACTTGCACGTTCTCTTCCTGACAGATCGGTTCTTCAGCTCAGGTTCTGAGACTGCTGTACCTGTCTGAGCGGCTGGTCTGAACAGTAAGTCACCTGCATCTTCATTTTCTACGTCTCATCTCAAAGTATTCCAAGTCTTCTGTTTCATAGCCTTACACACAACTTTGACAACTCAAAGAACTACGTGAACGCTTAAATGATTCTTCTCCTCTTGGCAAGTGAAATGATCTTCCATCTGTCTATATACAGCTAATATGTCTTATGAGTAACGGGATCTCAGTAAACTGACACTATTCTATGCTTGTCCTAAATATGTTTCCTAAAATCAGCAAAAAAAAAAAAACGCCAGTAAAGTAAAACTTACTAACCCTAACCCTAACCCTAGTCAAAGTCAAGAAAAAAGCAGCAATAACCTCACAGCAATTTGATTATGAAAATATACAGTAAATAAATAGATTTAAGATTCTTTTACTTGCCAAGATACCCATTTTCTGCCTTGTTCCTGTTTTTGTAATTATGTATCCTTACCATGGTATGTATACATGTAGATAAAGAACCTTAAAATGGTTCTATATAGGATTAAAAGTGTTCCGATATGGTTACAAATCATCGAGCCCTTGGGAAAAAGAGGTCTATATAGTACTGAAAAAGATGAATTGACTTATAACATAGAGGAACCCTTTTTAATGCTGTGGAAGACCATTTTAAAAGGTTCTTTAAGGAATCATATACAGCTGTTTTCCCATTAACCATACATACAGTAGCCCTTTTTGACCAAAACAACTTTGGTTCCTGAAATGGTTCCGTTCAGGCTTTGTAGAACCTTAGTGGTATTCAGGGTACCATTCTGCATTCGTACCAGCTTTTATTGGTACCAAGGAGCATCAAAAGATACAAAATCAACAAAGTGCGCTGCGCAGTGATACACAGTAACAGTAAACAACAAGATGGTGAGGCATATAGAGTGGTGTGAGAAAGTGTTTGCTGTGACAGTGGGACAGTGGGATCCATGGTTCTATTTATCACAGCAAGTCTTCCAGGTCCTGAAACAGCAAAACAGCCCCAGACCATCACACTACCACAAGTCTTGGGGATCAAGACAAGACAAGACTTAATGTTCTTTTTGCCCAGCAGTGGTTTTCACTTTGGCACTCTGCTATGCAGGCCATTTTTGCCTAGTCTCTTTCTTATGGTGGAGTCATGAACGCTGACCTTAACGGAGGCAAGTGAGGCCTGCAGTTATTTGGATATTGTTGTGGGGGCTTTTGTGACCTCTTGGATGAGTCGACGCTGCGCTCTTGGAATAATTTTGGTCAGTCGGCCACTCCTGGGAAGGTTCACCACTGTTCTATGTTTTTGCCATTTGTGGATAATGGCTCTCACTGTGGGGTCGCTGGAGTCCCAAAACTTTAGAAATGGCTTTCCAGACTGATAGATCTCCATTACTTAATTTTTCTCATTTGTTCCTGAATTTCTTTGGATCTTGGCATGATGTCTAGCTTTTGAGTATCTTTTGGTCTACTTCACTTTATTAGACAGGTCCTATTTAAGTGACTTCTTGATTGAGAACAGGTGTGGCAGTAATCAGGACTGGGTGTGGCTAGAGAAATTGAACTCAAGTGTGATAAACCACAGTTATGTTTTAACAGGGGGGCAAACACTTTTTCACACAGGCCCATGTAGGTTTGGATTTTTTTGTCCCTTAATAATAAAAACGTTTATTTAAAAATGGCATTATATGTTTACTCGTGTTGTCTTTGACTATTATTTAAATTAGTTTGATGATCTGAAACATTTGAGAGTGACAAACCTGCAAAACAAAAAAAAAGAAATCATGAAGGGGGCAAACACTTTTTCACACCACTGTAGATTACCTGCAAACACTTGTCCTGCTATTCCACATGTTTGTTTTCATCCAAAGAGCAAGCACGGATCAGACTGGTGATAAGAAGAAGAGGTTCTTCAGCAGACCACTGGGCTGCCACCACTGTTGTTTTCTTTTTCTTTTTTAACTGATGCCCACGAATGTCATCACAGTTCGGGTTGAAGAACCTACTGTTTCTTGGTTCCAGATGGGAGCAAACACTTTCAGTTATTTTTGGTGGAAGTGTGCGGTATAAAAATTCAGTGCATGAACCGAACTGAGCCCCTTCCACACCGGTGAAAAGGGGCAATCAGAGAACTGTTAACAGAATCAAATCAAATCACTTTTATGATTTGAACACAAATGGTACTTTGGGTTTCATGGTTATGTATAGAAAGTTGCCTGTAATAAATGAAGGACCTCTGTTTTAAAGGATTCGCATTGTGGATAGCCATAACGTAAAATAGTTCGATGTGTAAACATTGTTCAATTCAAACAGTTGTCAAATAGTTCACTCCGCTGTATTCTGCGATATCAGCCAAACCTGCAAATGTACTTACAGCAGCATTCAGCAGTTTAGCCCCGCCCATTTATGCTGAAGTTATAAGGAGCGTTTCAGCCCCTATGAATGAGGCACAGGCAATCAGAACAGAGCTCATTTATCAGTTTAATGACACAGTAATAAAACCAGCCTGTAGAGATGAGGAGAACTGTGAAAATGGCCATTAAGAAATTCATTTTGGAATCTTTGTGGCACATCAAACCATTCGTATAGCCAGGGAAGAAACATATAGAATGTATTATGGGATATGTGCTGTATATAGATGTATGGACTCTATAAAAGTAATTTTGTTTTTCTAAAAAATGAGGGTGGGGGGCGGGGTTCTGTGGAGTGCCTAAGTGAAGTTTGCTTTAGTCTAACTGCCTGTTCCAGCACTACTAGTAACATCCTTTCTTCACCTTAGCCTCATGATTTCCCCTCCAAGCTAGTTTATTAAAGTAGAGGAGTTCTCAGAAAGCTGAGGGATCAAGGGAGCATAAGTGTCATCTTTGGCAACAATATGAACTTGGAAATACTTGTATAATAGACGCATTTTCAGTCCAGAATGATGAGCAGAGCTTTAGAATATTTAAAGTTTCTGTAGAACTGTACAATTCCAGTAAATGTTCAAGAACTCATCATATTTTTAAAGGGGAGTGAAAATTTACACACAACGGTTTTAGATGTTTTATTCAGTATTTCACCAATTTAATGATATATATATATATATATATATCACTAAATTGGTGAAATACTGAATAAAACATCTAAAATCATTGTGTGTATTATTGCACACAAAAACAAGAGATGTTATTATATTAAATAATTGGAAATGATTTAATTATATTGTATATACACTCACTGAAATAAAAACATAATGCACTCAGATAGAAATGTCAGACTGCAGCAAAACACTGCATGCAGTTATGTCTCAGGTAGATTTGTAAATGATTTGTGTGGTCTGGTTATGTGAGGGGGCACACACATGGCAAACAGACCCCAGACAGCCCAGACAGACCACCAGTAGAGAGGACTGTTTGATCCGCTGAAAAAACTTGTGTCACAGTGCCTATTATGGGACCTTCCACTGACAGCCAGCCTCCGTCGCCTTAGTTTGTAGTGGTAATGTTTATGAGAAACCTGGTCTGCTACGTCCTGGAACTGTATAGCCTTTAGTGATGTATCCAGGTTGTGTTTGAGATTCGATGACCGGGTTCGAGTATGGAGGCCTTGCAGTGAGCACTTCAATCCTGCCTTTGCTGTGGAACGAAACACTGCCCCAACTGCTGGTATGATGATCTGGTGAGCCACTGCATGGGACAGATGGTAACCCATTAACAATACATGGGACACTAACAGCTCAGTGACATGTGCAGGTCATCCTCCGGTTCATATGTGTTGCCTCTCATGGCAGGCTTTTTTTAACTGGCACTTTTGAGCAGGATAATGCTCGCCCTCCCATGGCAAAGGTTTCCCATGAATATCTCCGCCAGATTGCAACTTGTTTGGCCTGCACAGTCACCAGATTTATCGACCAGATGAGCATTTATGAGAACAGCTGGGACACTGGCTTTGGCAACCGACGAGTTTGTAGGATACAACCCCTTCTTCATGTCAATGAGTGTATAACATGTGTATAAACACGTTTTATGTGGCAAACTATTGCTCCTGTACAGCTGCTGTTACACTGTCACTGCTTTGCTCAGCTTGCTAGCCAGCGGCTACATATCTAGCATTAACAAAAAGAAAGGCAACAAGCGAAACTCCTAAAGCAAACTTTATATCCAGTTGAAGCTATTATTCACAAAGACCATTTAAATCAGCCTTAGACATCTCAAAATCCTTCTGCATCACAGAGTTAGCAGAACCAACTGATTAGCTCACGAGCCTAGCCGAGGGTGACAGTGTTCTAATCCGCTCTTCACTGTTCCTTCCTCCCTGTGAGCTGCTCTGAGGGAACACTTGTGTAACATAATAGTGACGCACATCTAAGCAATCAAAATCAGTAAATCAAAGCTGGAGAGGACATTTAAAACATGGAAGTGAATGTCTCTGCTGAATAAGATGTGTAAAGTGGAACAGTAAATCTGAATAAGAAGAAAACTTCAGCTTTGTTGAATTTCTGTAGTCTGGCCCCCCAACTCAAATAAACAGACTAGCCTGCACGAAAAAGCTTTAATTGGTGTGTATGTAGGTTTGTGTTAGTTGTCATGAAGGGCTAATGTTGGTAGCCTTTTAACATCATCCTGCTGTAAAGTGTTACCAAAAAAAGCTAGCCTAATACGTGTCTAAACCCAGTCTCTAAAGGTGTAAATGTAGCACACCATGCTCTCCCACGGTGGTAACACTGTGTTTCTGAGAGCTTGTGCTTTCAGCCTGAAGCTGTTTAGAGTCATGAAGCAAATCATAAGACCTTCTGCACATTAACACAGACTTCACTACTGCCTTCTCTTCTCTTCTCTTCTCTTCTCTTCTCTTCTCTTCTCTTCTCTTCTCTTCTCTTCTCTTCTCTAGTCTTCCTTGCACAGATGATGGCTGGTGTGAATCCAGAGCAGGTGCAAATTGGAGAAAACAAGTTCATCAGCAAGTACATTACCGGCTCCTCTCTGTCCATTCTTTACTTATAGCACAATTGTTTCAGTATTAAGTCCACCTAGTGTCTCTGTTCTGATCTGAAACCTCTATGGTTTCCTTTTTAGGAGCGCTTTACTCTCCAACCTCAAAACCTACAACCTATACTATGCTGGAGAGGCCCTGCAGCTGCGCCACAGAGAGGTCAGTCGTTCAGTTATACTCAAAAACGTGATGCTATAGTCCATATATAGTCAGAGTCTTCAGCTCCACGTTGGTCACATTTTCTCACTCCATTCCACTGAGCTTGTGTTTTTGTTCCCGGAGTTCAATCTCATCATCATCAATTAAGGTTGCTGTCCATTACATCTTTCCATGTTGAAAAGTGCCGGTGGAAATGCTGCAGCATTACTCTAAATTAAAGTCGACTGTTTTTACTTCTCCCATACATGCTCATCTACAGTACAGCTCAACAGTTTAGAATTATATTACCATAACTTTATATGTTATTAATATACATTTATATGTGTGGCTATTGCAGGAGGAAGGAGAGCTAATTATTGAGGGCTTGCTCAACATCTTCTGGGGGCTGCGTCGACCAATCAGATTACAGATGCAAGATGGCAAAGAGCCGATCAAACCAGCTCCTTTTCTCTCAAGACGTGATGCAAACACAGCAGAGTCTGAGTATGACCACTGACATCCTATAAACACAAACCCATAGCCCTGCTATTATAATCACTAACTCACACATCTCACTTGTAGAAAACAGAGGAGGAAACTCGTTCCACCCACCATTGAAGTCACAGGACCTGTGGACCAGTCAGAACACTGTAGGGAAGCAACAGGAGACAGAGGTGAGTACTTTATCAGAGGAGTGATGGATTTAATTGCTTGATGGAGTGATAGATTTAACTGACTGATGGAGTAATGGATTTAACAGATTTCTGGTGTAATGGATTTCATTGGCTGATGGAGTGATGAATTTGATCAGCTAATAGAGTGATGGTTAGTGGAGTAATAAATTTGATTGATGGAGTGATGGATGTGATAATTTAATAGAGTGATGAAGTGATGTCTTTGACTGGTTGAAGAAGCGATGGATTTGACTGGATGATGGAGCAATGGATTTCCCTGGATGATGGATTTAATAGGTTGATGGAATAATGGAATGAATCCCTATATGTGTATTACATCACAGGTGAGGAGGAGGAGGCTGCACAGCTGCAGAGAACAAGAAGTGATGTGGGAGGGAGGAGACTTGGTGGGAAGACAGAACTCAGCAACCAGCGGCGAATCAGGAGACACAGATGTTCTATCAATGGCCACTACTATAACCACAAGGCATGAGATTTCCAGATACTAAATCTCCCTAATCCTAATTTCTCTTTTAAACTGGAGCTCTGTAATTCCTAATAATGTGATCCAAATATGTGGTTCAGAGTCATTGAGTCTAGCACACAAATTTGCCCATTTATTTTTCAAAACCAGCAGTGAACCTACAAATGTCTTTTGAGCTTTTATGTGTAATGTTCATTATGGTTTTCTTTGATGGACTACTTCGCGTCAAAACATTGTGTATCACTCCACCATGAATTAGCACTTTAGGTCAGAGCTTTCTTAAAACTATTATAAATAAGGCCTCAGGCATCTCAGGCGTCTGTTCATTACTATTTCAAGTAATAATTTTGTGTGGGAGTTTCTAGAGGTGGACGTCTAAATTCCCATTATCATCACTGTGAACTATTCTTACTCTATGTTTTTCTCTAATAGAGCATTTTACACCAAACCATTCTGAATTACTTCATCTTAACCTTTTAAATACGCAAATCAATTAGACAAACACAGTTAGAATTTGTGTTTAAGTGTTAGTTGCTTAAAAGTGAATTCCCTCCCTTATCTCAAATGTAGTTGATCAGCCAAAACATGTTTGTCTGAAGCCTGCTTTTTTAGTTTGCATGGGATCCACAAAGTTAATGTAGCTAACAATAATGGAGGCTTATGGCCCACTAATTAGCATCATGCTAACCTCATACTTAATCATCACAAGTTTGCCTCATAATGGTGTGGAGTTGCTCAGTAATCTCTAATGATGGTTTCTAACACTGTATCTATATACATAGACTAAAGAAGGATATCTTACCAGTTTTCTCTGTTGCTCTGCTTTGCTTTATCAGACGTCAGTTTTCACTCCAGCATTCGGTTCTGTCACTAATGTCCGCATCAACAGCTCTATGACGACAGCGCAGGTGCTTCGGGTACTCTTGAACAAGTTTAAGATTGAGAACAGTCCGGAAGAGTTCAGCCTTTTCCTCCTTCATACCAGTGGAGGTGAGTTAAAGATCTGTGTAAGAAGAACAAGGAGCTCTGTAGTCACAGGATTCAGTCATTTTAGAAATGCCCTTATTACAATATCATTTTGTTGAAATGTGCAGTCAGCCTATAGCAATTTAGACATTGCCTACTCACATTGACGCTATAGGGGCTGTGTTTTAGCCTGGGCTGATTATTAAACCAGTCAGAACAGAGCTCATAGGCAGTAATAAAAACAGTCTGTTTAATTGTAAGGGATAAAGTGTGGGATGAATGGAAACCTACAGGAGGAAAGATGGATCATGTATAATGCAGTTATTATATTAAATATTAATGGCACCTCGTAGGTGATGCTACTGGTACCAGAAGTACAGTGCTGACTGGCTGTATGTGTCTGTTTGTACTGACTGTATGGTTCTATAATTGTTTCTACTGGCTGTATGGTCATGTGGTTTTCTTTATATGGATTGTATGGTTCTGTGTGTCTGCTTGTACTATCTGCTTGGATCTGTTTGGCTTGCTCGTACTGACTGTATGGTTCAGTGGATCTGTTTGTACTGATTGTCAGTTCTTTGGTTCTGTGTGTACTGACAGTATGGTTCTGTGGATCTTTTTGTACTGACTGTATGGTTCTGTGGATCTGTTTGTGATGACTGTCAATTCTTTGGTTCTGTTTGTACTGACTACGTTTCTGTGGATCTGTTTGTACGGACTGTCAGTTCTATGGATCTGTTTGTGATGACAGTATAGTTCTGTGGATCTGTTTGTGATGACAGTATAGTTCTGTGGATCTGTTTGAGATGATTGTCAGTTCTATGGATCTGTTTGTACTGAAAGTATAGTTCTGTGGATCTGTTTGTACGGACTGTCAGTTCTATGGATCTGTTTGTACTGAAAGTATAGTTCTTTGGATCTGTTTACATTGACTGTTTGGTTCTGTGGTCCTAACTGTGTGGTTCTGTTGATCGTCTTGTACTGACTGTAAGGCTCTGTGGTTCTGTTTGTACTGACAGTAAGTTTCTGTGGTTCTGTTTGTACTGACTGTGTGGCTCTGTGGCTCTGTTTGTACTGACAGTAAGTTTCTGTTTGTACTGACTCTGTGGCTCTGTGGTTATATTTGCACTGACTATTTGGTTCTGTGGTTCTGTTTGTACTGACTGAGTAAGCCTGCGGTTTTGTTGTGTTTAGAGCGGGTCCAGCTGAAACGAGGTGACCACCCACTAACCATTCGGGTTCTGCAAGGTCCATGTGAACAGGTCAGCAAGATCTTCCTGATGGAGGTCGACCAGGTGGAGGAGGTCACCTATGACGTAAGATATCACCCTTATTCTAATTAGTATGTCCCCACTGATCTGACCTCCACTGCGGAGACAGCACATATTGGATGTTTATTTTTTGGTGGAAACTTCTTCTTGAAGTTTTTCTTTGAAATGTTATTTTGTCTAATTTAATCCCAATGTAGATATTAGACTTAGTTTATAGAAAAAATAACATCCGAGTAAACAGAATTGAGCATTGAATTGTGTTTTGAATTTTCATGAGTTTTGAATTTTCCCATTTTCATGTTTAACTTCAGTCACAAAACCAAATCTTATTTGCATATATCTTTTTGTTCATGAGAAATGGCCTTTACCTTTAGGGTGAATCTTTGTAGAAATCTGTATGATTGCTGTCATGGTTCACAGATGGCATTGCTATGATAATGTATGAAGTGTTCCCTGCCCAGGCAGAATCCTCTTAACTCTTCTGATGACCCACTCCAGCTCTGTGTGCATTGTGTTTCAGGTGGCACAGTACATTAAGCTGGAGATTCCTGTGCTTCAGAGCTTCATTGATAAGCTGACAGAGGAGGAGCTCAGAGAGATGGAGAAACTCAAACAGAGGTAAAAACACTCCAGCTGCACTCTTTAAAATCTAATGTACTGACTCAGAGAGACAGACATTTATCCTGTTCAGTTAAAGCAGTCATACATTGAATCTTTATTACCATTGCCCTGCACTGATAAAGCTACTGAAACACTGTGAACTGAATAATTACATATACGGAACAATTCATACCACATACTGAATCATTCATGCCACATACCGAATGATTATTAGAAGTTACTGAATATTTAAAAGTAGATACTGAATAATGCACAGTAGAATAATATGTATTAAGATTCATCACTGAATAATAAGTCTAGAGTTTGTTATTATTGTTAAGTCTGAGTGATGCTGTACTGTTCTGCTGTTGCAGGTACAGTGATCTGCGCTGTATGATTCAGAACCACATGCAGCGTCTGGCTGATAAAGCTGTTTGCTAGCAGACAGGACTCTGCAGTTGTGTCTCATTTCATCTCCCCCAGAGCTCTTCCACATCCTGGCTGTTTTACTGTCACTTAAAGTGATTTTGTTAGCCACAATTGTAACGTCTAAATCTGTCCAGTCATCCCCCATGTGCATAAATATATTTCTTAGAGCAGTATAATTAAAAGCTCATCTTAAAAAAATACAGTTGCCCAAATAGTTGCACCCAGAAGGAATCAGCCACCAGGAATAAAACTTGGTGGGTAGGTTTGACATTGTGAGACATGAGACGATTGCACAATCTGCAGTAACTGTGTGAGATTATTCAAGCTGCCTGGGATAGATTATCACAGGACACCATTAGGAACCTCTACAAATCCATGCTGAGATGTGGTCTGATGTGGTGTTAGCAAACATGCTGGCCCAACACCATACTGAGAGACACTACTTCTGTATGTGTAGCTCAATAAATATTGCTCATATCTGTCTAAATTGATCATTATTTATTTCTCCTGGTAATTAATGCTCCTCATACTTCCTTCTGGGTGCATACATATATATATATATATATATATATATATATATATATATATATATATATATATATATATATATATATATATATGTGTGTGTGTGTGTGTGTGTGTGTGTGTGTGTATGTGTAATAATATATATTGTATTATATATACATATATATTATTATACACATATATATATATTTCTTGAACATACATATATTTTGCATACATGTCTTTCTAATAGATTTGTACATAATTTGCATTATATATTTTTTTTTGAGATGTAAGAATATATGCAGATCTTTCTCACTGAATTGTATTTGTATTTGTATAAATATATTTCTTGTAGTGCCTGTTTATTAGGACCTGATACTGTGAAATGTGTTGATTGTGCTATGGTGTATATGGCTGTGTATGTTGAAGGCTGTGGTACGATAAGGGCACTTGTTAATAAAATGTATGGCTTATGTTTCTCAGTATTGTTGTTGTTTTTCTCCTGCAGCAGAGATAAACCTGCTGTCGAACTGAAAGCTCAAAGATTCCTCCTAAATAACAGAAGGAAGTTCCTGTTGTGGATTATTAGATCTAAAATTTCCTGATTACATTTCATTGCATAATGAACCAAAGTGCGTTATCTAACCACCTCGTCCAGCGGACAGGTCTTTAGCATGTTGCCATAACAACTGAGATGTGCTACACACGTAGCAGAGGAGGAGAAAATGATCATCAGCCACTACGTCCAATTTCCCGAACATCATCAGTGCCAAAGTGAGAAACAGAAGCAAGCAGTGTGTACCAGGCAGGCACTCTGCTACAGGACTGTCATTGTTCCCATGTGGGTGGAGCTGCTGGCTAGTGATTTGCTGCTCCGTGTTGACTGGCAGCTCTGAAGGCAGGTTACCGAGTGACAACAGAGGATTTACACAGAGTGGCTCGTGATCAGAGTGAAGAAAGAAGCAGCATCAGAGCATCAGCAGGTAAGAATCACTAACAGAGGAGTCACTCTTTCACAGTACAGTGATTCAGTTCAATTATAGTGATTCCTTATAAAACAATTCAGTGCACGGTGATTCAGTAATTTTGCTTAAGTTTTAATTTGTGATATTTGAGAAATCTAGCTACTATTTTAGGTAAACTATAATATTTTACCCTTATCTTCTATATAACCTCTGTATGATCTGTAAATAAGAAAACATTAATATTTTATATTATATTACTCATATATTATCATAATGTTTATAACTGATATTATGAAATCTTAACTTTTAACACAATCCAATACTCACTACTGCAGTGTAAATCTGTCACCTTCTGAGCTGTTTCGTTTAACTAAGATTAATTAGTGTAATTATTTAGTGCGCCATGTATTTGTTGATTTGTAAGCTATTGAAAGTAAACTGTAATACCTATAATTATCTTTATGTGCATAAATAAGCTTTATATAATATCTGTAATATAAATATATATATAAGATATAAGACTTATATCTGTAAACAAGTAAATATTACACTTATCAATTATTTTTTTATTATTTATTATTATAATTATTCTTCAGGAAATGATTCAGGCCACCATGATTACATTGTTCAATATTTTTATACTCTAAGTTGTAATTGTGCTACTGTTTTAAACAAACTGTCCTATTTTTGTCGTTATTGTTTCTTCATCTTTTTATTTATAGTTATCTATACATTATTAGTAGTAGTAGTTATTAGAAGTAGTAGTAGTAGTACTAGTAGTAGTAGTATGTCCCAAATTAATCTCAACACAATTCATCTACTCTAAAATGTAACATATTCAGTATTAGAGGGGTAAATCTGTGACAGCTATACAATTCAAATTTAATTCATTAGGAAGCAGTTTAGGCTACTGTATGTCAATGCATTATTCTGCAAATCATTTTTTTTTTTAATATTTTAGCTTTGTGCTCATCTTTCTGTGTAAATAAACATTCAAATTACCATATTACTATGTAATTAATATTATAATAATCATAATACTATGATTGTACACTGTGTTATTATTAATATTATTAATATAAAATTTGTTTCGACACAGTTCAATTTCACATTATTATTATAATTTTTTATTATTATTATTATTATTTTATTAAAAATACACCAGACATGTGAAAAATAGATTTATTAGTATATAATAATAATAATTAAGTTCTACATTGCAAAATTGATGCAGCTGAAGCCAGCATGATGCGTTTTACATCTCCTCCTCTGTACACAGTAACAGATGGACCATCATAGGGGGCAGGAACATAATACTCAACATTTGCATGTAATTCTGGAGGGTAAATAAGACTCTGCATGTCATGTACTGGTACATTTGAACATAAATGAATCGAATCGGTCTTGTTTTCTTGACTAAATGGAAGGCGTTATTAGGAGCTTTGACAATGGAGGCCATTGTTGGTCTTTCGAGAGTCGTATCTGTTTTACCAAACATATTACATACATGAGGTCATCATTTGAGCTCTTTCTAGATGAAGTTAGCACAGACTGAATGCTGGCTCATGTTGTTTGTTTGTTTCCAGGCAGTCAGCAGAGCTGTATTGAAGTGCATTTGAGCGAGAAATGCCCACGCTTCCCTCTCTCTCTGTCTCCACACTGTATGTTGTTGTTAAACTCTGCTGAGAGAGACTGGATACACAATGTGGCTCGATCTGCCAACTCAAGCAGATCTGAGGGCTTTAATGGCTGATAACGAGAACCACTCACAGTACATGCATTTAATATTTATCACTAGTCTTTAAAGGGGCTTTAATCTATTCTAACAGAGACAGGCAGCCAGTGCAGCTCTTTTAGAACAGGACTGATATGAGCTCTCTTGTTAGTTTTTGTTAGGATCCGAGCTGCTGCGCTTTGTAAACAGTTAGGGTGTAGACAAAGTTATTCAGAGTGCTTTGGGGGAAAATACTCTGTTCTAAAGAAATTTACCAACTGTGGTGGTGATAGGAACCAGATGTCCACCTCTAAAAGCTCCCTTCCTCATAAGCCAAGTTATTAAATGAAACAGTTATGAAGGTGCTGTCTGAGGTCTGAGATATTGACTTGTTTATATTGCAAACGCATAATTTTTAAAAGGGTGGAATTCCTCTTTAAGTTTTCAGGTTCACTGCTGTGTCAAACATGCAGGTATACTGGGAGAGGGACACTGTGTTAATGGTATAGCAAATTAGAGTGGGTTTTTATAGGGCATATTAAAACATTTTAAATTGAAGCATTATTATTATCATTATCATTATTATTATTATTATTATTATTATTGTTGTTGTTGTTGTTGTTGTTGTTGTTGTTGTTGCTTACTACTGCAGTTCTACACATTTGTTCTATGATATTTATCGACCCTATCAGAAACACCCACCTTACTTCCACTAAGTGGCCACTTTATTAGAAACACCTTGTGCTTCCACTTGTACTTTGTACATGATGAACAGATGAACTACAGTTACTAACTATGGACCAGTAAGGTCGACCTACAAGGAAAAGGTTTCTGATAAAGTGGCCACCTCTCTTGTCTTCTTGCAGGTGAGATCAGGTCATGCTGGGCCATCAGAAGCTGCCGCTGGTGTTTGTGTGGATGTTGCTGGTGGTCTCTTTGTGCCCCTGGGCTTCCTGTAAGCGCGGGGGAATGTTCGGGGGGAGGGGTAAAGGTGTGGGAATGGGGGGTAAAACCTCTCCCACTCAGAGCAAAGGCTCCTCCAAGCAGGGTCTGAAGCTGGCCGGGGCGGCTGCTGCTGGGGCAATCGGCGGGGCAGCCATCGGCTATGGCCTTGGCTCTTTGGGCAGACCTAGGTACGGTTATGGCTACGGCTACGATGGAGACCCCTCTGAAGACAGACGTGATTTCTATGCTGATAGACCGGGCTACAATAACCGCTCTGATGCAAAGTACTACAGAGGGGGAGGTAGCCCAGGCCCTGCTCTGAACATTCTACTAATGATTGGAGTGGCATGCAGCATCTTCCTGTGGGACTGAAAGTGACTGGATGTTTGTAGACTTTGTCGATTATTGAGCTACTGCTCCACAGACGACACTGTAATAATATTTAAGGATATTGTGAATTGGGAGAAATGTTGTCCCGTAGATTGTAAGATTGGGGATTATTAGGTACTATGAGTCAGTGTGAGGTGTGTACATAGACACACCAGATAGCAAGAAGACAGTGGGCCGGTTGATGGCAAACTGGTGGCTCACTGGCAGCATCTTCCGGGTGGACCACTGGTGGTTGAGCATTAGATAAAATGTTACTCTCATTGCTTATTTTTCACTCACACTTCAGTTTATGTATATTTCTTTCCTTTTCTGTCTTTCCTTCTTTCTTTCTTTCTTTCTTTCTTTCTTTCTTTCTTTTTTTCCAGTAATGACATTTTTAAAATAATTTTAATTTTAGGACATTTGTTAGTACATTTTAGGACTTTAAGAAGTTTGTAATACTTGTCATTATTTTTTTTGTTTGTTTATTTGCATATAAATCTGTTTAAGGAGATCAAAAACTTAGACTACAATAATAATCTGGGTAGTCCGAAGTTGGTCCAGCATCGGCATATAATCAGCAGGGTGGCCTTATCAAGCCGGCAGGACCAATACTTGCTTGCTCTCCGGGATATATCATTAAACACATATGCAGAATGTATATAGAATAAAGTTTTAAAGTCTTATTTTGCCCTAATATTGAGGCCATGTGTATGGCCTGCCAATACGACAATGCCACAAAAAGCATTCTTTGAACATGTCAATACGACTAATGTTCAGGTCTTCATTTGTAAGCTATATCAGCCAATCTTTGCTGTTTGTTGTGCTATAAGAGTAACACATTATGTCGATTTTATGTATGACTTATACCTGACTAAAGTCTGCCAGTGGCTATATAGCTTTGACTAGCATGCTAGCTCGGTTGCATTTTTTTAAATGGCTAGGTACCTAAAACTGTTGCTGGGATAGCTAGAGCTAAGTTTTTAGGATTAAGGCTTCCTACATAGACATATATACACAGACACATTATCATGAATATCGTTTGGAGAAAAGTGCCAGCACTGAAGAAAATGTTGATTGTGGGTTATATAGTCCATATGATTTGTTACAAATTCTTGGCTTTCAAAGCTAACTAGCATTATCACTAACATCAGCTATTCAGCAAGTACCAAGATTTATTACGGCAATAATGTCCTATTATCATTTCTGCAACACGACTCTTTTAATAGAAGGTCATCCATAGACAATGGCCATCCATGGACGTCTAAAATGTGGTTAAATATAGTCAGATACGTGATTTCAATGTTGTTTCAACGGTTCAAACGGTTATAATGTTTCCTGGGTCATTAGTCTGACACTGATGCCCATTCATATAGACTATAAAATAACCTTTTTGTAAACATGTAACGTTTCAGTTTAAGACTTAGTTGCAACTTAGTTCCAAATTTAAGTTAATTAAAACTTGCTTTAATTTAATTAATTTAATTTAATTTAACCACAAAGTCAGGAACAATATGTTTTACCTGTTCACTGATGCTTTGATGTGTGATTGTAGGTCATTGTTTACATAAACTTCATACTGCTTTACCTGCCTTCCTCTAGGTGGTCCTGGGTGTAGTCCAGGCCTGAAATGGACATTTCTGTGGATGCTAAGAATCCAAGAAAAAGCTTGTTTCATTTTGACATGTTACGTTTTTACACGCACATAAACCAAAATAAGCAACAAAGTAATTTAGCATAATGTAGTGGAGTTAAAGTACAAAGTCGCCTAAAATGGAAACACCAGTAAAGTACATATACACAGTACACAATCAAAGTACATTAACTTACTTATTGTCCACCCGCTTTTTTCTAGTCCCCCATGTTGTTCAGACCAATATAGCAACCACGTTGGCGCATGATCCAGTGGCCGATGCAGCATCTCAATTTAAATCTATATGGATAGTTGAATGTCATTAGTTTGCTAATCATTGTAGCAGTGGAGTATTCTTGTATTAGCTGGAACCACAGTTATTAAATTTAACTGTCTAAAAGTTTGCCAATAGTTGTTGCAATGCTCTTGCCTGAAGTTGCCGTCACATGTAGGTGGTGAGAATCCTTAATAAGCTAAAGGATCAATTTTGGTTAAAATGCTGACTATGCTGTAGTCAAAGGTGGAGTTGTTGACTTTTAAACCATTTAAATCAATAGTTTGCTTTGCAAAATAACAAGCATTAATCTTGAGTTGTGCCTGCAGTAACAACTGGCAACTAAAAATGCATCGGTTGTTATACATTTAGGACCAGGTGAGGTCTTCATCTCACTTCTCCCAATCTACCTTTTCTTATCCTATCAGTTTTCTTATTAATTTCTTAAACACAAGAATTTTATATTGGATATAGATTTTCACAGCTGTGTGCGCAAACAACGGCTAACACTTAATAAGAATAATAATAATAATAATACAAAGCATTATTGTAATAAACACATTGATCATGTGCCAAGACTACATTTTAATTCATTAAAGCATTTTATATACTGTATATAAATATACCTGGATCTTTTCTATGCACATAACTACAACCTTTCTATATCTCCGTTGAACACACAATTTACTGTGCTGTGTTTTTAATGAGCATCTCCACCTGGAGCATAGCCAGGGTGATAATGTCAGGTCCAGAATGAGCTCCACCCTTTTGCCTCATACAGAGAATTGGATGAGGGACAATAATCCAGCAGCATTATATTGCTAACCTATACAAATCAAGCAATCTAAAACTTCCTTTATTAAAGATCAAGGCTTTAAACAACAAGCGTTAGTCTCGAGTTGTACCTGCAGCAACAACTGGCAAATGAAGAAACTTTTCACAAACATTTTGTTTTGATGACAACATGAGGACGGACAAATGGACTGTCAAAAATGATTATTCAGTCCATTCATGATTTGAAAATATGTAAATCAAAAATCCTATTAGTTTGAAATATCTCTTACATGAAGTAAAAGATTAGTACTGAATAGCAGTACACTGTGAGTGTGGTGGTGAATTACTTCTGCTGTTTTTCTTTATAATTGCTCAGTTCTGTGATATATTTACATTTTGTGTACAAAGTGTTTTCTGCTGAGATGTACTATTATTATTATTACTATTATTATTATTGAACATTGTGTGTGTGAGGAGTGATAAAGTGTAATGTTTAGGATGGTGATCTTTGAAAATGCGCATGAGCAGTTTGTACTCCTCTTTATGCTCATTGATTTGTGTGCTGACTGAATAAACACTGCTGAGTGCTTTTCCCTCCTGCTGTGTTTGCTGATGTCTCTTATTACCTCCTCATCATTTCACGGCCTTCCTCCTTTGAAGCCGCTGGTTGCCTAGCAACCACATAAGCATCACTAAAGGAGCCCAGTAATGTCGCTATGGTTACGGTCTTTTTTTGCTGTCCTGACAACTTTTTGTCACGGGTTAAGTTCTTTAAAGGGGGTCAGAGCGGCTGTGCCTTCACCACAATGCAGATAAATGGAGGTCAGTACCACAGCTGTAGTATATATTGGTGCACATTGATATAATATCAGTGATATTCCTCAGTGACATACTCTTAATGTTCTACCAACATTTCACTGGAACGATGTCTACATACAAATTCAGCAATGAAACTTGGTGGGTTGGTTTGAAATCATAAGACATAAATAATTCAAGTTTTCACGCCTTATTGCTGTACTGACTATATAGGGTCATCCTGTTGTGCATGCTTCCCATTCTGACTTGTGTTGGTAGCTTCCTTTGCAAGTGAAGTATGGTTTAGGAATACTGGTTGTGCGGATATTACCATAGCATGCTGTTGGTGGCAGTAGAGAGAAAAAGACACAAACCAGCAGCATGAGGGATCTGGGAGACTCGAGCCACAGAAAGAGACAAACTGTCAGACGTGTTAAGTGACCCAACAGCCGTGATTGTGGACATTCAGTGATCAGTGATGCCCTCCATAAGTCTGTGTGAGAATATTCAAGCTGCATGAGATGAATTATGAGGACACCATTTGCAACTCCATGCAACTGACATCTGGCACGTTGAATTAGGAGACATGGCGGCCCAAAACCATACTGAGACACTAATTATGTATGTGTAGCTCAATTAATATTATATATTATTATAAATGTGACATATCAGTCTACGTTTATCATCATTTATTGTTTCTGGTAGCCTTTATGTTTACCTTCTGAATATGGATTGCAATCCGGCACTTCCTTAGGGTGCAACTAACGTCAACTACTGTCAGGTCATTTTTATTCGGCCTGTCTAGAAATTACACACTTCACCGAAAATAATAGTTTGTCAAAGCAATAAATTAGGACTTTTATTTTGAACAACGTCTTTCAGTAAATAATACTTTACATTAATATAATGTAAAACATGTACACTTTATGAACTTTATGAAGTGCGCTACCTCTAGGCACAATTAAAACACAGTTTCTTTGCTATAACTCGTAATGAATTAGGTTAAATTCCAGTGATTATGATCATATTATAAATGTGTATAACTACCACAACAGTCAATCTGATTTATGCATGCTATTGTTTATTTGAGGGTAAAGTCCCTAAAGGTCAGTTAAGGTACAGAACATCTTCTGAAAAACGTATTCATTACAGTTTCATAGCAGTTCTCCAATATTGAAGTCACTGAAGTACAGCTGTTTCTAATAGTTTGCTAATACTGATATTGGAAAAACCAGCAGGATACATAATCAGGCACAGGAGGCAGCATTTTTGCATAGGACCAAAGCCATACTGCAACAGTACAATACTTTTATAGAGTATACATATATTCATGAATTAATATTTTATGAGTATGTATGTTGGGTAAATGAAAAAGTCAGCTGTGGCATGTTGTGGCTATGCAGAGGAAGAGCTAGAAGAGATAAAGTACTGACTGTGAAAATCAGCAGTAAAACAAGTGAACCCTATTTGCTATTTCTGCCACTTTTTCAAGACTGACACACAATTTAAAGCAATCGTACAAAACAGTGGTGTGAAAAGCTCAGAATCAGTATTGTTCACAGTGATGATTATGGGAGCCAGCTGTCTACCTCTAAAAGCTACCTTACACGGAAAGATACATGAAACGGCAAAGTAGACCTCCGAAAAACTTTTTTTTCTTCAGATTTTTTTTCACTATTTTATCATCACCATCATCATTACATATATAAAATTAAAAGGCAGGTGTGGATTCACAGGTGGTTTTGGATAGAAAATAAAATAAAAATATATTTTTTTCTAGACATGGCAACCCCTGGTTCCTATCACCACCACTAAGAAAGCTATTCACACCAGGCCTATCTGAATTACTTTGTTTACATCCCAACCACTGAACTATGCAGAAATTAATAAAGTCACAGAATTGCTCCTTTAATGACCAACTACAGTCCTGGGGCTGTAATACATAAACAGCCACACTATGATATCTCATCTTATCTGTATAGTCACAATGACGATTTCAGTTCGGACTGAATTTAGGACAGGAGCTCTTACAGAATAACACTTCATAGTCTTGTCTCCAGATCAGAAACCTCCAGATCAGAAAAAAACAATATTACATAAAACCCAAACTAAACTAAACTTCATAAATACATTGCAACAGTGTCATAACCTCTGTATCATTCTTTCATTTCTACTGTTAGCTGTTCTGTTGAAAAAGGGAATTTCATCACCATTTTAAGCAGCTGTGACTAGTCATAAGTTTACTATAAGACATTAAAAGTGATAATGTCATGCCTTAAAACAGCAGGAGGCGCAGTCCCATTATTCCTACATTTGTCCTTCAATATTGCTAAAATGTCCAGTTCATCAATTCATAATATTACTTACAGGTCACGTTATTTTTGATGACGTGTATTTATGTCTTTAGCTGTATGAGTATCATTGGTTGCTATTTAGCAGACATGAAAATCGATTATCGACCTCCACCAGTAAGGACTTTGTCAGATAAGACAGAATTCTTAGATGAATTCTAAATTAATATAGAGTTTAATAAGATTTATCATGACCTTTTCAGATCCTAATGTAGAACTAAGGATAAGATGTTTCTGTAATATGGACCCTGGAGATCAAAGTACTGTGATATCCCTGTTTGAGTCAAAAGCTTTTAGGGGTTTACCATCCCAATACAAATCAGATGGTCCACACCTTCTCCCAAAACTCAAATACCCAGGGTTTTAAACCTCAGCATACAGGAAGTTGTGGCAGTGCACAAATGTGCCCGTTCTCTGAGCCCCAAAGATTTTTATTACAACATTAGCCTGTACTGTTGTCGCTGTAAGGCAGGGTTACCTCACTGTAGCAAGAGGGCACTAATGAGGGCCATGATGTTGGTAGTGAACACCAGGAGCATGTTTGAGGAATAACTGCAGGAAGCGTATCGTAGTACAACCTATATTACAATTACTGCAGTGCCACACACTTACGAGCCTTCATCTGCTGAATGAGTGCAGGGTACCCAATCTCCATTTATGTGCTGATCTACACATGGTTGCCATTTTCATCACCATATTTCATCCTGCGAGGCTACAGGGTGAGGCTCAACGAGGACGTCTGGCTTAGTGCCACTATCCTCAGGAACAGAAGTCTCAAAGGTGCTGTTAGAAAGTGCGGGAGAAGCAACTGGTTGAGAGGCAATGGATTCATCTCTCTTTCTGACTGGACAATTCGCTAATGATGGGCTTATCAGTAGGGTGCCATTCCTCTTCTATTCTCTTGAAGTGTGTCATGAGATAAATGAGATGGAAAATCCCTCTCAGCCCTAGGACTCTGGATGTTGCTGGTCTTTGTATCCTGGTCTTGTAGAAGATCAGTTCTGTTCATGCATGTGTCCATATACTTCTCGAATATCTAGATCAGGCCTCTGAGATCACTCAGGACGGGTGTGGTCTAATTGAAAGCATCGCGTTGTCTCGTCCGTAGTGATTTTTGTCAGATGATTTGGGTGCCGATAGAAGCGGGTGATGCAGTAGTAATTTCCTGGTATAACGGCTACTCTTTGCGGGCGGGAGCTGCTTGTATAAGCTGAAGTTCGGGAGGCCTTGGGAACTTCCCAGGTGGGTACCCAACCCACCAACAATAAAAAAAAAAAAAAAAAAGGCTCATGTCTGTCTTCTGACTCCGCACACTCGGTCTCTGCTACGTATGTGGGGCCGTCCGCCATTTCCCTGCAAATTTCTGGACTAGAATGGCTCTCTCCAGCTCCAGCTCTCGCCATCTTGGTAATTTCGAAAATGCTCTTTGAAATTCTTACAGCCAATTCAGTCAAGCCTTTATTTACCGACCAATCTCCCAGCTCGTTTGGGAACCCTGTAGCGGTTGTGTGATTATCAGTAGCGACCCCCTCTTTCTATAACACATCTGGACCATGGTTCAACATAAATTGTTTTGAGTTGAACAGGCATACAAATGGTCAAGGCGTGTGTGCGTCGATGTTTGGTGTGGTTTATGTCTTGTGTGTGGGTGGACTATGTTGGATGTATAATTGCTATTCCGCTATGATATAATCTGTGGTGGACATCAGGTCTTTCTTGCTCGATATAGTACTCACAATGTGGTAGTCCGCCACGGGTCTCAGAGGTTGTTTTCGGACCGATGTTTTCTTGCGTCATATCGCTTACCAAATACTGAAGAATAGGTTAGGTACTCTAAAATCCCCTCCTGGCCACACCACTGCAGCCATGTAACCACTGCACAACCGAACTGCTATCCACTTAATCACTAAGGCTTGGAGGGGGAGATGGTACTTAACAAGAGTTACATTAACTTAATATTGTCAGTCGCTCTGCAACTCCTGTACTGAAAATGTGCAACGGGGTTTCAATGATTGCTAAGGTCATGTATTGGATACTAGATAGTAGTTCGCTCCTGCTTCCTATGGATGTTGGTGATGTATTCACTGCTACTTGGTATAGAGGTTCCTTGAAGTAGGGTGTGGTGCTTTGACCTCGCTTAGTGATTATGTGTGTTTGTAGAATACGCAGACGTTGATAGCGAGAAATTAGTACACCCAATTCACCAGAAACTGGATGCTGAAGAGTGAGGTGCACTTAGGGATCCCCGCCGACAGGAGTACTGCTGGGTTTGATGATTATATTACTTCCATTAGGGCTCTCAGCACCACAAAGGAGAGATGTCCTCGAGGGTGGGGTTCAGTAGTTGCTGTTGGGATTAATTCCATCTTGTGGGTCTGCCCGGCCCTAAGGCGTATAGCAAGATCTGCACCTCCTCCTTAGGCGTTAATAGCTCAAGCTTTGTCTGTCGGATGAACCAACTAAACCCCCTGCATCGTAGGTCTTACTATGAGGCTTCACGGATGAGTAAAGCTGTGCTATAGTTTTTCCACGGGATACACCTCAGGCATTACAAACAACTGGCTCAGCAGGGGCTGGAACTCAAAAATCTTCCTCCTTTGAAGTTCCTAGAGATTACTTCTATATCACCTGGCCCTCCTTTAAAATGAAGAGTGACGTGATGGTTGCGTAAATAATGTATGCCCACGAGGCGGCTGGGTAACTACCACCAGCAGGGTAGGCACTACCTGCAGGGTATTGGTTAGGATATCCCCCAGGACTGGAACCCCCTTGTACAGGATACTGACCTCCTGCTGGGTAGCCCCCACCAGCCCCAGGGTACTGCTTGGGGTACCCTCCTGGACTACTGCCCCCTTGACCAGGATACTGACCTCCTGCTGGATAAGTCCCACCAGCCACAGGGTACTGCTTGGGGTACCCTCCTGGACTAACTAGCCGCCCGCACCGAGAATGTTGGGTCGCACGGATACTGAACCTCTAATTTTTCTGCTTTGGGGAAATAAGTCCCCACCAAGCCCCCAGGGTATCACTCACTTGCTGGGTACCCTCGGCTGGACTAATGCCTCATCATCCCTTGGACCATGATGAGTGCAACCCTCCTGCGGGATACAAGTCCGCACCATCCCCAAAGGGTACTGGCTTCGGGGTACCACTCTGTGCGTGGGACTAAGCTGCCCTCTCCACTTGACCAAGGATGTACTGCCCTTCCTACCCGTAGGATAAGATCCCAACCAAACCACCATTGTTACTTTTGTGCCTTCTCGGGGATTCCCTCACTTTGTGACTATCTGCGCCCGCCAAGGTTCCGTTGTCCAGTGATAATGAACCTCACGGATGGATAGCCGACCCCGGCAGTCTGAATTGATACCACCAACCAGCTGCAGGGTTCTGGTTGGGATACCCTCCAGGGTTGGAACCCCCTCGTCCTGGACTCTGTCCTCCTTCTGGATAACTTCCACCAACAGGGTACTGATGGGGATAACTTCCACGACTACTGCCTGCTCCTGGGTTACTGCCAGCCGGAAAACCTGAGGTTGGCTGCCGGGGATAGTTAGACTTTGTGTTGGATCCCTGTGCTGACTTTGACGATGACGACTTGTTTTTATTGGAGGATGAAGATGTTTCTTTATTGGACGATGAAGAAGAAGTGGTTTTTGTGGAAGAGGGTTTTTTGCCCAGTCCTCCAGATCCTCCTGTCTTTCCAGCTGATATGGTGTGCACCACTGCCATTAAAGCCAGACAGAGCAACGCGAAACAGCACAGTTGT